>CM031238.1:522513081-523113081 GCA_018340775.1 Taxus wallichiana var. yunnanensis
GCCATGTTGATTTCAAATTTTAGGGGTGGATAAAATGGTTTTGGGGGTGGAGATGTGAGTTTCTTTGTGGGTAATGGCAAAAGATGTGGGGAGATTGGTGGAGGTGGAATAAGGTCCTCATCAAGAATATCGTCATCATAAAAATTCTCTTCGAGGAGGACATAATTGGATAAGGGAAGTTTTTAAAGCCTTACAGTTCTCTACATCATGTCTGGCATGAGATGGTAAGTGTAAATTTTAGTATCGTCAAACCCTTTTGGTTTGGGTTTGATCTGGTCGTAAGGTCTAAGAGGTGGTAGTTTGATAACATAGGTTTCCAAGATATTGGCTAGGATGATGGCCTATGATCCTGTCAGTGGATCATAGTGTGAGGTGAGTGTGGGTTTTGGTGGAATAATGGGTGATTCCGTCATGAGGTATGTTATATTTAGGGGCTTCTAAAGAAGGGAAGGCTGAATGAAAGTTTTGGGGTAGTACCATTTTAGGTTTGGGTTTCACCGCCTTGGGTAAAGGAACAATTGGAGCCCGGTAATAGAGTGGGTAATAGGTATGACCACTTTAATGGAGGGCCTTGGATTTTCAACTTCGGTCTCCCCTTCTTGGGTAGGGATGAGGAAGTAGTGTGTGATGTATATGGAAAGGTGGATGGAGGGAGGGGATGAGTTACCCATGAGGATAATCATGGTGTAGTAGACGTTTCAGCGAGATCAAGTGGGAGGTGTAGGTAGAAGAGAGGGGAGTGTCATGGGTAGTGATGAAGTTATGGAAGGTAGTGGTGGTATAGGAGGTAAGGAGGTTATGGGTGATAGTGGGGGTTGTGTGGGTTGTTTGGGCATATTAGCGGGTCATGGTAAGGAGGTTGTGTGGGTTCTTGATTTACTATTGGAAGGAGGTTGTTTGGTTAGGGTTGAGGGGTGAGGTCCTAGGATGGATGGTAGAGGTGAAGGTGATAAAGGTGTGGTAGGTGAGGTTGGTGTATGTGGCCTAGAAGGTTGGGTCTTCCTTTTAGGAATAGGAATGGGTTTAATGGAAGTTTGGGAAGATGTGGCCAAATCTAATTTGACAGGGGATGGGTAAGGTTTGATGTCGGCATGACCCCTAAGGTGATAATGGGTTTAGGTATGGTAGGTGATGTAGGTGTGGGTAGGTGTTTGTGTGTAGGTGTATGTTGGATAGTGAGAAGAGAATTGGGTGCAAGTGAGGATGGTGAGATAGGAGGTGCTTCAAGAGGCATAGTTATGTGTGGATTGGGTAATTGAAACACCTTCGGATAGATGGTAGAAGTATCGGTGAGTGAAAATTGCATTTGGGTTGAGGTAGGAAGTAGAAGACATCCCCAAAGCGAGGCTCTATCAACGTAATCCAAATGATCAGACAAGCGTGAAAATGGTACTGCTGTAAATGGGGCTGATGTGGATTGAGTAGTAATTCCCATCAAATGTGTTTGAGAAATAGTGAAAAGGTTAGCTTTAGACTCTGTGGGTAAGAGAGCTGAAAGCAAGTCACGACGATATTGGAAGGCCAATGGATAATTCTCACCTAACGGTAATGGAATTTCTATAGGATCCTATATGGGTGGAGGATATGATGGGAGAGATGAGGAAAATGAGGTAGACTCTCCTTGCAAAGGTTCGGGAGATGACATGCGTCTTCCATAGGTAGGAGAAGTACTATTTATGAATGGTTGATAGTTTGAGAGGTAAGTGGAGAAGTAGTATTGGTGCTAACTAAAGGTTCCTCCATGGTTACAAGAGAAGATGAAAGATGTTCCTCTGTTGGTGGAGGATTAGGTGAAGTAGGTTCCTGTGTAGGTAGGGGAGTTCGGTCTAGGATTTCCTCTATGGAAGGAACAGGAAGCAAGTGAGAAGTAATTGGTATGTCATCAAAAATAGCATGGACCTCATGGAAATTTTTATCATTGGTTGAGGCATCGCCAATTTGGTTGGAATATGGGGCGTTATTAGGGAATGGTTTCTTGAAGATGTGTAGGTTTTAGTTGGCTAGTGCATTGGGGTTATCCAATACTAGATCTCCATTTTCTGGATAATTTTCTTGAAGGTGATGTAGTTACCATCACTATGACCTTTGACACAATGATATTTGTAAATTTATGTTCTTTATACCACGGGTGTGGGATGAGAAGGGTCAAAACTAGTGTGTGGTTTTATAGGTGGAAGGGTGATGGCCCACTTTAATAATCTTCTCCAAAATAGAATAATATGGCTCCCCAATTGGGGTTTATTTTCATTGTTCTCATCTAAATTGAAAATTTTGAAAAGGAGATAGATTAGAAGAAGGTTTGGCCTGGTTTTATGGGTGAGAGTGGCCGGCCTTAAGTTCCACTGTGTTAGCGGATCCCTTGGCTTTTGAATAATTATTCTAGGGTTTCGAAGAAGAATAATTATCATTTGATTTGAATGTGATGTTTTTGTTCTGTAATTGGATTTTCTTCTCTTCGATGGCATGAATTTATAGTTTTTGTGCCATGGTGAATGCCTCATCAAAGGTGTGGAAAGTCTGCACCTGCAGGGTTGGTGAAATATGTATAGCACAAGCTCGAGTAAAAATCTCTATGAGCTTGATTTGTTGTAATTATAATGTGATTTGATTGATTAGGTTGCTCCAATGATCGATGAAGTTAGCGATAGACTCGTCGTCATATTGTCATGTAGAATAGAGATCAGTCATGGTAACCTTCTTGATGATGTTAATCGAGAAGTGATCTAAGAAGGCTTGGGATACCTGATTAAATGAGTAGATAAAATGCCTAGGTAAGCCACTGTACTAGTCTAGTGTAGGTCCTGTCAAAGATGTGGGAAATGTGCTCAGCAGTAAGGTGTCATCATGGCCAATCAGGTAATACCCATGTTTGAAAGACCACAAATGTTGATGCGGGACTTCTTTGCTATTGAAGCGGTTGAATTTTGGCATTTCCCAATGTACGGGGTATGGGTGAATAGGAATGGATGGGTGAATGGGATCATTACAAATTTCATCATAGGTGAGGGTATTATGTGAGCCAGAAACTGATGCTTCTAGTGTATGCATCTTTTCCATCATCAACTTGATGAGGTCATTAGTAGGTTGTGATGGAAGGGTTCCTCATGTAATGTAAGAGGGATGGTGTTGAGCATATGATGGGGGTGGCACTCCAATGTATGGTGATTCCGAATAGGAAAGTTGAGAATGAGGGACTAACATAGGAGGTACATACCCAGAATGAATGAAAAACGAAACGGGAGGCTTTTGTTAGTATGTGTATGTAGGTGGGATGGTCGAAGTGAATCTAGTAGTGATAGGGGAAAAGACTATGGAATAGAGAGGATGATGTTCTGGAATGGGGTAGGGGTCAACGAAACCATGGGTGGTTATTTTTTTATTGTTATATGTGAGATAATAGGTGTGGATGGGGTTATGCTTTAGGTGGTTGATAAAGGAACAGTCGATACTGTGGGTGCAATAGATGTTGCAAATGTGGCAGTCATAGTGGATGTGGGGCTTAGCTGCAAAACTGCTGAGGGAAAATCAAGTGAGGGTAATGTGGATCTAGTAGGGGCTGACCTATAAGTGGGGATAAGGGCATGGGGATAGATATGGGCATGTTGTATATTAATTGACCTGAGGCATCCCGAGTGGATGAGTGGGAAAGGTAGAATTGTAAGGCTATGGGATTTTGATCAAGGAATTGTGAAAACTCCTCATCACTTGTGGTAATTGTGATAGGATGAGTTAGATCCATGGGTGACAGGATGTAAGGCGGTGAGGGACTAGGTGGGAGTGGTTAATAGCTAACGTGGAATATGAGATCATTAGTCAGGCTAGGAGTCGGCACCATATGAGCAAGTGTTGACTGGTAAGGCGTATTTTGTAAATGACACGAGAAAATAGCAGGGACATAGAAAAATGAGGCTGGGAGAGAGGATTTTATCAAGGTTTGGGCTTTGAAAACCCAATACGAGACTAACAACGGTCAGGTTGAGTGGTGGCGGTTACTAAGTAACCGATATCGGTCCTGAGAAAATTGATCTCCATTCTTGTGAAAAAGCACCGTTTGAAAAATGAAACAGAAATGATGAAACAAGATTGATGATGGTGAAAGAAGGTAGTTTTTGTATGATAGTGATATTAACAAGAAAAAATAGAATAATAGGAAAATCCACTTTGCTGCCGGAGAGGGCCAAAATCAAATTAGAATGATGAATGAAGACTATCTAAGGAAAATTACCAAGAAATCAAGAAGCTAACACCGATTATGGTTAACCAACAATGGTGAGATGAAAACTAATGATGGTCTCGGGTGATCTTTAGTTAATATGAAATTGAGAAGGAAATGAAGAAAATAGATTTGTGTGATTTAAATTAGATGAAGAATCAAACTCAACAATCTGAGAATGAGAATATGGGGTCCAGGCACACTCAGATAAAGTTAGAATACTCCAACTATGATGGTGGAGTGTGTTAGGAAAAAAAAAAATTGTGGAATCGTGTCCTCACACCTAAAAATGCAAACCAAGAAGAATGCTAAGAAAAATATGATCATAAGAGTGGTTTTTCTTTATGTTTGTTCACTTACACTATTTAGAACTCGATTTGTGTATATACGAGAACATAATTTTTTTGGTTGGGAAGGCATCCTACGAAGAAGGAAATCTATAAGGTAAGGTTTGAAGTTATGTTATGGTGGGGATGGGCCGTCCTCTCGAGATAATTACTTGATAGAAGTAATAAGTGGGAGTACCGCCAATCCTCTAATCATGTGATCATTGACAGGCATTCCCAAGTAAGATGTTGTTTAAGAAAGATGTATAAAGTTTAATTTTTGTGTAGTTGGTAAGACACATGGAGAGAGAGAATGTGCTTTCTACGATTCTTTGTGTCAACCATCATTTGGGCATGACTTCTAGCATATAGGTTACCCTAATTTTAATGTGAGCTAAATACAACAAATCATAATGAAATGAAATCAATTTTAAACCCAAATCAAAAGATTATGTTTGATGAAGAAAATGATGAATAGGAGAGGGTATGCTCTTTCACTAAATATAAAAACAAGAAGTATGATTATTTTTAAAACACCAAAAACATAATGGATTTTAGATAAGAAGAAGAAGAAGAAGAATTCCGGGGAAGAAAATTAATATGTGAGCCTTTTGAAGGAAAGCAGACACACAAATTTCACCTAAGAATGAAGAAAATACAGCGAGAACCCCATGATGGGTCCCACCAAGTGTGCAAAATGTTTCACCATTTTCTTTAAATTTTCAAATGTGAAGAAATAGATAATGGTAATGGGTGAGGAGGAATACTTGTTTATGCTTTGGTCGGTTAAAGGTTGTTACACACGTTCGACTTCTCAATCCAATCACCGATTTGTGAGAGCTTCCTTTTGGCTAGGAGGAACTACCTGAAATAAAAAACAAGACCACCAAATAAGAGTTAAATGATATATGACGGTGAACTACCTAGCGTATGCTAGATGCAGGAAGTGTGATACTTCTAGATGGTGTCAATCCACCATTTAAAATAACTTAATGTGAGAGATAAAGAAAGTCCTAATGTAGTTGATATGATTTAGGTATCTCATTGAAGCACAATAAGAAAATATAACATAATAGGCTAGTCTATGGTCATATCGAGAGGTAGGTAGTTGTCAAGGTGTTGGGCTGGTCAAGGACAAGTTTTGCATTATTTTGGTCACTTGGTAGAAGGTAGGTTGGTTCTATTATTGGCAAAGGTATAAAACACAAAGACCAATGTTAGTCTAGTATAAGCTGATGATGGTTCGGGATGGACCGATGATGGTCATGGATAACTGGTGTCGGCACAGTCATGTGACACAAACTTATTGAAATCTGGTTGTAGAGGATAGATCTAAAGCTAAATAGAAATGGAGAGGGTAATGATGAGGTCTATGGAGACCTCGGGTATGGGTGATTTAATGGTTTGGTTGAAGGAATGATCAAGCTTGCATGAAGGTAAATGGTGGGAGAATTATATTACAAGTATAAACTAATAACGAGAGGTAATTGAGCCTATTAAAATGAAAATAGATGAATGTTAGGCAACAAAATACTTACTTGTGGTGAAATTTCAATGGCTGGATGGAGGTGACGGTTGATCAAATGAATGGTGTTTGGTGCCATGGAAGTTCTTCCTGAAATGTTACCATGAACTTGCAATACCTATGAATCTATCTCAATGATGGCTATGGATTCTGGATGTCCAAAAAGACTCTAGTTATGCTTGCATGCGGCTATTCTCTCTTCTCTCTTCTCCTTGATCTCAGAATCTTCCAACCTTGAAACAAGATTACCAAATAGAATAAATAGTAACCGATGATGGTTTCGGATTGACCAGCATTAGTTTTGGGGTGTTTAACATCGGTTAGGCGAGACTCCCTAGGTTTACTAAGAATATCAGATCATGGCAATCATTTTCACCAGATCTATCTCTTCTCGTGGATAAAAGAGGGAGTTGCCTTTTTCTATGCGGGAATATGGTTAGAGGGATAATAGGCATTGATTTCTAGGGTTGAACTAAGTCTTATCTCATTAAGGTAAGTCGAAATAAGTCTTAGTTAGCTATGGAAATATGCTAATAATATATTTATGGTGAGGTGGCTAGGTGAGGTGTTTAGGTGAGGTTTCTAGGTGAGGTGGTGGGGTAAAAATTAAGATAATTAGATAATAAATATTGTTAGGATATGTATTAATTAAATTAAATTAATATTAATGTGGGGTGGAAGGGGCCATGGTTAGGTGAGTATATTTGAGTTGGTTATTCGACACAGGACCAAGGGGAGTGTGACCTAATTTTGGTATCTACAACCACGTTTATAAAGAATACCTCCCATGATGACATAGCGAGAGACATTTTTTTGAAAGGCTTAGGGAAAATTAGTCCACGACTCACGATACAAAGGTCATGTAGGTTAGGTTCAATAGTTACGATGAGGTTGGACGTCTCGAAATAAATAAGAAGGTGATTGCAACCTTTGTACTGTGACAAATATTTTTTAGTCGGAAGTTGGAAGCAGTGTATACGAGATGCAAGACAGGTCATGGTGTCCACAAATTTATTAGTGGAATGGAGAGTGGTTTGAACTTCATAACGGTCAAAGGTAGTTAAAATTATGTCAACATGATGTTTATAATTTTGAAGTATTTCGTTTCAACACTGGTAAATACCATTGACTTAATTTACTACTAGTTGAGAGTCACCAAAGATATTAATTGATTTAACATCTAAGGTGATGACGGATTTAAGACCTATTATGAGTTCTTCATATTCATTGATATTTTTAGTACAATCAAAATCTAGTTTGAAATATAGTGGCATAGGTTCACCATCAAGATGAATGAGGATAATGCCTATACCACCCCCACACTGACATTTGGAACCATCAAAGAATAAGATCATTTGGTAAATGGTATCATCCAAAGAAAGGGGAGTAATGGATTCATTTGGGAAATCAAAGTTAGATGGCTAATCTCCGGAGAGAGGTGTGTCTATAATTTGGTTAGCTATGGTTTGTCCTTTAACAAATTTTTGATGATTGAATTCAAGGTTTAGGTCTGCAAGAAGCATGAGCCAACGTGCAACACATTGATTTTGGTAGGGCTTAGTGTACATGTAATGTAAGGGGTCGATATTAGTGACAAAAAGGTTTTTGGTTAAGTAGGTAATGGTGAAGTTTAGTGGTGAAAAAAACTAAGGCTAAGCGGTGTTTTTGGCATGAGTGTATTTGTTTTTGTAGTCCAAAAGGGTACGGCTTATATAATAAACCATTTTCTCCATATGTTACTCATCATAATGAGCTAGCATGGCACCCAAGGAATGATTAGTAGCAAAAATGTAAAGGTAAAATGATTGGTCATCCTTAGGAGAAATGAGTACAGGTGGTTAGAGGAGGTACTATTTTAAGGCCTCAAATGCTTTGTGGCATTCATCATCCCATTTAAAGGAGATGTCATTTTGAGGAGATGATGAAATGGGTGGTAGTGGTTGAAAAGATGCAAAATGAAATGTCGAGATAGATTGCAACTTTCCTTTCAAACTATGAAGTTGGTAAAGGCTAGTAGGTGGAGGCATTTAAAGAATAGCCTTGATTTTAGTGGGATCAACTTCTATGCCACACAAAGAAATGATAAAACCAAGGAGCTTTCCTGAGAGAATAGTGAAGACACACTTCTTAGGTTGAAGGTGAACACAATACTTGATGAGACAGTCAAAGATGACCTTAAGGACTGTAAGGTGTTCGGCTGCTTTTGGACTTAGCAAGAAGATTGTCAACGTAATCTTCCAATATGCGATGTATGATGTCTTGAAAGATACAAGTCATAGCCCGCTGATATGTAGCACCAGTGTCTTTAAGGCCAAACGGCATGACTCAATAGCAAAATGTCCCCTAAGGAGTGATGAAGGTGGTTTTGTGTTGATCTTCTGGGCTGAGTAATATTTGGTTATAACCCGCGAAACCATCCATGAGTGATAGCATCTCATGGTGATTGAGTGAGATAAACTATTTGGTCAATACTAGGTAAAGGAAAGTCATCTTTGGGGAAGGATAAGTTAAGATCATGGAAATTCATGCAAATGTAGTGGACCGCCCTATAACTTTTATGAAAGGAATAATGTTTGAGATCCATTAGGGATAATCAATGGGTAAGATAAAGGAAACCGAAAGAAGGCGTTGGAGTTATTCTTTGACAAGAAGGGAAATGCGATGGTGCATTTTCATGATTTTGTTTGATGGGTTTGGCTTCGAGGGAATAGAGACGATGTTGTGGACCACAATGTTTGGTTCAATATGGGGTATATCAGCATAGGACCAAGAAAAATCGTTGTTATGATCCCAGGAGAGGAAAGAAGTGAAAGGTTCATGTTTAGCAAAGCATCTAAAGATTGGCCTATCTTTAGAATGTGCGAGTTGTCCTGATTGTTAATATTGATTTTTATGGTAAATTAATTTAATATAGTTTGTGTCTCAAAAGGTAATGACCGATGAATATAAGAATCCTCTGCACCAAGGTAGGTGAGAATAGAATTATCATCCTAACATTGAAAAAATTTAATATAAGGTGTATTGTCATCGATCATATCGGGATACGGGAAGGGAAGGGAAGAGGGATCATTTCCATCTCATTGATAATTCAAAGGTCCCAAGGAGCTGGTGTTCATGAAAAAAAAGTTAGGAGGAATGGATTTTAGGTCCATAAACTCTATGGGTGAAGGTGGTGATGTTGGTGAATGAGGTAGAGAAGGTTTTCATCTTCAATCGGTTTGACATGGGCTTTCTTGGAAGATGGTTGAGAAAATCCAATATCAACTGCAGTCTTTCTATTTACAAGTGGTACGTGGGATGACAAAGATATGGTGGCCCTACTCATAGAAACCAAAGCCAAAGCCTTTCCGTACATAGTGATGGAGGAAAGTGTTGGAAAAGTGGCGGTTGGTGAGAGATTGAAGGTCGAGACGAAAATGGTGACATTTAGGAAGGTGACTCACTCGAGTAGGTGGAAGTATCAAGTCCCCCATACGTTAATTTAGTGTGAAGGTGGGGAGGACCATAAAGGAAGACATCATATATACGATGGTCATAGTGAGGATGTTTGTGAATATTACCATACTCTTTAGGAGTAAGGAATGTTACGATGTTGTACAGGTGGTATTCCCCCAAAGCGTGAGATGTTGAAAAACACCTTCTAAGGGATCTGCAGTTGATATGTGGGTAGCAGGAATAGATGAATCACTAGGCAATTGGGAAGAAGAAGCATTAGTTAGTTGAGAAGTAGATGGGTTGGTGGATGGGTCTGTTATAGAGGCCATGACATGTAGTGGGAATGAATAGTGAGGTGTGGGAGAGGTAGTGACAACATTGGTAGATGGGGTTGTGGGTGAAGGAGAAGTGGTAGTGGTGGTAGATTCCTTAACTAGTATAATGACGTCATTAGGTCAATACTGACATGTTACAAGTTTTGAATGGAAAAGGGTTAGTTGGGATGGCATAGTTATTTCCTTCATGTTCAAATTTTACACAATGATGTAAGGTTGAAGGAACAAAACCCATGACATTGATCCAAGGTTAGCCAAGCAATAGGTTGTACTAGAACTCTCCTTCTAAGACATAGAACAATTCCGCAATGTTACCGGGGTCCACACGAATGTGGAGAATGATGGTGCCAAGGGTGAAAGTGATGGCATCATTGAATGAACACATCGTAACTGGGTTATTATTCATGAAATTGGTATGGATACGCATTTGGTTGTATGCATGGGAGGAGATGATGTTGATGCTAGCACCGCCATCGATCATAACATGTCAAACACATATATTATCAATGTAAATGGAAATGAAAAGGGTGGGATCAGGATAATTTGATTGGAGAGGTACAATCTCATCATCAAAGAAACTAAGAGTGGATACTTGATGAGTGGTAGTGGGTGTAGAGGAAGGGGATGAATTGGTGAGAGAAGCCACATGGTGAGGAGTGATAATGGAGGCCACAAGCATAGGTTCATTAGGTAAAACCTCAATGGATTGGATAACCTCCATGAGGGCATGTCGATGAGATTCAGAGGTTTGGATGAGGTCATACAAAGATATTTTTAGAGGGGATTAGTGCAATTATTTTATCATTGTACGATGGGTGACCCCTATCAGAAATATGGTATGTGGGTCCCCAAATAGTGATTTCTGATGTGGGTGTGGATGGTATATTTGGCACATGATTATTTGATGAACTAGTTACTTTCTCCTTTCCTTTGTCTTTTTAGGCGTGATTGGAAATTTTAACCTTATTGATATGGGGTGAAGGAGAATTTGAGTCATGATATGTGTAGCGATAGGATGGACAATAGAATGAATAAATTTTTTGGGGGGAAATAATTTAGACACCACGACATTTTGGTGGGATTTTTGCTAGCTCTGTTATGTGAACCATGTTGATCTCGAATGTTGGAGGTGCATAAAATTTTTGTGGAGGTGGAGATGTAGGTTGTTAATTAGGTAAGGGGCAAGGGTGTGTGGTGATAGGTGAAGGTGGAACAAGGTCCTCATCTAGAAGATCATCATCATCAAAATTTTCTTGAAGTACATAGTTAGAGGAGAACAATTTTAAGAGCCTTATAATTTTTCTACATCATGTCTGGCATAGAATAGTAGGCACAAATTTTAGTCTCGCTAAACCCTTTTTGTTTTGTTTTGAGTGGGTTATAAGACCCTACCAATGTATCACAATGTGAAGTGATTGTAGGTCTTGATTGAAGTGTGGGTGATTGTCATGTTTAAGGTGTTATAGGATGTGGAATTGGAGGTGGGATAGGTTTAACCACCAGTTTGGTAGGTGGTACTATTTTAGGTTTGGTTTGTACCTTATTGGGTAAAGGCATAGTAGATGAACTAGCGATAGAATGTGTTGTAGGCTTAACTACCTCTTTGGAGGGTAGTGGGTTTTTCAATTTTGGTTGCACCTTCCTGGGTAAAGGTGAGGAAGGAGTATGTGATGTAGAAGGGAAAGTGGATGGTGGAAGAGGACAAGTTAGCCAAGGTGATAAAGGAGGTGCGGTGAAGGTTACTATAGCTAGAAGCAAGGTGGAAGGTATGGGTTGAAGAGAAGGAAGTCTCATAGGTAGTGATGAGGCTATTGTATGTGGTGGGGGTATAGGTGGTAAGAAACATGCGGGTGATGGTGAAGGTGTACGTTGTGTAGGTATGTTGGGTATAATAAAGGATTGTGATAAAGAGGTGGGTTGTTGCACTTTTTATTTTCCTTAGGTAAGAGGTTTCTTGACCAAGGTAGATGGGTGAGGCCCTAGGATAGACAGAAGGGGCTAAGGTTAAAGAGGCGTAGTGGGTGAAATTGGTGTGTGCAGCCTAGAAGGTTGGGTATTCCTTTTAGGTAGAGGAATGGTTTTGTGCAAGCTTGGGAAGATGTGGCTAAATCCAATTTGACATCAAGATGGACTAGACTTGATATCGGCATGACTCCCAAGGTGGTGATGGTTTTAGATGTGGGGAAGATGTAGGTTTAGGTAGGTTCTTAGGTATAGAAACAAGTTTGGTTATTAGTAAATTTTTATGTATAGGTGAGGGGATGAAGAAGAAGCCATTATAACAGGCATGGTTATAGTTGGTTTGTTATCTTGAAATACCTTCAAAAAAATCGTGGAGGTATCCGTAGGTGACATTTGCATTTGGGTTGAAAAGGGTAGATGAAGGTGCCCCTAAAGCATGGAATTATCAACAGAATCTAAGCGGTTAGCCAAGCATCAAAATGGCACTATTGTAATAGGATATGAAACCAATTTAGTAGTAATCCTTATCAAGTATACGTGAGATAAGGAACTAGTTATCTTTAGACTCGGTTGGTAAGAAAGCTAAGATTAAATCAACGGGATCTTGGAAGGCTGATGGGGAATTTTCACCAACAGCGGTGGTTCTTATAAAGGATCCCCTATGGGTAGGGGAAATGACAGGTGAGATGAGGTAGGTTCCTCTTTCAATGGAGAGGAAGGTGAGCATGACTCTCCCATGGGTAGGAGAGTTAACACCACAAGTTGTTCATTAGGTTACGAGGTGGGTGGTGAAACGACATCAGCCAATATTTCGGGCTCCTCCATGGGTGAAAGGGGAGATATGGGAGACTCCTCCATGGGTGAATGATCTCGTGATAGAATCTCTTTGATATAGGGGATAGAAGGAAATTGGGGAAGGGTTAATACGATCTTTAAAACAACATGGACTTGACAGACATTACTTTCATTGGTTGAAGGTTCACCGATTTAATTAGATGATGGGGTATGATAAGGGAACAACTTCTTAAAGATATGCAAGTTGTGATTTGCCTATGTGTTTGGGTTATCAAGACAATATATCCATTATCTAACATTTCCTAGATAATTTTCTTGAAGGTCATACAATCACCATCGCTATGGAACTTAACACGATGATAGTTGCGTAATAGTCATGTTCCTTATACCATACAAACATAAGAAGAGTTTGGTAAAAACTAGTATGTGGTTTGATGTGTGGAAGAGAAATTTCTCCGGCTTTAAGAAGTTTTTCTATGACTGAAAAATAGGTCTCTCGATTGGAGTGTACTTTCATTGCTCCCACTTGAACTCAAAATCTTGAATGGGAGAAAGGTTGGAGGAAGGTTTTGATTGATTAGATGGGTGAGATGGGCAGATTTTAAAACTACCACATTGGCAAATCCTTTGGATTTTGAATAATTGTTTTGGGGTTTTGAAGAGGAAGAGGCATCATTTGATTTAAATGCAACATTTTTTCTACGCAATTGAATTTTCTTCTCTTCAATTACAAAAATTTCCAATTTTTGTGCCACGGTAAATGCTCTGGAGTTAAAAGACTCGATCTTTATGCATCCATTGGGAAAAAAATTCAACTTACGAGTAGAAAAAACCATAAGCAACCTCCAGAAAATGAAGCGAGAAGCCAAAGAAAACTAGGTCACCAAGGACTAGAATGAACAAAAACACAAAACAAAACAAAAAAATAGAACTATACACTATACAAATGGTGCTCACCTTGATTCTAGGAAATCAATCAAGGAAATGTTTCAAATTCCTTCCATTTTACAAGCAATTCAAGTAATTCCCCATCTAAGTCCTTTAGGAAAAGGTGTGTTCACCAATTCAAATGTCAATCGAATAAGGGACCATCCACAATGCATCAAATTACCATGCTTTTCCTTATCCTCATGCCTGCTATCCCATAATAGCACAAGAAATCCAACATTGAAATCCCTTGGAGTCACCTTCGTGTCGAACAACTTCTTCAACTTTTCTCCGAACTTCATATGTTGCTAATGGGATGCCCTTCTTTCTTCATCTAGATCAACAATCGATTGATTTGAGCTTCATATGGACTAACCTCTTGATCTTCAAGTTGTTGAACAAACTGAAATGAAGAAAATTACAAATGCAGGGAAGTAAATCTTGAGCGCCATACACCAACTCAAATGGGATTTTACCAATAGCTCTTTTAGTAGTTATTCTATCAGCCCAAAAACAAATTTTGATTGCTCACCCCACTTCTTTTTGTTCAGCTCGAAGGTTCTTCAAATGATCTTCAACAATTTTTATTTCTCGGACTCACTTGTCCATTTCCTTGAGGATTTTAGTTAGAAGCATATGTCAGATTTATCCCATACTCTTTACACATTGTCACCAAAGGTTTAGCTCGAAAATAATGGCATTATTACTAACAATCTTAGTGGCACTCTAAATCAGTATATTATATGATTCAAAATGAATTCCATAACAATCGATGTGCTCCTTTCTTTGTGGGAATTTACCTCCACCCACATGGTGAAGTAATCGATGGATACTAGGATCCACTTGTTTCCATCACTTGAGGAATCATAAATCTCACCAATGAAGTCAATTCCCCATTGCTTGAATGGAGGTTCAATTGATCTGAGCTCCAAAGGGAGGAGCACGAAGCTTTCATTCTTCCGAGAAAAATGTTGGCAGACTTTCACATTTTCTAACTAGAAGAGTTGTATCTTTGAAAAGAGTGGGCCACCAATAACCAACTCTCAATATTTTATGAGTTGTGACCCTTCCGGAAAAATGTACCCCACAAAATCCTCCATGGAGATCAGAAATTATCTTTGGGGCTTCATTTTTGAGTAATACATCTTAATAGCACTCCCTCCGAGTTCTTCCAAGCTAACCCAAAATAAGTAATGACAAACTTTTGAGAGGATAACTTAAGATCTATTGTATGATTTTTACTCAAATGTTCGGGGTAGTATAGATGTCTGAGATAAAATATTATATTTTTGTACCATTCATAACTCATCAATTTATCAAGGATACTTACCCTTTCTTCTTTCACTTCATTCACCTCAAAATTTTGCAAGTTTCTCTCAGTCATAAGCTTAGCTAGGCCCAAACCTATTACCAATTTTGTGGTTTGGATATCCATGTCATATTCCTGTAACTTATTTACCCATCTCGCATCTTTTTCTTGAGACCTCCATCTACGATAAGATATATTTCACAATGGTGTGGGGAACATACACAACAAATTTAGAGCTTGAGATGTAAGGCATGAAAACCTTTGTTTCTTTTACAAGGAAAATTCTTTATTCTCCATAATGGTGTACTTTAACTCAGCTCCTTACAATGCCTTACTAAAAATGCAATTGGTCTTTTAGCCCCTTCATCATCTTTTTGCAACAAGACAAATGCAATGGTGTTTTAGGAAGAAAAATAAAACATTTGAAAAGGCTTCTTATAATTTGGATCTGCTAAAATAGGGGCATTCTTTAATGTCTCTTTGATCCCATTAAAAGCTTGAATGGAAGCTTCTTCCCATTTGATAACTTTATCTTTCTTTAGCATGCTTGTAATGGGGATGGTCAGCTCAACAAAGTTAGATATAAATATTAGATAAAATTGATTTGTCCAAAAAAGGATTGGATTCCATTCTTGGTTCTTGGAATTGGGATCTTGTTGATGGCTTCTACCCTATCGGGATCAATCATGACCCCTTCCTTTGACACAATGTGCCCAAGAATATTTGCCTTTTGCACTCTAAAATGACATTTCTTGGGATTGAGTGAAATACTAAATTCTTTGCACCTTATCAAAGCATTTTCTCTAAATATTACGAGATGTTCATTTATTTTTCTAGAAAACACAGTCACATCATCTTGATAAACAACAATGAAATCATTAATATAACCAACAAAAGTAACATCCATTTCTCTTTGAAAGGTTACTCCGGTGTTCATCAAAACAAAGGGCATTCTAAAATCAACATAAGTTCCCAAGGAGTGGTAAAGGCGGTCTTTATTCTTTCTAACTCCTTTACAACAACTTAATTATAGCCAGAGAAACCATCCAAATTGGATAAAAATTCTGACCCGTCACTAATTACAACATATTCTCCATGTTTGGTAGAGGGTAATTATCTTTCATGGATGCCCTGTTCAAATTTCTAAAATCCACGCACAATCTGATATCACCATTCTTTTTTTACGACGGGATCTAGGTTTGCAACCCAAGAAGAATAGCTTGTGGGCTGAATGATCCCTCCATCCCTCAACTTCTTCAATTCTTCTTGCATCTTCATGGAGAGGAGTGGATTAATTGGCCTTTGTTTTTCTTGAATGGTTTGGCATTAGATTCAAGAGGAATTTCATGTTGAAACAGATCCTCTTTGTATGCTTTCAGCTCTGAATAAGACCAAGCTAAGAAGTCTTGATATTTCTTCAACAATTAGATGTAGGATTGATTTTCTTCCTTGATCAAATTTCTACCCAACCAGATCTTCCTTGGTTTCTCCCTCATGCCAAGGTCATGCTCTTCAACATCCCTTGAGGTTGTTATATGTTTGTTAATAATGCAATCAACATTATCAAAGTTTGATTCAAGAGAAACCAACCCTCTAGGAATGGTATTAGTTTTCAAATAAATGATATCTTTTCCAAACAACATTTATTTTCCTTCAGCAACACACACCATTGGCTTCCAATCAATACATTGATCGATAAACTCTCCTTTATTCTGCGAAACCATTTCACCTAGGCATCATCACCAAATACTTGCCAATGTTTAATGTTGTCGGGGACATATGGCCTTGTTAGTATCTCAACATCATATTCATAATATGGGGACATTACACAATTATCAAACCGAGATCCCAATACTACAATCCTACCTGCCATAACATTAAACTTCCTATCATGGCACACAATATTAAATGAATCAAACATCTCAATAAGATCCCGAATGCATATCGGTATTTTTCATTCTCGATTTTTAGTAGCATACAATTTTGTAATTTTCTTCACAATCGAGTTCTAAATCTCCTTTAACAATGATGTCTTTAACACCATATTTCCAAGCAATTTTGAAACACGACAATAGTGCTTCATATTCAGCAATGTTTTTAGTACACTCAAATTTGATTTTGAAAGAAAAAATAAACTCTTCCAATCTTGGAGATATCAAAACTATACCAGCACCATTTCCAAATTTTGAGCAAGCTCCATCAAACAAAAATTCCCGAGGAGATCATACTTGTTTAAGACACTTGCATTGCTCCATTTTGTGCTCTTTACCATCGAGAAAATCCAAAAAATTTATCAAAGCATCAACATTAGTATACAACACTTCATAAGAAGCATTTTTGGGTTTGTCTTGAGGGCATGCCCTTTGAAAACTTCTAGTGTTGTGATCTTTTACTTGGGAACAACAACTACATATCCTCTTCTAAAGGGATTCCTCCATCATACTTATTAATCATTAAAGATCTCAAGTACTCAAATTCGTTATTAGTTATTTCAAAAGCTTGTACCATATCTATTTCAAAAGTATGAGAGGGATGAAGAAGTGGTACCGGTGGATGCAATCCCAAAAAATTGCAGCAGTTTGAGCACTTATCACTTTGGTTGAAATTTCTCCTTGTTGTGAGCTTGTGGAGCACACCATCATGTAAACATCATCATCAGTTTCATCACCATCAGATTCTTCAACTTGCTAATCTACTTCACATGGAAGATGGGGTAGAAAACATATATCACACCAATAAATATCATTAGCTTCATCAACAACAACAACCACGACAATTAGAGGATTGGGCACCATTATATTTTCATCAGCTTGGGGTTGTCTACTCCTTCCTCCCATGGGTCATGTACCTCTGTCATCGACCTCTAATTACCCCTAGGATGATTGCCTAATCTGTCATGATTTTTTTCCTTTTTTGACCTTAGGAACTCTACCCAATTCCCTTCTCATCTCGGACTAGTTTATATGATATTTCTTTTTGCACCCCTACCAAATTTTTACAACTTCTTCTAAATCAGTATCCTTACTTTCTTGAGTCTTCTTTAGATTTATCAGTTTAATACCATCCCTCTTAGGAGGTTTTCCAATGGCCTTAATGTTGTTCTCAATTTGCAAAGCCATGGTAACTCCCTACCTCAAAGTGTCAGGGTTTTTATCCCTCAAATAATATGTATCCTTCTTGTCAAATGCATCGAATACTTGATCGGACATGATTCATCACATGGCCTCAAACTTACGGGAAATGTTCTCAAAGTTTTGTTGAATCTTGTATTGAAGTCATGGACTGATTCATTAGGGTTTTTCTTAATATTTTCAAATTCTGATTAAAGAAACCTAGGAGTGCATTTTATCTCATCATACTGCAACCTAAAATTATTATTCATTTTTGTCCATGAATCAATAGAGATATCTAGCAAATATTTATACCAATCCCTTCCATCCTCCTCTAAAGTGTGAATAAAAATTTAATATACACATCCTCATATTCAATCTCAAATTCCTCCATCATGTTAACAAAAATCTTTAGGTGCTAATCTCCAGTAATAGCATTGTTTCCTTGAAACTTAGGTAATCTATTTTTTACATCTTGTGGAACAAAATTTGGATAACCAACCATTCCTCTAAAGTTGATAGGACCAAAAGTGTTAACAACAAATGGAGGTCTGGGTGGAGGCTGAGCCATATTGTTTTGTGGAGGTGACCTTGGATGGAATACAAAATGGTGATGAACAAGGGGTATTTGAAATACATGAGTATGATTTTCAAACTGAAAGTCCCTTAATGCCTCTACTTTTTGGAAAACCCTATTAGCTTTGGAAAATACAGGGGTAGATTGAGAAGAAATCCTTTCAAATAAAAATGAAGGTCCCTCTCCAGATGGAGATTTCAAATTTACAGAGAGGATACCTGATTCAAATTCACTTGAGGATGAATTGTAGTCTTCAATGACAGGCTGATCACTTTCAAGTTCAATAATGGAGATCTCTTTTCTTGATGCCTGATCTCCAACAACTTTCCAAATTCTTCTTCCCTCAGAATTTGTCTTTCCAAGCTCTAGAAACAACCTACTAGCAGGGTCATTAACAAAGAAAGTTCTCCTTCCTTCAAGCTTTGCAGAAATTAGCAATAAACTTCACTTTGACATAGGTTAAGACACTGACATTTATCAAAATCAAATCAACACGGAGTCGCCACTAAGTATTTTCACCCTAGTTGTACAATGCACTAAAAATGGTACATCAACACTAAAAATATGCAAAGCTTCACAAATTTTATCTTCCTTTACCCATATTTATCATTTACAACACCAACTTAGTGCAATACTTACTGGAAACTAGGAATATTACACACAACTTATATCCTTAATGAATTCTTATAAATCTGAACAAAGGATAACGTTTACAATAATGTATTTGCAAAGTGAACATGTAAGAAACCTTTACAAGGTCAATATGTATTGCATTTGTAAAAATACTTTCAAAGAGTCCCGGAAATGGTGCGAGGAAGGGTGTTGGTACCCAAATTGATTCTACACATGAATCCAAGCAGCATCAAAGA
The DNA here is from genome assembly GCA_018340775.1 of Taxus wallichiana var. yunnanensis. NCBI lineage: Eukaryota > Viridiplantae > Streptophyta > Pinopsida > Cupressales > Taxaceae > Taxus > Taxus wallichiana. The sequence goes on from CM031238.1 coordinate 522,532,465, forward strand.
TTCAATAAGACACTCAAAAGCAAATAAACCATTATGTATGTTGTTTTGTATCTGGGGAATGGAATCAATCGCCTCTATGTCACTTGTTATTGGAGAATTGAATAGCACTTTGAAAGATTTGATATTATCCTAAATATTTTAAGTTGTACTTTTCAACCAAGGTAAGATAACCTATTTTGTAATTGTTATCCAAAATAAGCCCCCTGCTTGTTTTGGCTAACTTTCCTTCATTCCTTCCTTCCTTGTGCCTCAGTCAAATGTTTTCACTTTTTAGGAACTCAAAATTATCTAGAAATGGCTTCATCAGATAGATAATTTTCTCACCTTTCCAGAAAGGTAAAATTTTCCTCCTAATTCCAAGTATTTCTCAAGTTATGGCTCGAAAGAGTTTGTGGGGGAAATTTTCCCTGAGAAGGCCCGCAGCCAATAGAAAAGTGACACTTGTCCCCGGAGTGCGAGGCGCGGAGAAATTTTGAAATTTTTCCAAAATTCAAAAAAGGTCAGAATGACCATTTGAACCCGTGGACAAATGGGATGATGCAACATGGCAACGGAGGTCAATCCGGTGGAGCTTTTTGGGAAAATTTTCCCAAATTCAAAAAAAGGGAAATTTTTCAAATTTCGGCCCGCGAACCCATTTTCCCTAATTTTGCCAATTTTTCCCTAAATCTTCAGAGGGTCATATCTTTTGAACCAGATCTCATTTTTTCTCAATTTTTGTTTCATTAAAAATCTATTGAAGTCCTCTACATGATGGAATCTTCAATTTTATTTTTTAGTGGAGTTTGGTGAGAGAAAAATGAAAAATGCCTTTGGCATCGGAAAAAAAGCAGAACTGACATTCAACCACCATTTTTAATGTAGTATGGCTTCCATTCTTCTCCAGCATGGTCAAAAATATTGGGAATGAACTTTTAAGGGTACCCATGCTATTTTGATGGATCTAGTTAGTGGTTGAATCATTCATTTCAATTTTCCCACATTTCTCCTTCTTGGACTTGGGTTTTCATTGTTAAAAGCCAGATTTGGCTCTTTGTAAAGGGTTGGACGTTTTTATGTTCTGCAGGCTCCCTCCTTCACCCTAGCAAGTGAATTTGTGGAATATTAGACCTTTTTTAGGACTTTCACATGTTTTTTCCTCCTTGCTATTGTAATGTACCGTATTAAAAAATGGAAATGACAATGCAAGCTCTGTGAATGAGTTTTCAATCCTTTCTTGTGTTGTTTGCTTCATTCTGATCCTTCATTACATTTTAGCAATTTGTGCATGATTTTTGTTACATTTTTATAATATGTGTCAATTTTTAGAAATAGATGTTCATCACTCCTTTGGTGTATCACCTTGTTAGTTTAGTTTTATCTTCTTTTCTCTCTTCTATTTTTGTCTCCTTGGCAGAATTAGAGTAGGATTTTGAGTTAAACCTCTAAAAATTTCATGCATACATCGATCGAGAGAGTGCAGAACTAGCCTTTAACTGGAGAGCTTTTTCCCATTTTTTCAAGTCCCACACTTGGGGAAAAGATTCCATGTTGTGCAATCACACTAGATACCCATTATCAAACTAGAAATCGAGAAAACATCCAAGGGTCTTTGTGAATTTGCACTAATAGTTTTAACATGTTGGGTGGGACCTTAGAGGTCTTCATCTTCATTACAAAAAAATTGATGTGCATTTTTGTAAGTTTCTTGCTTAAAAGAGCCCCGATTTGCACATCCTGGTTACTCCAAAAGGATAAAATCAACTGGTTTCGGTAGTCCAAGTCTAAGGATTCATGAGAAGGATCCAAAAAGTTCAAGGGCCGAGAGAAAAGGGATTTTCTCGAGTATCTACAATTATCCCTGGAAGAAGAGACAGGGAAGAAGAATTCAAAGGTCTCCATCTCCACCAAATAGAACTCTATCAACTCGTCCACCTAGTAGACCTTTCACCCAATCAACAAGATTTCTCAAGCCAATCAGAATGGCACAACCCAATCCTTATGTCAACTTCACTAGTAGTATCCCACTTTCTCTCAATGTACAAAACCCAGTTCGAATTACAACATTGAAGAATATCCCATACTTTACTGGGGAAAATTAGACTACTCCTGGTGATCATGTCAAAGACATTGCCAATGTTTGTGCAATCCATGAGATTTTTGAGATGCAAATTGTTGGCATCTTCATTCAAAGGGAAAGCCTTGCAATGGTTCAGGATCCTTGGGGTAGGCTCTATCCAAAATTGGAACTAGTTGTGCATAGCTCTCCATGACCAGTTTGGAGAAAAGGGAGACAAATTGTCTCTATTGGAACAACTGACAACTATCAAGAGAGCTCCCAATGAGTATCCGAAATACTTTAATTTCTTATTTCAAAGGACATGGGATAGAATCCCGGTGAAAGTAATGCCAACAAACTGAAGGTGCTTTCTTATACTATCTCAAATCTTTAAGTTCTGACATTTCTATGTTAATCCAATCCATGGGAGGTGTAAATATACCTGTAGCTTATAACATCACCATTAGGGCTGAGAATTGCTTAATCCAAGCTAGTAAACTTGCACCTAGGCCTCCCATGCCCTTATATCCAAACTTGGAAAGCCCAAGCACTAGTCAAGTACCTACTTTATCTCTTATTCCCACTCCTAGAAATTAGAGCTCAAATGAAACTTCTACTTCATCCTCTAGTGCCTCAAATGAGATTCAAGAAGTCATTAAACAATTACAAAATTTAGGCAATGAGCTGGTTACACTTAAGAGGCAGCAAGCCCAAATTTTTAGACCTTCTTATCAGTCTCAAACTCAGCCTAATAGGAAACCATATCAGCCTAATAGGCCACCCAATCCAACTGTAAATCAAAATCAAGTAAGGCCTCCTTCCAATAGACCATTTCAGCTCTATAGCCCCAATGTTGCATCTACCTCTAAAGCCTTAGAGCTAGTAAAAATAATATAGCTCAAGAGTATGATTGGTGTTTCCCATGCAATGAACCTCACAACTAGTCTATGTGCTTCAATGGTGTTTTGAACCAAGCTTTGATGGTGACAACAACTGGTGTAGAGGGTGAGGTGAGTCAAGAAACAAACCAACAACAAGGAACATCTCAGGAAAATACAACTCCAAATGAGACTACACTTGTGAATTGGCAAGGCTAAAGATTTTTATGGTATGAATCAAACAATTTCTCAAAATGTAGTAGCTAACACATGGTCGAGAGAAGAGGAATATTGGTGAAGGGTAGTCACTAGCTCCAGGTGATCCACAACCTTCCATCACTCCACTAGGTTTTGGTAAGCAAAATGCAGTTCCAAATGTTCAAGGACAGCCCAAGCCACCTTCTACACTAGCTCAAATACTAGTTGTTGCAGCCCATGTAGAAATCTTATATTGCACTGAGAACTTATATCCTTGATGAATTATTACAAATCTGAACAAAGGATAGTGTTTACAATAATGTATTTGCAGTTAGAACATGTAAGAAACCTTTACCAAGGTTTATATGTATTGCATTTGTAAAAATACTTTCAAAGAGTCCCAAACAACGGTGCGAGAAGGGTGTTAGTACCCAAATTGATTCTACACATGAATCCAAGCAGCATCAAAGATTTAATAAGACACTCGAAGCAAATAGACCATTATGTATGTCATTTTGTATCCAAGGAATGGAATCAACTATCTCTATGTCACTTGTTGTTGGAGAATTGAATAAAACTTTGAAAGGATTTGATCTTATCCTAAATATTTTAAGTTGTACCTTTCAACCAAGGTAAGAGAACCTATCTTATAACCTCTTTCAAGTGAAGGACAAGAAGAGACCCTTTGCACAAATTTTATAGATAAAACCTTGAGAAAATATGATCAACACACCAAATCGACTCTCACAAGTTGTCACTTCCGGAAGATGGAGATATTTTCAACACAAGGCTAAGGTTATCTTGAAGACATTATGGAATTTGATTGTTTTGCATATTTTGGCAAATGGATTTTCCTCTTTTGTGGATACATGAGGAAAAACAAGGGTAATTCACTGTAGGATTAGTTTTTGAATAATTTTATTGGTGGGATATTAAGCAAGACAAACTTGATTATTCCATATCTTTGATAGCCTTTACAACAATTGGAAAACTAATGAAAAATGCTCCAAATAACCAAAATTTTCCTTCAACAGAAGGCTTGCATCAATGGAGGCCTAGATTTGCACGTTTTGACACAATCTTTGAGAATCTAACACAAATGCTCAAGTTAAAAGACTCAATTAAACATCAAAATCTAAGATCAGTCATGCCCAAGGTACACCCAAAGACTTACAAGCAATCTCTGTTAATGGATGAAGGTAAAGTGATTTTAAATTGCTTATTTCATTTCCAGATGAAGGCTCTTCTGATAAATGAAATTACAAATTCCACTAAACAATCACAAGGATGAGATCTATGTGATTCACAAATATTTTAATGTAATATTGCAACAAGAATAAGAAAAACTATTTGCAAACATTCAGAAATGATAGCAGACACAATATTGCCCAAAAATGACATAGATTAACTAAAAAATTATTAGACTCATCACAAGGGAGAATTTCTAGAACAATCTCAAAGCTTGTTAATGGCTATACACTTGTAACCAACTTAACAAGAATGAAGATCTAATATAGAACGAATTAACCGGGTTTCTTAGAAGATGAGCATTTCTCAAATTTTCTTGTGATTTTCAACCCCCGACCATTTGCATGTCTAAAACATGCATTATATAACATTCAATTACATCCAAGCCTTCTCTCCCAAGAAAAGAATATCCTAAGCATCTAGTTTGTTACAAATTCCATCATGATTTGTAGAAAATGACGTTTAATAGAAAAACACCCAAAAATTTGCAGTGCACGAAAAAGGTGAATCATTACAAATATTTGGATCATTATTCCAACAGGGGGCATGTTTTTCATCTTCCATGCATGTAGACCCCTTTTCTTTCATCATTTCATCTTTTCCCCTTTGAAATTTTAGTTTGTAACTTCGGATCGGCATTTTGTGTTTTGCACAAGCCCAAGCAAAAATCCACTTCAAAAGTTCCTTAGAATTATAAATTGAGCCTCCAAATCAATTCAATTGCACCTTGTAGACCAAAACGATAGGATTTTATCAAAATTTGATGAAGAATGATGTAAAAATTACATCTCCAAACATCCTGGAGCTCCAATGGTGGAAAAATCAAATGAAATGCATAATTACCCTCGATCTTTCCCTTTCATCTTGTTGTCCCCTCAAAACTTTCCTTGATTTTTTGAGCCTAAATCTAAATTTTGAGTTAGTACCGTTTAAAAATGGTCAAAAAGAGTATTTTTATTTTTTCCACTTTCCAGGGGCTCAAAGATGCTTGGAAACTTCTCCATCAGATGGGAAATTTCTTCCCCTTTCCAAAAAGGTAAAGAAGTCATTCTAACTCGTTGTATTTTGCAAGATATGGCTCATGCAGACCTAAGTTGGTATTTTTTGCCAAAGGCGGACTAGCGGGGCTGAGGAGATTTCTTTGCCACTTTTCCCTTTTTGGAAAAAAGTGCAATTGGTGATTCTGAGACCCATGAGCCCGAGTGGTGAAGTGAAAAGAATAAGGTTTGAGGCCCTGACCAATCAAATGTTGACACGTGTCCATTTGAGTTGAAAAGTCAAAGCGGAGGTATGGGTCGGCGGAAGACTTTGAGACTTTAAGTCTTTTTGTCTAAAATTTTAAAAGAGATGAATCAACCCATGGCTCCATAGCCAATCAAATGATGCCACATGTCCCTGTTGACCATTCAAAGTGGGTGATGGACCTTCGACGCCTGATTTCAAGTTTTTAGCCTTTGGGGTTAAAAGTAAAAAGATGAGCTGTACCCATGACCAATCGAAGATGCCACACATCTTTTCGGTGTTGAAAATTCAACGCTAGGATGCGGGTCGGTGGAGGATTTTGTGATTTTGAGATTTTTTCCAACAAAGGGGTAAAATGTTCTAAATCGAGCTGCAACCTGTAGTTAATGCAATCAAATGGTGCCATGTGTCCTAGTTGAAAAGTCAAAGCGAGCCGCCACAGAAAATTGTTTTGAATTGCCAAATTTTCAAAAAGTCATAAAATGAAAAGGCATTCCCGTGGCCTCTCCAATCATCTCCTTTCACGTGGATGGGTAAAATTCAAAGTTATAACAAGTAGATCTAATGGTCCATATTCAAACCCGTGAAGTTTTTAACGGTTATAATTATGATTTTTTGGCATTTACCGTAATAATTGTTTCTCTACAAATCAAGAACCCGAAACAACCCAAATGATTAGATTCGATCGAAACCGTTTCTTGGATGCCACGAGAAGTTGTAACTACCTATTGTGGGCTATTTCATGTGCTTTGTAAGCCATTGTATGGGTTGGAAATTGAAATTGAAGACTGTAAATGCATTTCACGAACAGAGGACAAAAATGATAGTCGATCTTCTTCCATTCTTCCCTTTCTACATTTTTATTTTGTTTCCACTCTTTGTATAATTTTCTGCTCTGGCTTTAATAGTAAAATAAGGAATTTTACATCCCTTTGATAGAGGAATTGATTGGTACTTTGTGACCAAAGTGTTTTTATTGATCTTGTAGCTAGGGTTTTGCAAATTTGTTCTTCTTGCATAATTAAATGCATGTGATGAACTTTCGATCAATATATACAATAATTTGATATCCTACCTACATCATTAATCTTCTTGCCTTCATTCCCACTCCCTTTCCCACTCTCAGACCAATTTCTTCCTAGCAAGAAAGTGTAGGCTTAGCCATAGGGTCAGTGGAGTGCCCCTATGGATCTCTAGTTTAAAAACCACCATTGAAAACCACTGTTTAGACATGTAAATATGGTAGTTGTACCATTCAAAGTAGAGGGACTTAGATTCCCATAGTGTTGGTGAGGAAAACCCTAAATTTTCCCTCAAGACAAATTTCCAAGAAAATAGTTTTTACACCCACCGTGGGGTAGATTTTATAGCATATACACCCTAAAATAACCACAAGGTCATAAAATATCATTGAGTTTGTTGAAATTTGAATTTTATTATGATTCATATGGATACAAGTTATGGATATTCTTGCAAACCCTTATGTTGAAAGACCTACTTTTCTCTTTCATATCTAGGAAGATATCATCTCAGACCTAAGGGAAGCTATTTGGCACAATAAGTAGAGTGTAAACCACTACTTCATTGCCACAAGGATTCTAGACCAAGAAGAATAACATGCTGTTGAGTTGGAGGAGCAAAGACAAATCTTAGCACCACGAGAGAAGACAATAGACCTTCAAGCTGGCTGATAGAAGGTATACCTAGAAGTTGAGACAAGGAGGAGTAGTTGATCCTACTTTTGTAGAGCTTGAGAGAGAAGAAGAAGAGGTAAGAGTTCAATTTGAAAGAGAAGAAGTGATCGGGCTCAACTTGAATAGATTGAAATACTTCAAGTAGAGGTAGAAGAAAGAGAAGTAGCCCTAGCTAATCAAGAAGCTAGAAATAGAAACATAATGGGTGATCATGAACGTGAAGCATGTAGACCAAATGTGCCATGGGGAAGAAACACTGGTCCACTTGCTCTCCCACAACCACTCCATGATCTGCCAAGAGGCTCAAGGAAAATTTTTCCAAAATTTAAAGGAGATGGTTCTCAACTCCCTGAAGAACATGTAGCAACATTCATCACTGCTTGTGGTGTGTTTGGGGTTGAAAATGAATATGTGTTAGTTATACTCTTTGTGGAATCACTCCAAGAGAAAGATACTTGAATGGTTCTACATGCTTCCCCCAAGATCTATTACTGGTTGGGATGACATAATAAGTGCATTTGAAAATAGATTCAAAAGCACAAAAGATTGCCAAGATCTGTTAGTTAAATTGGTGCAAATGAAGAAATAAGTGTCTCGATTCCATGAGGTATTTTGTAGCAAGGTTTAACAGATTGAAAAGAAGGATCCCGAAATGTGATACCTCTTGAGAACAACTTGAAGAGATTATTCATCATTGCCTTGCCATCGAATTTTGTTTCTTCCTCAGAAGATCCCAACCAAGAACATTGGGGGATGCCCAAGACTTTACAATTAAGACTAATGATGACATAATTCTTTCTGGAAAGGTGAAGGGCCCAAATGGAAAGAAAAAAGGTTAGAGTTCAAGTTTAGTCACAACAGATCCAATGTTTCATAAAATGGAAAATGACTTAGTTTCCATGAAGAAGAAGCTATCACAAATTACAATGAGAAATGCTCCAAGGAGGCCAAACTTTCCTGATAGGAAAATGATTTCACCACCTCCTCACCAACTTTATCTAGAAGCACCACCAGTTAATGCTATGTGTGACACTAGGGAATCAAAGGAGAAAGATGAAGTTGATGAACCTAAAGTAGAAAGTGCAGAAGATTATGAAAGATACCTAGAAGTTAAAGAAGTTGATATTCATAATGGCATGTTTGAGTTTGTTGATGATGATGATGAAGATGATGAGGAAGCCCCAAGTTTCTCTTGTGATGTCTTCACCCGAGCACAGTCTAATAAAAACACTCCTTATTTAGTGGTTGCAAAGGAGAAGAAGACCAAATAAGTTTCCACTTCAGAGGTCAAACAAAAATAATCATCGTAAAGGTTCTCCATTACCACCTTCCATGGACTCGCCAAAGAAAAACCATAATTGATGGTTACCAAGGAAAAATCTGCTATAACAAGTAAGTCATTTGTTCCTTGTTCTAGTTTTCAATTTGTTAAGAACACTCCCCTTTCCAATAGATTCTATATAAAAATACCTAAATTTCATCCAAAGGCTACACCTTCACCTCCTTCTAAACTGACTTCTTCACCTTTGGGAGAGAATCCACCATCCAAAACATCCAAGGTTCCTTAAAATCCTTTGTCATGTAAATACTCCTCCCCTTCAGGAAATTCTCCCTCATCCAACATTGCACCATTTGAATTTTTGGAACATGCAAGAAAAACCAAAGTCCAACTCTCGAAATAGAGTACTGCAAAACACATCATGCCCAATTTGTGAGACTCATTAATGCGGTTCGTGGTAGTAGCCCTATATCTTCAATTCAAAATTCAAAATTTCTTCTTCCCACACCATCCACACCTCCTTCTCAAAACACATTATCTCTCAATGCTTCCAAAATAACTAGGGTTGATCCTTTCTATTTTTCTCTCCTCATAAATGGCTTTGAGTTGAACAATTGTATCATTGATTCGGACCTTCGATAATGTAATGCCACTCAAAGTTGCAAATTCTCTTGGCCTAACCTTAACTAGAGTAAATGGAGCTTGTTACTCAATGGAATCCAAACAAATGCCACTAATTGGAAGGATAAAAGATGCACAAGTAGCTTTGGCATACTTTCTTGACAAGAAGGTGCTCCTAACTATTTTAGTGGCACACATCCCAACATTGTTTGGCATGATTTTGAGTAGAATTTTTGTAGAGACCTTGGTGGAGAGATAAAAATGGATTGGTCATCTGCAACTATCCTAGTCAAATGTGAAATGAGGACATTGCTTGTAAGAAAAATGAAATTCACGGTGAAGAAGTCGATGATCTAAGAGACAACATCCTCCTTCAAGATTTTTAGTTAGGAAACTAATTTCTCACATCACAAAAATATGAAAGCTTGCCACTTCTCATGGAGGAAGAAGAAAATAAAATTTGGACAATGGAGTATGATAGCAATCATTCCAAGGTAGGCTCAAGTGCTAGTGTTGTTTTGTATTCCCCTTCTAAAGAAATGTACCCTTTTTCCTACAAAGCTGCGAGTTTGATAACACAAACAATACAACAGAATAGGAAGCTCTCCTCTTAGGCATGAGTGTGGCATAGGACATGGGAATAAAGAAGTTGATATGTCTTGGTGATGCAAAGGTGATAGTGAAAAAAATTCACCAACAATATCAAGTGAAGAATCCAAGGCTCGGACACTACAGAAATAGGGTTTGGGATTACATTGAATCTTTTAATGCATTCTCCATTGAAGTCATTCCAAGGAAGAAGAATGAAATGGATGATTCTCTTATAGTTTCAACTTACTTGTTAACACCTCATCCTTCTTTTGGAAAAGATAAAGTGACCATTGAGATGGTATTTAGACCTAGTGTACCTGATAATGCAAATCATTGGCAGGTCTTCAATTATGACAATCAAATTTTGACCTTCTTAGAGAAAAGAGATAATTTCAATCATCTCTTCTTTGAAGGAAGTGTTAATCCACATAGGGAATTTGTAACTTAAAAATAAATTGATGGATTTGAAGAAGTTGATAATGAGGGCATGATAATATTGAAAGGTAAAAATATTCCCAAAGGCCTAGTCTCTTTGGAAAATCTATTTAACAAACATGAAAGATTCATTTAGGAGAAATAAAAGCTATCTTCTTAGTGTCTATATGATTTTGATAAAGAAAACATTAGTACTTCAGAGGATTCACAAATGGTCAACATTGGAAAATGTTGCTCACTTGAAGAAAAGAGAAAGTTTGTTGCTCTACTCAAAAGTACTCGATGTTTTGGCGTACTCTATGAAGAACTCAAATATTTCCAACTGAAGGAAATGCACCATTCCATTCCTTTGAAGCAAGGTACTAAGCCCTTCAAGAAGAAGCAAAGGCCCTATAACCCAAATATTTCTGACATCGTCAAGGAATAAATAATCAAGATGTTGAATGCCAAAATCATTTTTCCCATTCATCACTCAACATGGGTGCTAACATTGTGCCGGTGAGGAAGAAAAATAGTGAGATAAGGATGTGTAGACTTCTGCAATTTGAACCAGGCCTCACTCAAAGACAACTAACATCTACCAATCATGGATCACATTTTTCAAGTATTCACTAGATCTGAGATGCTCTCTTTGCTTGATGGATTTTCAGGGTACAACCAAATCAAAGTGGTAGAGGAAGATTGTAGAAAAAAAACCTTCACAACTCCTTGGGGCAGTTTTGCTTATAGCAGAATGCCTTTTGGCCTAATCAATGCAAAAGCTACTTTCTAAAGAGCAATGGACCTGGCTTTCAAAGATCTGAAACATTTCATTTTCATATACCTTGATGACCTCACAACGTTTTCAAGGAAAAGGGAAGAGCATATCTATCATTTGGATCAAGTTCTTGCAAGGTGTAGGAAACATGGCATATCACTAAATCCTAAGAAATGCATCTTTGGAGTCACAGAAGGTAATTTTTTGGGGCACATTATGAACAAACAAGGAGCACACATTGACCCTAAGAGGGTAAGAGCTATTCAAGCACTATCTCTGCCCACCAACAAGAAAGGAGTACATTCATTCTTTGGGAAGGTAAACTTTCTTGTCCACTTTGTCCCTAAGTTTTCTAAAATGAAAAAGCATATCACCTCCATGATGAAGAATCAAGCAAGTTTTAAATGGATCCATGAAGTGAAAACTACATTTGAAGAGATCAAGAGAGATATTACCAAAACTCTAACTCTTGTATCTCCAGTTTTCAACAAGGAATTAATCATGTCTTGCTATGCCTCAACACACTCTCTCTATTGTTCTTGTCAGGAAGAATAACGAAGGTTTGGAAGCACATCTTACTTTCATGATTTTTCCTTTGAAGAAACATGAGTTAAACTACAACCAACCTGGAGAAACATGTATATGCAGTGGTCAAGGATGTAAATAACTTCAGGTTTTACATCCTTAATTCTCATACTATGGTAATTGTCCCTGGAAGTGTAATTAATTCCATTTTAACACAACAAGATCCTAGAGCAAAAAGAGGAAATTGGATTGTTAAGACTCAAGAGTATGACACTGGAAATTAGACCCTCTAATCTAGTAAGAGGAAATGGTATGTGCAAGTTGATTACTAAAGATGAAACTCTCAAAGCTCAAAGCATGGATAATAGGATGGTACTTGTTCAACCAGTTTAGAAGACTACCCACAAGTTCTCTTTGTGACCACTACTGATTATTGGTATGTATATATTGCCTTTCGATCACTTATGGAGAATTTCCCTCTCATTTTGATTACAAGAAAAGAATAACTCTCAAGCTAAAGGTAGCCAAGTATGTGATCTAGAATCATGCACTTTACAAGAAAGGGCTAGATGGTTGTTTCCTCGAGATGTGTTGACAAAGAGAAATAAGGAAAGTTTCTGAAGGATTATCATGACCAAGCATGTGGTGGAAATTTCTCAAAGCAATGGTCACTACCCATAAGATTCTTAGAGGTAGGTATTATTGGCCTTCTCTCTTTGTTGATACATAGATTTGGGTTTCCAAATACAAAGCATGAAAACAATTTGTTGTAAAACCATAATTAGTTGCATTATCACTCGTGCCTATACTCATTAAAGAACCATTTCAAAAATGGGGGTTAGAATTCATCGGTGTTTTGAACCCTCATTCAAGTACGGGGCATACTTATGTCCTCACTTCCACATACTACTTCACCAAATGGGTGCAAGCCATTCCAACCAAATGAGCTAGCTTTGAAGTAATATGCAGCTTCATCAAATAATATATCATTGTCCATTTTGGAGTGCCTCGAGAATATTTTTGTAGACAATGCCACCTATTTTTCTTGAAGGAGCTAACAGAGTTGTTATGGCTTTGGAATCTCCATAGCTCATTCTTGACTACAATCCATAAGGAAATGGTCAAGTTGAGTCAAAAAACAAGAATATTGTGACCATTATTCGTAAGCTTGTTGATGAGAGTCAAAGGAATTGGCACAAGAGATTGTTTGATGAATTGTGGGCTGATAGGATCACTCCCAAGAAGGCCATAGGTACATCACCTTTTCAACTATTATATGAAGTTGAAGCAGAGATCCCCATCACAATTGAAATTCCATCTCTCAAGTTGATTCAAATAGTGGAGGATGGAAAATACAAGGATTCCATTGACAAAAGGATACTCTTTGTTGAGAAGTTGGAAGAAAATAGATCTCAGATGGTGGATAGAATCAAGGAACATCAGCAAAAAGTGAAGAAAATATTTGACAAAAGGACCAAGGCAAGGGAATTCAGAGTTAGAGATCTTTTCTGCTTTGGGATAAGAGAAGAGAGCCAAAGGGCAGCCATGGAAAGTTTGATTCTTTGTGGCTGGGTCCATTTCAAATTCATGGAGCTTGTGGGGAGAATGTTTTCATCTTATCATACTTGGATGGAACTCCATTAGGATTTCCTAGAATTGGGAAATATTTGAAGCTATATCATCAGTGAAAGTGAGTTGTCCCTAACCTTGTATCATAGGTCTATTTTTTTCCCTTTTTCTACTTTGTGTTTGATTTTCCCCTTTCTGTTTTAGTGTGTTTTAGGTTTGTGTGTCCTCTTCTTCCTTCTTTCTTTCCTCAAAATTGTACATGACTCTGCAAGGCCCAATGGATAAGGCACTATTCAACATTAAATGTTTTGAAACTTATGATTCTAGATCCTCATGCCATGTTTTCTCCCTGCTCAATCCATGTCATGTCCCCAAGCTAGAGTCAATTGTTGTCCCCTCAAAAATTTCCTTCATTTTTCAAGCCTAAATCTAAATTTTTGAGTTGGTAACCTTTGAAAATGATAAAAACAAAGTATTTTGATTTTTTTCACTTTCTAGGGGCTCAAACATGCTTGGAAACTTCTCCATCAACTCGGGAAATTTCTTCCCCTTTCCAAAAATTTAAATAAGTTGTTCTAACTCGTTATATGTTGCAAGATATGGCTCGGTGGACCTAAGTTAGCATTTTTTGCCAAAGGTTGACCGATGGGGCTAAGGATATTTCTTTTCCACTTTTCCCTTTTCATCAAAAAGTGCAATTGGTGATTGTGGACCCACAAGTCTGACTTGGAGTAGTGAAAATAATAAGGTTTGAGGCCCATAACCAATCGGATGCTAACACGTGTCCATTTCTGAGTTGAAAAGTCAAAGCAAAGGTATGGGTTAGCGGAAGACTTTGAGACCTTAAGTATTTTCATCTAAAAATTTAAAAGAGATGAATCAACCCATGGCTCTATAGCCAATCAAATTATTCCACATGTCCCTATTGAGCAGCTTAAAGCGGGTGATGGACCTTTGGAGGGATTTCAGGTTTTTAGCCCTCAGGGTTAAAAGTAAAAAGATGAGCCGCACCCCCGCAGCCAATCAAAAGATGCCACATGTCTTTCCAGCATTTAAACGTCAATGCATGGATGTAGGCTGGTGGAGGATTTTATGATTTTGAGATTTTTTCCAATAAAGGGGTAAAATTTTCTAAATCGAGCTGCGACCTCGTAGCCAATCAAATGGTGCCACATGTTCTAGTTGAAAAGTCAAAGTGGGTCGCCAGAGAAAATTGTTCCGAATTGCCAAATTTTCAAAAAGTCATAAAATGAAAAGGCGCTCCCCACAGATGCTCCAATCGCCTCCTGCCACATGGATGGCTCAAATTCAAAGTTATAAAAGGTAGATCTAATGGTCTATATCAAACCCGCAAAGTTTGTAATAGTTATAATTATGATTTTCTTGCATTTCCCGCCATAACCGTTTCTCTACAAATCAAGAACCCAAAATGACCTCGAATGATTAGATTCAATTGAAACCATTTCTTAGATGCCCTAGGAAGTTGTAACTACCTCTTGTGGGATATTTCATGTGCTCTATAAGCCATTTTATGTATTGGCAATTGAAATTAGAGAGATGTAAATGCATTTCATGAATAGAGGACAAAGACAATAGTCGATCTTCTTCTATTCTTCCCTTTTTGCATTTTTCATCTGTTTCCACTCATTGTACAAGTTTCTTCTATGGATTCAATAAGAAAAGAACAAATTTTATGTCCCTTTGATGGAGGAATCAATTGGTATTTTGTGACCAATGTGTTTTTATTCAGTCTTGTAGCTAGGGTTTTGTAAATTTATTCTTCTTCCATAATAAAATGCATGTGATGAACTTTCTAATCAATATATGCAGCATCCGATATCCTACCTACATCATTGATATTCTTTCCTTCATTCCCACTCCCTTTCCCACTCTCAGACTAATTTCTTCCCTATCAATAAATTGGAGGCTTTGCCATAGGGTTAGTGGAGTTCCCCTATGGATCTCTCGGTCGAAAAACCACCATTGAAAACCACTTATTTAGACATGTAAATATGGAAGCTACACCATTCAAAGTAGAGGGTCTTAGATTCCCATATTTTGGTGAGTAAAACCCTAAATCTCCATCAAGACAAATTTCCAAGCCAACACATCTTTTAATATGAGTCATCCACGTGGAGAAAGCCGACTTAAAACTAGCTTGGGGCCACTTTCACAACTTATAATTAGAGCTGGCCACGTGGTAAAATTTTATTGGAAACGGGCATGGGAGCACTTTTTAACTTTTTATAACCTTTGAAAAAATGTAAAATTTTGACATTTTTCTCTACCCCTCCGCCCTTGAAAAACAGGCTTGACACATGTCCCAATGTGGGTCCCAACGGAATCACGGCTTAATTCTATAACTTTACCACTTTTTTGGCAAAAGGAAAATTTTCCAAATTTTCTCCAATGGCCTCGCATCTCCACCTTCTTGAAATACCATGTGTCCTCTTCGATTAGTTCGGGCCGACGCTTCATTTTATACCTTTACCCTTTTTCACAAAAAGCTAAAATTTCCAAAACACCTCCGATGGCCCGCACCACCGCCGTTGAATTTTCAAACTTTGCCACATGTCATCCTCGATTTTCTTTGTGGAGTCACAGCTCTCTTTTTTCTTTTCTCCCTTTTACCAAAATAGGGTGAAATTTCCAACCTTCCTTCTTGATGACCTACACCTTTTCCTTTTCACAATGCCATGTGTCCTCTTACGATTGGTTGTGGGTCGGTGCTTCATTTATACTTTACCTTCTTTTGAAAAAAAGCCAAAATACTTCACAGTGTTCCACCGATCCACATCCCCGCCTTTGAATAAAAATGGCCATGTGTCCTCCTATGATTGGCTGTGGGCCTTAGGCATTTTTTCAATATTTTTACCTTTTTCACCATAATGCCTTAGAACAAAAATACTTGCCAAGCCACAACCAATTATAAATGAACACATAGACACCATCGGGGCAAAAGTAAGAATTTTACCCGCTGCCCCGCAACTTTGACTTTTTCAACATTTGACCAATCATGGCCATGGGGCCAATTTGGCATTTTCTCAAACTTAACCAAAAATGACAAGTTTACAACGCAAACCCGCTGAGCTGCAACTAATTTAAAAAGGCCATGTAAGCACCAAAAGAACCAATCAAAAATTAGCAGAGCCATGGGACCAAATTTGCCTTTTTCCAAAAAGCCAAAAAGTGATAAGTTCAAAACATTTTCATGTTGTCCCTCGACCAATAAAAAGTGACCACGTATCCATCGAATGCTAAGGAATAATTTGATGGGTAAAATACACCCGTCAGACCATAAAAATGCGAGAACTTTCCCAGTCATGCCCAGAATTTGATTTTTTCACTAAGGATGGAAAAAAATGGAAACAAAACAAGGTGAATCCTAGTTTTAAGCATTTTTCAACCATGGGAATGGATTTTCAAAGGCATACAAGTAGAAATTGGTCATTTTTGAGCATCCATGATTGGGGAATAGAAGAAATATGGTAGAGCCCACATATTGAAGAAATTTAGGGGAAAATTAGGGAAAACTTGGGGATTTCTCCAAAATAGGGCATGAAACCAAATTTTGCAAACAAATCATGGCACATAAATGGAGATAGAAGATTTCACTCATCCATTTCGAGAGATAAAAGACATTTTGAACATGCAGATCGAAGGAAAATTAGGAAAATGATGCGAGATCAAAATGAGCACCAACACCTTATACCATGCAGTCATAGGACGAAAGGGGTAAAAAATAGTATGTGGTTTGATGTGTGGAAGAGAGATTTCTCCATCTTTAAGAAGTTTTTCAATGATTGAAAAATAGGGCTCTCTGATTGGAGTGTACTTTTGTATTGCTCCGCTTGAACTCAAAAGCTTGAATGGGAGAATGATAGGAGGAAGGTTTTGATTGATTAGATGGGTGAGATGGGATAGATTTTAAAACTTCTGCGTTGGCGAGACCCTTTGGATTTTGAATAATTATAATGGGGTTTTTAAGAGGAAGAGGCATCATTTGATTTAAATGCATCATTTTTTCTACGCAATTTAATTTTATTCTCTTCAATTGCATAAATTTCCAATTTTTGCGCCATGGTAAATGCCTTTTTGAAGGTATGAAAGGTTTTTACTTGGATATTTGGTGAGATTTGCCTAACACAAGCCCTAATGAACAACTCTATAAGTTCAGATTGAGGCATTTGGAATGTTAGTTAAATGGTGATGAGGCTTCACCAACGAGTGAAGAAATCTATGATAGATTCATCATCGTATTTTCATGTATAGTATAGGTCGGTCGGGGTGACGTTATTGATGATATTGATTGAAAAATGGTCTAGGAAGGTTTGAGCCACTTGGTTAAATAAGTAAATGGAATGTCTAGGTAAACCACTATACCGTCTAATGCGAGGTCCTACTAAGGATATTGGGAATGTTCATAAGAGTAGAGCATCATCATGGGTGATTAGATAACACCCATGTTTGAAAGACTGCAAGTGTTGTTGTGGGTCTTCTTTGCTATTAAACTGATTGAATTTGGGCATTTCCCAATGCATAGGGTATGTACAAATGGGAATAGATGGATGAATGGGCTCATTGTAGATTTCATCGTATGTTAAAGAGTTGCGAGAGCTAGAAACCGATGCTTCCAATGTTTACATATTTTCCATCATCATTTTAATAAGGTCGTTGGTAGGTTGTGATGACTAGGCACCCCCTGCAGTATAAGGGGGTTGATGATGAATGTATGATGTGGACATCATTCTAGTATATGGTGGTGTTGAGTATGAGAACTGTGAGGGGGAATAGATGTAGGTAGAAAATATCCCGAATAGGTGATAGATGAGATTGGGGGTTGTTAGTGATATGTGTAAGTAGGTGGGGTAGATGTAACGAATCTTGTGGTAATTAGAGGTAGGGACTGCGGGATGGAGAGGATGATGTTTTGGAATGGAGTATGGGTTACCGACACCATGGGTGGCTGCAATGCAATAGGTATATACGAGGTGGCGGGTGCAGATGGGGTTATGCTCAAGGTGGCTAATGAAGGAATGGTTGACACCATGGGATCAATTGATTTCAATGGTATGAAAAATTTTGTAGGTACAACAAATATAGATGATGTGGGGTCTAGTTGGGACACCATAGGGGGTAAGGTGGAATAAGGTAATGTCAGACTAGTGGTAGCTGACATGGAAGTGGGGCAAGGGCAGGAGGGATGGACACAAGCATGTCGTATACCAACTGTCCTGATGATTCTGGGTAGATGAATGGGTGAGATAGTATTATAAGGAATTGGGGTTCTGGTCAAGGATTCTTATGAACTCCTCATTTTCGGTACTAATGATAATGGGATGAGTGGGATCCATAAGTAGTAGTTGCTAAAGGCTAGCGTGAAACACAAAGGTGTTGGTTTGGCTATGAGTCAAGACCATGTGAGTTATCATAGACCTGGTAATCTACTCTCTGTAAATGATGTAGAAAAATAAAAAAATGGAGAAAATTAGGTTCTAGGAGGTAAAAACGGTTATTTTTTTAATTAAAAATTAAAACACATGAACCGACGACAGTTGGGTTAACCGATGATGGTGAGAGGGTGACCGATGATGGTTAGGGTGGTGATACTAGTTATTGTGGAATAATCAATCATTTTGCAAATGGGAAAATAAATAATGAAAATGAAGAAAAAACTAGATTTGACTGTGATTTTAAAGATCTAGGGGTATGATGATGTATCTGAAAACTTTAGAAAGATCAAAAAATACGGTGAGTGTTTTTTTTGGTAAAGTTGACCAAAAAAGTTGGAAACTGAAAATGGTTAGGTAAACCGATGATAGTCGGATAAAAAGTGATGATGGTTGTTGGACCGATGTCGATCCTTTGTTAAATTTGAAAAGATGAAGAAAAATTGATTTTTATGACTTAGATTAGATAAAATATCAACCTAGAAACCTGAGTATGATAGTGATGGACCCTAACACACCCAAAAAAAATTGGAATACACCAACTATAATTATGGGGTGTGAAAGGAAGAAATAAAATGGAGAACACAACCTCTCAACTCAAAACACAAATCAAGAAAAAATTAAGAAACACAAAATCCTATGGGTGAATTTTATGTTTTAGCTTATGCTATTTTAGAATGACTTGTGAATAGAACAAAGTTTTTGGTTCGATAGAAGGTGTCCTATGAAAATCCAATATCTAAGGATGGTTTCAGGTAAATTTTTGGTGGGGGTGGTCCTTTCTTTGAGATAATTACTAGATAGAGAAACCAACTGGGTATCCACTGTCAATCCTTTGATCGTGTGATCATTGAAAAATTCTTCTAAGTGGGATGATGTTTAAGAAGATGTGTGAATTATTTAATTGGTTTTGTATAGAGAGAGAGTTTCAAGTGAACTATGATTAAATTAGTCAAACATCAGCTAGGCATGACTTCCAGTGTATAGATTTCCCTCAATTAATGTGAGCTACAATATAACAAACTAGAATGTAATGCAAGTGTTTTAAAACCCAAATCCACAATTACATTTGATGTAGCAAATAGAGAATAGGATGAGGATTTTCTTTCACTAATGTAATTAAGTAGAAATAAACAAGTGTTTTTTTAAAGCACCAAAAGTAAAATTTATTTTAGACACTGGAAATAAGGAAAATATTCTAGAGAAAAAATTAATGTGAATACTTTTCAAAGATAAATAAACACACAATTTTTTGCCTATGAATGAATACATGAAAAATATACCTGATGGGTCCCACCTGGCATGCCAAAATGTTTCACCAGATTCTTAGTAAATTAATGAAACAAATAAGGGTAGTAGGCTAAGGAGGAATACATGTTTGTAATGTTGGTTGAAGGTTGTGCACACGTTTTGATTTCTTGATCCAAGTTGATTGCGAGAGCTCCCTTTTGGCTAGGAGGAACTACTTGTAAATGTAAAACAATACCACTAAATAGAGTTAAATAAAAAATGAGTGGACTACCTAGCAGAAGATAGATCCCGAAAACATGATACTTCCTCAACAGGATGTCAATACACTTTTATATAACAATATTAATGCTAATTAAATCATACATGAAATAAAGATCCTATTAGAATTGAAACAATTTAGGTATCTCGTACAAAAAAATAAGAAAGTTCGTGAAAAAGGTTGTTTAAGGTCAAAATGGGAGGGTTGATTGGATGGTGTTGAGTTGTAGGTTTGGTATAGGCTCTAGGTAAGGTTTGGTAAGGATTAGAAATGGTTTTGGGCTATTGGGAAGTGGATCTTAGCTCGCTAGTCTAAGATATATTTTAAGACACTAGTAACCGGTGTTCGGTTGAATGATCGATACCTGATTAGGGAAGAGTAACCGACGTCGGTTGGCTAACCGGCATCGGTAGGGGAAATTAGCAGAAATTTGCTAGAATTAGTTTTCTAGACTCCCTGTGATTACACAGAGGTTGGAAATGGTGAGGGTGGGGTCATAAAATGGTTCTGAAGACTCAGAGATGATTAGGAGAGGGTGAAAATGGGTGAAAATTATGGGTATGATCAAGTGATGGGTTGATGGAAGGAAGGAAGTATGGGTGTGGAGAGAAATAGACTACAGAGATGAATAAATAAATCTACACAAGGAAACTAGAGATTCAATGTAGAGATGTTAAATACTTACTTGAAAGTGGATTGGAGAACGTAGGTGATGAAGATAGTGATAGTAGATATCTAGAGAGAAGATTCATTTTATTCGTGCCATGGAAGTTTGAAACTTTGTGCCTCTCTGTTGTGAATCTATGTTTGCGAAGAGGATGATAAATGGTGACCGATGTTGGTAGTGCTCCCATGTAGCTTCTTTTTCCTGAGTGCTAAATAAATTTGAGTGCTCCTAGTATCTGGAAGAATAAGATCCTAAATCAAATGAAAAACCTTTGCAAAGGCTTTTATAAATGTATTTAACCTAACTGAAAATGGTTAGGTGACCAACGTTGGTTGAGATATAATTGGTGTCGGTCAAGGTGGGAATATCTAGGTTGGCTAAAAATAGCCAGATTGTTGTTATTTTTGTGTGATCTCCAACCTTCTACCGAGTCTTGAGTGATAGATCATGGAAATATATTTATGATTCTTTTTAGGTTTATTAATAGGAGTTAATTTTAGGTTTAGAATAACTCCTAGTTGTTTAGGATAGGTTTAGACTCAGTCTTAGGTCATTAATGAGGTTTTAGTGAGTCATTGAGTGAGGTGGCTAGGTGAGGTGGTTAAGTGAGGATATTAATTAATTTAATTAAGATAATTAATTTAATTAACATGTGCACTATGGGATATGAATAGTTAGAATATGGTTAATTTAATTAATGGGGTTTTAAGGGGAGTATGACCCAATTTTGGTGTTTGCGGGATGCATGGAGATATTGTATTTATATTAATCCTACTCTCCTCCTTTTTAATGTTACCATTTGATTTAAAAACTTGCACCGGTATTTCAATCCATTAACTTCGGAACCAATTCGATGATTTTCAATAAAACAAAAATGGACTAAAGATGTCTTTATGATCTTTCACTAACGCCTAGAAATCTAGAATTTTCTTAGGAATTCCAACAACTTCTTCAAAGATTCAATTAATTATTTTATGTTAGTCCTTAAACCTTGAGATTTATCAACATGGATACAGTTTCATTGTGTAGATATTTAATTCAATAATTTGCGGCTTCTTTTGTACTTTCCGTGGCTTTTCCTTGTATCATGGAACTATCCTTTGATCCGTGATTTTTCTCATTTCACGACAACTCTTTTAGTTATCGTGGCTTTTCTTTACTTCTCTCTTCTTTCCTTTGTGTTCTCTACCTTACCGTGGCTTTTCCTTCAACCTATTCTTACTTTCGTGGCCCTTCCTTTACATATGCGGCCTTACCATTTTCACTCACGGTTCATGATTTAGCTTCTTTTTGATTTGGCGGCTTCATTCCTTTGTCTACGGCCTTCTCTAAGCTTTTACAACTTCTTCTAATGTTCTATGGATTCCTATAGACTTCAATGGATAACTCCTTATGTCCACGGTTTACAAAAACTTTCTTAAGTTCCTTATAACTCATCCTTGATCATCATAATGCCTCCATGAGATGACACTACCAATCAACCTTCAACTTTCTCAATTATTCACTTTACAACTAATAATTTTTATCATCACTTCCATGACATCAATAATTTTTCCATCAATGTAACTTAACATCAATGAAAACACATATGATGATGAAAAATTCCAACAAACTCCCACTTTGTCATTGATGACAATACTTCAATACTTCAATATCGTAGAAACCTACAACCTTTTGATGGAAAAGTACTTACATAACTTGTTTCTTGAAAACACTTTGTAACCCTTGGTAGATTTCTATTTTCAGCTTCTCTCTCCTTTTGTTATAGTTTGGCTAGTTTCAACATATCTTCCTCTTTCTATATATGACTGGTAGGTTTCGATTTTGGCTCCTCTCCGCTTTTTTCAGCTTCTCTGGTATCATTTAGCTTATCTCCCCTTTGATGGAAATGAAAAAGGGACATCTATTCTACATTTAAGATAAAAATAATGATAGTTTGAATATTTCATATTCTTACCTCAAGAATCCCTCCCTTAGTACATGCTTTAGCTCCCCCGAAATATTGCATACTTTGATAATCTTAAGCTAGTAGAATAGCTTGCCCTCACATAAAAAAATTGACACTAATTAGGATATTATATTTCTTGAGAATGCTCCCTTGCATTGTCTGCACACCTAGTTGTTGGTGGGATTAGGAATGGCCCCCAATTCATTCCTTAATTACTCAAATGTATCTTTTGGTAGTGGCTTGGTCATAATGTCAAGCAACTTCTTCTTTTGTGTTCACATACTCAAGACTGATTTTATTTTCATTCACTTGTTCCCTCAGGAAATGATATCTAATTGGAATATGTTTGGTCTTTGAGTGAAACACAAGATTCTTGGATACACTAATAGCACTTTTACTATCACAAAACAATGGTATTGGACTGTCATATTTTACCTTATAATCTTCTAATGTCTGCCTTCATCCCCTCGGTAAATGATATCTAATTGGAATATGATTTTTCTTTGAGTGAAACACAGGATTCTTGGATACACTAATAGCACTTGTACTATCACAAAAAAATGGTATTGGACTGTCAGATTTTACCTTGTAATCTTCCAATGTCTTCTTCATCACAGAGAACTTGAGTGTAACACATTACAACAACTATATATTCTTCCTCACATGTTGAGAGTTCCACTAATGATTACTTATTTATTAGCCAAGACACTAGGAAATTTCCACTAAATAATGTTTTTCCACTTTTACTCTTTTTGTCATCAACACTTCCTACCCAATCTGCATCTGTATATTCTTTCATGTTGAAGTTATTACTTGTTGGGGTGCCATATTCCATAGTCAATTGATCCCATGGTATATCTCAAAATTCTCTTTACCACCTTAAAATGTGTTTCCCTTAGATCTTCTTGAAATCATCAAACTAAGTTGAATGCTTGCACGATGTTAGGTCTTGATGTTGTAGAGTAGAGTAGACTTCCTATCATAGATTTGTATAATGTCTTGTCTACTTTTGGTGTGTTATCATCTCTGCTCAACTTGCATCCTACTTCCATTGGTGTCCCAATAGGTCTGCACTCTTCCATCCTAAACCTTTTCAGCATTTATTTTATATACTTGGTTTGAGATATGAAAATACCTTGATCGATGGCTGATTTGTAGTCCTAGAAATCATGAGAGATCTCCAAGCATAGACATTTCAAACTCTTTTCTCATCAAATCAGCAAACTCATGAGTCATTTTATCATGATATCCTCCAAATATGATATCATCCACATAGACTATGACAATGAACAAATGACTAGCTTCTTTTTAATGAAGAGATTGTTGTATTATGAGGTATTATACCAAGCTCTAGGTGCTTATTTTAACCCATATAAAGCCTTTTTCAACTTGAACACAAAATATTTATCATTTGTTAAATAAAAACCATCAAGTTGTTTAATATATACCTCTTCATTTAAGTATTCATTAAGGAATGCTGACTTAACGTCCATTTGATACACTCCTTTCTTGTGAGTGTGTATTCTAGAAACATTCTTATTTCTTCCATTCTTTCCACTGGTGCAAATGTTTCTTCAAAGTCAATTCCTTCCATTTGTGCATATCCCTTGCATACTAGTCTTTCCTTGTTTCTTTTCACTTCTCCTTTCTCATTCAATTTTTTTTTGAATACCCATTTAGTTCTAATCACATTATTATCCTTGGGTCTTGGAACAAGTTCCCAGGTTTCATTATTTTCTATTTGATCAAGTTCTTCATTCATGGCATCTACCCAATGTTGATCCTTTCATGCTTCTAAAAAAAAATTAGGCTCTACCATTGACAAGAATGTTATATCTTCATGGTTCTACTATTATTTTAGTATTCTTCTTGTGATAATGTCACCTTCTCTATTTCCAATTATATGATTTGAGGGATGATCCCTCTTAACTTGTGTTGGTTGGATATTTTTTCAGGCCAAAATATGAGGTTCAACTACAGTACATGGGATTAAATCCCTCCTCAAGGATAGGTGAGGCAGCTTGTTTATTACTAATCTAAAACACAACAGAAATAATATGTACAATATCCACACTATTCTAACCATTGGGGTTGGGATAAAATCCTGAAATCCATATCAACACAAGATGAGAATGTCATACTTTCAGAAATAGAATGGATTAGAAAGGAAACTATTATAGATGAAACAGTGGGAAGGGAATGAGAGGAACGTATTTTCTTTCAAGCAAACATAGATCACAAAATACTTATACGAGTTTTAGATAATGAGTGCAATGTTTGAAATGATTAAAATAATCAAGAATACTAAACAAAGAATAACTTAAGATCTTGAACATAAGAACAATCTCTCAAGATAGATGAATCTCACAACACAAAGTTTGCAAAATAACACCTATTTCTATTCCTCAAATGATTAAAAGAAAATACAAATTTTTTCTTCTTTTTCACAATAGTTATCGATATTCCAAAAATCTCAACCCTTTGGAATGCACAAGCATACCTTATTTATAATAGAAAGAGCAAAGACAAAATAGGATAAATCCTAGAAAATAGTCATTTAACAAGAATCCTATTTTGCTTGACTCTCACATAGGAGACCAAGTCAAAATTTGCTTCCTATGTGACGAAATGAAAATGAAAAAGACATGTCAATATCTTGATGGAAATGACATGAAACATTATGCTTATTCTATTTTAGCATCCTCATTTTCCTCCAACAAATCCTACTTGTCTCAAAATTCTTGGAATTTATGGACTATGCCTTGCATCTCAGCTTCATCCGGTGTACTAGAATGATCACCCATGACCTCGCAAGTTTCCTAAGTGAAACTTGCATTGTTAGGAGTTTCCTCAATATCTTATTGAGTTTCTTTAATGATTCCAAAACATGCTCAATCTTTACAAATTTATCAATGATTCTAGATTGAAGACGAAAGTTAGTTCATGTTGGATTGATTCCTATATTTGTTTATAAAGATTTTTAGTAGGTAGGATACTCGATCTTTCATCCAACACCTTAGCGAAGATCTTGGACTACTCTTCTTCGTGTCATTCATTGCATCAACCAATTGATCTCTTGATTCCCTCAATTTTCTGCAAGCTTCATTGAGAACAGTTATCCTAAATCGATAGCATTGGTTAGCTAGATATGTTTATCCCCATGCGGAATGATCCCTTCTTATTCAAGATGTGGGATAGAACACCGCCAATGTATTGAGCTTCAAAAATTAACTCGAGGTTCCCAATTCCGCTGAAAATTCATCATCCATTTTTTTGCCATCCTTATTTATCTCTTCGAGGATTTATAGACCTCCATTGTGTCATCAATGACCTCTCTTCTTTGTAGGAGTATCCTCGAATCCATTCATCAATTGTTCTCCCCTTCTTGTTAATCTTTTTAATCCTAGGTACCGATGAGAAATCGAACCTGATAGGAGTAGGGGTGGAGGATGATGGTGTTAACTCAGAAGGCTTTGAGAGTTTGAGTAATACCTCTGTTAACTGCTCAACTTTCTCCTTTAGCTCATCTCTTCTCACCTTCGTTTCCTTCAACTTCTGGCACAACATGTTCATGGAATCTTGCACATCCTGTTGTGCTCCCTTTGTTGTTACTTTTCCCAGATCAACCCTTGTGATCTGATAATCAGTGACCATTATATCCTCCTTAGTTTTGTTGGCCACAAGAGTGGAAATCTCTGCAAACTTATGCCTTGAGGCATCCACTGAAACCCTTGAAACCATTTTGGGTTTCTTGGCAGATTGGCGGGGAAAAACCTTGAGGGAACTAAAGTCAAAGGTTGGTATGGGGAATACCACCTTCCTCTTCGTGGGGTATGATCAATAAACCATTAAGGTAAAGTAGAATAATTTACCCCTATTGGAGGTGTTATGGTCACATCTACAGGTGGAGAAAGGTTTACTTGTGGAGTAGTGATGACTACAAGTGTGGTATCTGTGGGAATAGACTTAGTGAATGAAGGTGCAGAAGGAGGAGGCATATCTATGGCCATCTTAGGTCTAGCAGAGAGAGGTGAAAGGTTAGAGAAGATGTTGGCCATGGCTAATGAATTTGGTGAAGAAATATGAGGTGAGGAAGGCTAAGTGGGACGAGGTAAGGATTTTGAGATAAAATCATGAGGAGCAAGAGATAGACTTACCTCTAATGAGCGATTAACCAAAGGAGGAATGAGAAATTGACCAACCTCATCCTCTTAAGTTTTCCTTGTTCAGTGGAGGTGGTGAATCCAAAGATCTCAACTGTTTGTGAAGGAGTGGTAGATGATGTGGGTACTTTCTCTTCTCCTTTTTCGACAAACTTAAATTTTATCTTCCTTTTAGAAGAGATTTTATCATTTTCCTTCTCTCCCTTATAGGGTCCCACATCTAAAGTGGCTAACTTTGAAAAGCTCGCTTCCTTATAACTCATTCCCAAGAAATGAGTCATGCCTTGGTATGGGCAAGAGTCGAGCATCTCTTTCGGTGGTAGAAGCTTTTTCAGCAATAGACCAATCAATGGTTGGGAATCCATATTGGTCTTCATTCAAGTGTTCATACGTGGTGTCGAGAACACTTTCATTGTCCTCAGTACCTTCAAGTATATCAACTAGATCTAACATCGAATTTATTCAAGTTTTAATCTGTTGTTGTCCTTTCTTTGGATGGAAACTTCTGTTTCACCTAATTTCTTAGTTTTCTGAGAAGTACTTGATGAAATAGATAAGGTAAGGGTGGTAAGAGGAATACCTAGTTTGAGATGGTTGAAGGTTGTATGCGCACATATCTAAATTCTGAATCGAAGTGATTGTGAGACCTTCCTTTTGGCTAGGAGGAACTACTTGTATAAGAACCAAAACAAGACCACAAAAGAGAGTTAAATTATATATGCAGTGGACCGCCTAGCATGTGCTAGATCCTGGAAGTGCGATACTTCCTAGATGGCTATCAGTCCACTGTTTAAAACAATTCAATGCTGAAATCAAGTAAATATTGTCCTACTATATTTTAATATGATTTAGGAATCTCATACAAAACGCAATAGGCTAGATCTAATCTAACAAGCTAGGCTAGAAGGAGATCCAGAGGTCAAATAGGTTGGTTATAGGTGAATCTAAGCTAACAGGCTAGGTTAGATACAGATCTGAAGGTCAAATAGGTGTTCGGGTAGGTATAGGTCAGAAACAGGCTATTATTCTGGCAGAGATTAGGTGACACAGAGACCGATGGTTTGACTATAACCGATGATGGTTTGACTATAACCAGTGACGGTTAGAAATGAACCAATGATGGTTAAGTCGGGCTGGTGGAGTCACACAGTCTAGGTTTTTGGAGTTTTGGGGTGAAAGTGGAGTGGGTAGCAGATGGGAATTGATCACAGAGGGGGTGTAGATATGTTGCAAAGGTTTGAGATTACTGAGGAGGTCAAAATGGGCAATTGGGCCAAGTATTAGGATGAGTGGGTATGGAAGGTGACTACAAGAGGAGAGGGTAAAAGACTAGGCTCCTTTTACCACAAAGACTATAACTGATGATAAGAAAATGAAATAGATGGAAGGAGGATACTTACTCTTCTGTGAGGTATAGGTCTGAAGAATAATGAAGAAGTTGCTACGTTGGAGAATGCTAGGAAAAAATTTTCATTGTTGTGCAGTGTATTTGGTTGCCCTTGTTGATCACCAATCAATCTTTGTTTTGTTGTCGCATCTAAAGAGATCGAACTCGAGATCATAAGTTTTCCAAAACAACAAAACCAACCATCAACAACCCATATTACAAAGTTGTAGATGGGGCTAAATAGGCCATTTGGTCCATTTTGGTATAACCGGCATCGGTTTAGGGTGAACCGACATCAATTTAGAGTAAACCGACATCGGTTTGGGAGAGGTATCTCGGAGTTATTCAAAAATTACCTCGGAAGTTGTTCCGCCATTTGATAAGGGTCTCTTATTTTCTCGGGACGAAAAACCGACCTTAGGAGGCTTTTAATGTGAGGTGAGGGGATGGGTCTAATGTTAGGTTTTATTTAGGACATTGGTTTAGGGTTTAGGTTAATGGGTCAAATGATGGAGGTGGTTAGGTGAGGTGCATTTAATAAAAGGCAATTGTATTGAATAGGTGTATGAGGGTAGTGAATTAATTTAATGTGAATAATTAAATTAATATGTGTGTGGGTAAAAGGTTATTAACTTAATTAAAATAATTAAATTAATATATATGGAGATAAATGGCATTAATTTAATTTAATTAATTAAATTAAAATGTGTGGGGTGCAGGAGGTAGGTGATAAGGTGTTGAGGATGAGGAAGTGATTATAGGGTTACGGTAGGGGACCAAGGTGATTACGACATGATTTTGGTGTCTACATTTTTCCCCTTCTTATTGCGTAGCTTGTATTGGTAAGCGATGTGAACAAGAATAGAGTGTGGTTGCCCCAAGTGGGAATGAGGGTGATCCCCCTCAAACCAGGAACGATGAGGTGACAGGAAAATTGGTGAGTGGTTTGATAAAAGTGGATGTGAAGAAGAATAGTGAAAAATGGGGAAAGGAGTAAAGGGAAAATTGGGCATATAGGTAAATGGGTAAATGGGCCAAGGTCAAAGGTAGTGGTAGTTGAATGCACGCACATGTATAAGCTGTGACATGGTAGGTTAAATAGCTTGCAAACTATACATCGTCTAAGGTCCATAGGTTTATCTAAACAAGGTGAAGTGATTCCGAGTATCAAGGTATAAGATATGGTCAGGAAACACAACGTAGGTTAGGGGTAGGAATGGTGAGGTATGTTCTAGTACACCAGAGGTAGGGTCAGGATAAACGGTCATAGAAATAGGCTAGGTAAGGTCAGTAGGTCAAACAACACAGTAATCAGTGGCGCAAGGTATAATGAGCACAGTGGTTCAAAGGTCACAAACAGTTTTCCGGGTCTAGGTAGATAGGTCACAGCACGGGTAAGGCCGAGGTAGGGGTGAAATAAGGAGAGGACAATCGGTTAACAAGGTGAGGTTAAAGATGGTGGAGGGCCAGAGAAGAAGGTAAAGTGGTCCAGGTAGGTGTAGGGGAGGAAAATGAAAAAGGAGGTAAGGAAAAATGAGGTCAATGTGAGGGGAATGAGTAGGTAGGGTAGCGAAAGTGAGTTAGTATGAACCAATGATGATGGAAAGGAACCGACGGTAGTTGGCTAGGAAGAAGACTAACATCGGTCAAGGGTGAAGTGACATTGGTTGAGTCGAGTAGGGTATAAAAAGTGGAAAACCCACGTTTTAAAATTAATTTGTGTATTGTTAAGGAGAAGAAAAGGACAAAAAGAGAGCAAAGAGGAAGAGGTCAAAAGAGTACGGTAGAGAGATTGGTTGGTGAGCCACATAGGTGAGATTGAGTGGGTAAGAGGTGGGGCTACAAAATCAAATCTAGCGAGGTGATTAGTGGAGAGGTGGAGCGCATTTGAGGATGACGGAGGCCGAAGAGGGATCGGTGGACAAGGGCAAGGGTGGAGGTACCTCCATGTCGATGGCAGATGGATCAGTAGGAATAAAACCTTTGTTAGTGATTTGTGAGTTAATTTGGTAAAAATATAAAAAATGTGAAAAATGGGGGTTGGGGGAGAAATTTGAAAATAAGGGGAAAGGGCAATGGGAATGGGGAAGGGTAGGGGGTAGGGAAAAAGGGTAATGTAGGGACAATGAGGGGTGTAAGGAGGGATTTGGGTGGGTAGAATAACTAGGAGGGGAAAAAATAGGGTTGGGAAGTTGGGGCGGGTGGCACGATAGTGACCGACGTCGGTCAACTTGTGGCTAACGTCGGTGGGTAGTGACGGTACCGGTCACAAGAATGTGAGTGGGTGAAACCGTGTCGGTCAAAGGGAGACCATGGTCGGTTAATCCTAAGATGAAGTTGGGATAAAAAAGGGAAGAGAGTAAGGGTAGGGTGGGAAAGAATTAGGTGAGAGGGGAAGGGTTTAGGGTGAGAAAGTAGGGTAGGATAGATAGTTTCGGGTGGATGGGTTTGGGTAGGTTTGGGTGAGGGTTAGGGTAGATAGGTTTGGGTGGATGGGTTTGGGTAGGTAGGTAAGGTAGATAGGTAGGGTAGATGGGTTTGGGTAGGTAGGCAAGGTAGATGGGTTTGGGTAGGTAGGCAGGGTAGATGGGTTTGGGTAGGTAGGTAGGGTAGATGGGTAGGGTAGATGGGTTTGGGTAGGTTTGGGTGAGGGTTAGGGTAGATAAGTAGGGTAGATGGGTTTGGGTAGATTTGGGTGAGGGTTAGAGTAGATAAGTTTGGGTGGATGGGTTTGGGTAGGTGGGGGTGTGGGTAGGTATGTGTGAGGGTTAGGTTAGGTTTGGATGAGGGTTAGGGTAGATAGGTTCGGGTGGATGGGTTTGGGTAGGTTTGGGTGAGGTTAGGTTAGATAGGTTCGGGTGGATGGGTTTGGGTAGGTTTGGGTGAGGGTTAGGTTAGATAGGTTCGGGTGGATGGGTTTGGGTAGGTTTGGGTGAGCAACAAGGCCAACGGGATGGGGGTGGGGAAAGAGATTAGGTCGGGATGTGGGGTAAAAATAAGGTAAGTTGGGAAGGTTGACTAATATATTTCTTTTATGGGATGTAGTCTGAGAAGAGTTTCCGATGAGGGCCAGGAGCCGCCCTTAGTATTGACGGTATGGGCGATCACAGCGCTTGAGATGGAGTGCAAGTATGTGGTAGAGGTGGGATTGATAGGTGTATGGTGCTACCGAAATGTATTCAGGAGGTGAGTTTTATGGTTTCCCTCATCAATAGATGGGACTTGGCAACTAACACCTTCCATTTACCGATGGGTGAGATGACGATCACCCTGGAGGATGTCTACAGGATCTTGCGGTTGCCCATATTGGGGGCCCAAGTTTATTCCATCTCTTCAGAGGCATCTGAGGAGTTACTAGCACCCATTTTTGGTGAGGGTGTAGTAGATCGACGTTCCATAGTGCTAGCCTAAGCTATGGAGTGATGTATAGAGCTCATCCAGAGGAGATGAGGTTAGTGGTACTCATGATGGAGGCAATGTGTTGTTTTGCACTGCTAGATGTAGAGGGTGGTGATTCTGATGTCACTAATGGGCATCCTCCATGACATGATATAATGGACACGGTTCGCATGGGCACCTGCATTGCTGACGTAGGTGTATAGAGAGCTATGGGCCTATGGGTGACTGTGGAGATTCAACATCTGTTGCGTCATATTATTGCATTGTTGGGCATACAAGCACATTGTTTGTGTTCGACTAGTGGGGATGCCTCGGGTAGATGCATTCCCACGGAGAGTTTTGAGAGTGGGCTACAAGAGGTGGGTACCGGCCATGGGAGAGGCTCGAGATGTCAAAGCTACTCATGATGTAGCTTATTACAGGAGGTTGCAGGAGGGGTTTTCTAGAGTGGACATCATTTGGAGGCCATATGTGGGATTCTCCTCATACAAACAGATGGCCACGGAGCTAGTTGGGCTATAGATACATCTGTGGATAGAGGGGAGGAGAGTAGGAGAGCATGAGTGGATACCCATAGAGCGGGTTAGACACCAGTTTGGATTGGTCCAGGGTGTACCACCTTTGTTCCCTCAGTACCAGAGAGATGATGTGGAGAGACCTATGTCTCCACCACGACCCATAGTGTCGAATGGACAGGAGGAGGAGCCAATAGACACTCAGATTGATGATGCTGGGGTTACAGATGGGTACAAGTAGTGGTGGGTGGCACAATTGAGATCCATACCACTAAGGCCAAGGAAGTTTAATTAGCCACCATCATAGTTCAAAGAGATGTCCCTAGGGGGCAAGTGGCTACCTTGGTGATGTAGCTTGGGATTATACAAGGGTAGCTTACAGGTTCAGAGGCATAGGTTGCCATCTTACAGGCCCAGATAGCTATGCTACAAGATCAGGAAGGGAAGGGACAGGTACCTACGCAGGCGGAGGCAGGGAGAGATGGAGATGGAGAGGAGGTAGGTGGAGATGGAGGGGAGATGGCCACTCTGCAAGTGCGAGTCACGAGGCTTTAGAGGGCTATTTGGCCATAGCACACGGGGGTAGGTTATGGGTCTACGGGGCAATTGTGATAGCACATGAACAAATTACTACCCTGCATGCCCAAATACAAGTATAGGCATGAGACTGGGACGACTCGAGCTTTAAAGTACCGGCATAGGGCTCAGTGCAGGTTCAGGGACAGGGTCCCATTATACAGGTACCCACGCAGGTAGCAGGACCCATGGCACCTCCATAGACAATGCCCATGGCCAGGTTTAGAGATGCCCTAGGAAAGGCACAATATTACCAGATCATTTGTTAGCTTCCGAGCTAGATGTACCCTCTTATGCTGAGTACTGAGAGAACAAAGCAGCATCGGTGAGAAGACCAGATCCTGCACTCATAGTGTGGAGATTATAGAGGGATGACAAGCCCGGGATAGGGTTGTGGTGAGGCCACTAGTGTGCAAAGGCTAGCCCATTGAGGGGCCATCAACAGAGCCGAGCCCCAAACAAAGTGCGAGAGAGGTCGGGAGAGACACATTTACAGGAAGCATTCCCCAACATCAGATGGGGAGATGATTGACCTGCTGTGGACCGGCCTACATGTTGATTCATTTTGTATCTATTATATATGCAACTGGCCTGCGTGCCAAAGAGATTTTGTATTTATTATATTGTTATACATGATACCGGCCTCCGTGCCAAATATTTTTGTATTGATTCATTCATTCTTGTGGTATATATGAGACCGACCTGTGTGTTGATGACATTTTGTATTATATATCAGCCTGTGTGCCGACATTTTGAGATGATGGCCATGATGAGACAGGCATGTATTTTGAGATACACAGTTATTGATTTATATGATGAGATTCATGGTATTTGGTGATGTGTTAATGTGTTGATGAGATATTGGTTTATGGCTTGTGTTAGATGAGATATGGATTTGCTACTTTGTATTAGATGAGATATGAGTTTGTTAGTTTGAGATGGATGGAGATTAGGTGAGTTTAGGAATGATGGATTTAGGTCAGTTTAGGCATGGATTGAGTCAAGTTGGTTAGGCATGGTTGAGTTATATTGGCTAGGTATGGATTAAGTTAGGTTGTTAGGCATGGATCGAGTTAGGTTAGTTTAGGCATGGTGGAGTTAGGTTGGTAGGCATGGATTGAGTTAGGTTAGTTTAGGCATGGTGGATTTAGGTTGGTAGGAATGGATTGAGTTAGGTTGTTTTAGACATGGTGGAGTTAGGTTGGTAGGCATCGATTGAGTCATGTTGGTTATTAAGGTTGGAAAAATCATGTTTTCAAGGGTCCCCTCGGAGGTAAATTTTTCTAACTCTCTGTCGAGAGAAAGAGCAAGTTTTCTAAAAAGGGTGAAAAAGTTGCAAAAAACAAGCTTGGGCTAGGGCCAAAAAAATCATGAAAATTGGCTAAGTCCTAGTCGAGGGCGATCCTTGGGGACAGTTGGGACGTCGGGCGTGAATCGGCGAAAAAGCCTCCGGGCGGCCCACGAAGCACTTGGGACATCGGGCCGTGGGGACGCGGGGGACGTGAAAGCGAACCGGCGAAGAAGGTAAAAGCAAAATTGACTAAGCTGTTGCGAGAGCAGTGCAGGTTGGGACATACGGGCCGTGAGGGCGTGAAGGATGTGAAGGAACCCCGGATCGGTGAAATAGAGAACTTTTACCTTTGGGATAGTTGGGACAGTTGGGACGCGTGGGACGCGTGGGGATGCGAGAAGAGAAGGAGCGAGAGCCAATCAAATCACGCCACGTGTCTTCGCCTCAAAGAGGGACAGGAAGCCGAATCGGGTGGATCGGAAGTTTTTGTCCCAGATAGTTTGGGACATCCGGGCCAAAGGGCGCGAGGACGTGAAAAATCGAAAATTCAGCGAGGCCGCGGCCGAATCGGGAAAACGCCACGTGTCACAGAGGAAAATGTCCAAAATTTCAAAGGGCAAGGTTTGAAGCGTTGGCCCGAGCCAATAAAAAGAGGACACGTGTCCTAAGGAGAAGGGAGTGTGGAGCTCGGGGAGGAATTAGAGAATTTGGCAAAAGTTTTGGCCAAAAACTAAAAGGTAAAGGATGACCCCGCGCCCCTGTCCTCCAACCAGATCATGCCACGTGTCCCAAGTGGCGGGGGCGCTGGGGAAAAAATGGGAAATTTTCCAAAAGTTACAAAAAGTCAAAATTTCAAGGAAAACCCATGGGTAAGGGAAGGAGAGAGAATTTCTCATCCAATCAGCGCCCGACACGTGTCGTCCAGGTGGCGGAGCGCGGGGAAAAAATTTCAAAACCCATTTTTGCCTGTTTTGTGCCCTAAATCTTCAGATCGCCATATCTTTCGATCCAGAGCTCGGATTTGCACGTTCTTTATATCATTGGAAAGCTTATAAAATTCTCTACATGATTCTGGGGTCAATCTTGAATTTTGGTTTAGTCTGGAGAGAGAAAGTTAAGAAATGGCTCTGACGCGTGTTCATGGCCAGAAGTGACATTTCAGCGACCAAATTTAATACAGAATGGGTCGCATTCTCCTCCAATTTGGTCAAAAATGATAGGGTATGGGTTTGTAAGGTCCTCCATGCTGATTTAATGCATTTGTAGTCAATGAGGAATGGGCTCCCACGTTTTGTATGTTTTCTCTCTCCTGGGCTCGACCCATGTAATGTAAAAGCCAGATTTGGCTCATTTAAAAGTGTGGAACATTTTTGGCATAGCAAACTTCTTCTTTCACCTCCAGCAAGTGATTGTTGCAAGAATCAGACCTCTTCAAATATTGTAACAGGTTTTTACCTCTCTGAGGTTGTAATGCAGTGGTTTTGACATTGGAAATGATAATGCAAGCTTTGTGAATGAGTTTCAGTCCTTTGTTTGTATTATTTGCTTCATTTCAGATCCTAAATTATATCTTATCAGCCTGTGTATGTTTTATGTTGCAATCTTTGGTTTGTGTCTATTTGCATGACAAAAATATTCACCACTCCTTTTGGTGCATCACCATCTTTAGTTAGTTTCAATTTTTGCATTTCTATCCCTGTCTCCTTGCAATTTAGAGTAGGATTAGGATCTGAACCTCTGTAGTTGTGCAAATATAGATCTAAATCAGAGGAGTTTGAGGAACCAGCCTCTAATCTGGAGATTCCTCTCTCAGTTTCACAAGTCCCACACTTGGAGAGAGGTTTCCATGTTGTGCAATCACTGCTTTGGATGCTAAAACATCAACCTAGAAACTGATGTGCATCAGGGGTCTTTGTGATTTTGCACTAATGAGTTTTGGCATGCCGGGTGGGACTAGAGGTCTCATTTTTATTGCAGCAAAGTTGATGTGCATCTGCTGCAATTTTCTTGCTTGAAAAGAGCTATTATTTGCATATCTGGTGACTCAGGGAAGAATCAAGCTGGTTTCAGCGGTGCGGGCACTGAAAACTCATGAGAAGAATCACCACAAGGTCAAGAGTTGGAGAAGAAGAAGTGTTGTTTGAATACTGCAATTATCTCCAAGAAGAAGGCAAAGAGGAAGAAGGATTCAAAGGTCTCCATCTCCACCAAACAGAACTCTCTCAACTCCTCCACCTGGTAGGCCTTTCATTCAGTCAACAAGGGTTTTAAGACCAATTAGAATGGCACAAAACAACCCCTATGTCAACTTCACAGGCAGCAGCCCACTTGCCCTCAATGCACAACATCCAATTCCTATTGCAGCCTTGAAGAACATTCCCTACTTCATTGGAGAAAATCGGACTACTCAGGTGATCATGTTAAAGATATTGCTAACCTTTGTGCAATCCATGAAATCAATGAGATGCAAGTGGCTGTCAAGTTACTGGCATCTTCATTCAAGGGTAAAGCATTGCAATGGTTTAGGAGCCTTGGAGCTGGTTCTATCACAAATTGGAATCAGCTGTGTATAGCACTTCATGAGCAATTTGGAGAAAAGGGAGACAACTTGTCTCTTTTGGAGCAGCTGACAACCATCAAGAGAGCTCCCGATGAGCGGTGACCGATTTCAACTTCAGATTTCAAAAGACTTGGGAGAGAATTCCAGTGGCAGTCAGGCCAACAGCAGAAGGTGCTTTTCTCTACTATCTCAAAGCTCTAAATTCTGATATTTCTATGTTGATTCAGTCCATGGGAGGCATAACTATCCCTATGGCTTATAGCATTGCCATTAGGGCTGAAAATTGTTTGATCCAAGCTGGCAAACTTGCCCCTAGACCTCCCATGCCATTGTTTCCAAGTTTAGAGAGTCCAAACACCAATCAAGCACCTAATTTGGCTCCTTCTCCCACTCCTAGAAATAGAGTTCAAATGAAGCTTCCACTTCATCTCCAAGTGCCCCAAATGAGCTTCAAGAAGTCATGAAGCAATTGCAAAACCTAGGCAATGAGCTGGTTACTCTCAAAAGGCAACAAGCCCAAGGTTTTAGACCTTCTTATCAACCCCAAGCTCAGCCTAATAGGCAGCCATACCAACCACAAAGGCCACCTAATCCAGTTGCAAATATGAATCAAACAAGGCCTCCTGCCAATAGACCATTTCAGCCCTATAATCCAAATGCCATATCTGCCTCTAAGGCATTGGTGCCAACACAAAACAACATTGCTCAGGAGTATGATTGGTGTTTTCCATGCAATGAGCCTCATAACCAATCCATGTGCTTCAATGGTGCTTTGAATCAAGCATTAATGGTGACAACTACTGGTGTGGAGGGTGAGGGCAGTCAAGGAAACAACCAACAACAAGAAACATTCCAACAGCAATCAGCCCCAAATGACACCACATTGGTAAATTGGCAAGCAGAGGATTTTTGTGGCATGAACCAGGTAGTTTCTCAAGGTGTTGCAGCCAACACAAGGTCAAAAAGGAGGAATTTGGGTGAAGAACAGCCATTAGCCCCAACCAATCCATGACCTTCCATGGCTCCACAAAGTGGTTGGCAAGCAAAATCCAATTTCAAATGCACAAGGGCAGCCAAGAACAGCCCCTAGGCCAACTCAAATACCAGTTGTTGCTGCCCACATGCAAGGAGTGAATGTGCAAACCAAGGGACAACAAAGAGATCCTTCATCACCATTCAGTATCATTGATCAGATGAAGAAGACAAATGTTAATATATCAATGTGGGAATCCCTATCCATCCCAGGCCAAAGAGATCTGCTGCAAGCTGCCATGAAGGACTGGCCAACTTCGAATCAGCAAGTTCAGATGCAAGACAAAGTGCTTACAAATGCTTGCCAGCCTGAGGAAATCATGGAGGACAACAAGGTAAAATGTTGAAGCCCCCTCCTTTCTATGTTTCATTGATCATTGGAAATCAGCTAGTGCACAATTGCATGATAGACTCGGGGCAAGTAGCTCGGTAATGCCTAAACAAATAGCTGATCAGCTAGGGCTCCGATATGAAACAATATCCAAAGGGGTAGTGCAGCTAGATGGGACAGCGTGTAATAGTTGGAGTGATTAGAAACTTGAGTCTTACCTTGCATGCATGTCCAAATGTTGTTGTTTTACAAGATGTATCGAGTCATAGACCTTCCACCACTCTTTGCCCTATGCTTGTCAAGGGACTTCATGCCAAGATTGGGGATATTTGTCTGCTGATTGGTCACACATGCTGTGTTAGAACGAGGTATGGAACTAAGGCTACAATCAGGTCAGAACCTATTGCAAACTTCCACATTGAGCCTTACACTCCAAGTCAGATTAATGCCAATTGCTCAGCATTTGATCAAGAAGATCACCCAAGCACTGATGAAGCTGACACTAAGGTTGGAAGCATCCGGATCTAACTCTTGATGAATGGGCAAACAAGATACATGCATTTGATCCTTATCAAGAAGTGGAAGAATCTGAGCTAGGGGTCTATTGCATACATGAAGAAAATCAGCCTATTCCTAGCATCACCAAGCCAAACCACAAAGATGACAATGAGGTATGGCAGCTGTTTTTGATGGATCAAGGAGTAGACAAGGTGCAGGAGGTGGAGCTATGCTTGTTTCACCTCAAGGAGTAAAGTACTATTCAGCTTTTAGATTTCAGTTTGCATGCTCCAATATAACAACTGCTGAATATGAAGCCTTGGTGCGAGGATGCATTGGGCAATAAAAGAAGAAAATAAAGAACTTGCAAGTCTTTGGTGACGGTGAATTGATTGTAAATCAGGTCAAGGGACAACATGCTGCCAAGAATGATCTACTCAAGTGCTACTGAAGCAGGGTGTGGGACCTCATGGAAGATTTTGAGGGTTTTGGCATCAAATCCATTCCTAGGAAGAGAATCAAGCTGCTTGAGCGAGGCTTGCGGCGGTAGGGGCAGCCTTTGACATTGTGGAAAGCATTCAACAAGACAAGGTACACCAAACATCCACGTGATTGTGAGGCCTTCAGTGCCAGATAACAATGTTAGTTGGCAAGTGTTTGAGAATGACCAACAAATCATCCATTTCTTGCAAGAAGAAGCTGAGTTCTCAGCCAAGAATCAAGAAAAATTGGAACAGCAGTATGGTGACCAAGTAGTACAGCTGAGAACTAACAAGCTGCCCAAAGGACTTATCACTTTGGAGTCCATTTTTAACCCTAATGATCAGTTTAGAAAGGAGAAAG
This sequence comes from Taxus wallichiana var. yunnanensis, assembly GCA_018340775.1. NCBI lineage: Eukaryota > Viridiplantae > Streptophyta > Pinopsida > Cupressales > Taxaceae > Taxus > Taxus wallichiana. Next base: position 522,571,710 of record CM031238.1, read on the forward strand.
CAAACATTCAGGTCAAGAGAGAGGATTCAGTATCCATCTTGGTAGAAGAGAACAAACCATTGCAAATTGGAAGGATGACAACTGAACAAGAAAGGTATGAGTTCATACAACTGTGTCAAGAGTTCCCTGACGTGTTTTCTTGGAGCTATGAAGACTTGAAAGGTTTCAATCCCAACTTAGCTCAGCATACCATGAATTGGATCCAAATACTAAGCATCGGGAGAAAAAACCAGTCAATCCACACATGGAGCCTCTCATGAGGAAAGAATTGGACAAGCTGATTGAGTCAAGGATCATATTCCCAATCAAGCATTCTAGTTGGGTTGCCAACTTAGTTCCAGTCAAAAAGAAGAGTGGAGAGATCAGATTGTGTGTTGACTTCAGAGACTTGAATAGAGCCTCTCTCAAGGACCATTACCCACTCCCTTCCATGGAGCAAATCTTGCAAGTTGTGGCTGGCTCGAGAGGTTTTCACTACTTGATGGCTACTCAGGCTACAATCAGATTATGGTGAAGGAAGAGGACCAGTTCAAGACAGCCTTCACAACCAAATGGGGAACTTTTGCATATAGGAAAATGCCATTTGGGCTGTCCAACGCTAGTGCTACCTTCCAAAGGGCAATGGACATGGCATTCAAAGGTTTGATTAACAATGTGGTGCTGATTTACCTTGATGATATCACTATTTTTTCCAAAAATGCAGCAGACCACCTCTCTCATTTGAGGCAAGTCTTCACGAGGTGCAGGAGATTTGGAGTGTCTTTGAATCCTAAGAAGTGCATCTTTCTTGCACATGAAGGAAAGCTCCTTGGCCATATTGTCTCCAAGGAAGGATTAGCAATTGATCCAGAGAGGGTTGAAGCCATAAGAGCACTACCATTGCCAAGCCACAAGAAAGCCCTTCAGAGTTTCTTGGGAAGGATAAACTTTGTTCGGAGGTTTGTCCCAGATTTTGCAGCCCTTGTCAAGCCCATCACCAAAATGTTAAAGAAGAGCATGGCTTTCAAGTGGACAGCCAGAAGGCAAGGAGAGTTTTGAAGCAATCAAAGAAGCCATCTCTCAAGCACCAACTCTCATCAACCCGGACTTCTCCAAGGATTTCATCCTCTATGCATTTGGAGGTAATGACACTATTTCTGCCATTTTGGTACAGCAGAACAAGGATAATGATGAGCAGCCAATTGCCTTCTTCAGCCGGAGCCTAGATGACTATGAGGTGAGGTACTCTTTTATTGAGAAGCATGTACTTGCAGTAATCAGAAGCTTGAAGAAATTCAAGCATTTAGTCTCAAACAACAAGGTCCAGTTGCTGGTCTCACATGTTGGGGTTAAGGACTTCCTCCTCAACAAGGATTTGAATGAGAAAAGGGCAGGTTGGATCACCCGTGTCATGGAGTATGACATTGAGATCAAGATCACCAAGCTGGTAAGAGGGAAAGGATTGTGTGAGCAGCTGGTTTTGGGGAAGCAAAAAGAAGTATGCAATGAAGAAGAGGCTGTTTTTGATGAGTCGGGACAGCCATGAGCCAAGTGGCAATCAAGAAGAAGACAATGCTGCCCCCACTCCTTGCTGGACCCAAGGCATTATACACTTCTAGGCACGAGGCCTATGCCCTCAGGAGATGAACAAGACCCAAAGGAGACACTTCAGATTGCGAGGCTGTCCCGTATGCCATTGTTGATGGAGTTTTGTTCAAGAAAGATGTGAATGGAGTCTTCTTTGAGATGCATTAGCACAAATCAGATTCAAAGGGTGTTGGAAGAGTTCCATGGTGGACCATTGGTGGTCATTTTGCACCAAGAGTGATGAGCTCTAAAAATCATGAAGGCTGGTTATTATTGGCCTAAAATCTTGATGATTGCTATGCATGGATCAAGAGGTGTAAGAATTGTGCATTCTTCACGGGAAAAGAGAGACTTGCTGCCCTTCCATTACATCAATCTCGAGTTGACCAGCCATTCATGCAATGGGGTTTGGACTTCATTGGAGTCATTAATCCCAATTCAAGCCAAGGGCACAAATGGATTTTGACAGCCACGGACTACTTCACCAAATGGACAGAAGCAGTAGCACTCAAAGAGGCAAATGAGTCTAGCATCTTAGACTTTTATGAGGGGATAACAACCAGATTTGGTGTACCTACTACAATAATCTCTGATAATGCATTGGCATTCATTGGATCTAAGGTGACTGAGTGGGCTGTCAAGAATGGTATCTACCTAAGCACTTCATCAAACTATTACCCTCAAGGTAATGGCCAGGCCGAGTCTACAAACAAGAACTTGTTGAGGATCATTAGGAGGACTCTTGATGAGAATCAGAGGTCTTGGCATACCAAACTGAAATCAGCCTTATGGGCTGATAGGATAACTCCCAAAAGATCCACAGGTAACTCTCCATTCAAACTTGTCTATGGAAGAGAGGCAATCTTGCCCATGTCACTTGAGTTGCCAACATTGGAACTCATGAAGCAGCTGGAGTTGCTAGAGTTTGAGCCCATGGAGGTGAGGTATGCAGAGTTGATGGAGCTGCTAAGAGATCAGAAATCAGGCATCCCAAGCAATGGAGAAGGATCAAGCTTTGATCAAGAAGACCTTTGATAAGAAGGCCAAGGATAGATCTTTTCAAGTTGGAGATCTAGTGTTGAAATGGGATGTGGATAGAGCAAAACCGGGAAGGCATTCAAAATTTGATGCCATTTGGAGTGGCCCATACATGGTCATGAAGTGCAAGAACAACAATGCTTTCTAATTGGCCTCATTGGATGGTGAAGAACTGCAGATTCCAGTAAATGGAATCTATCTCAAGCGTTGCTTCTAGAGGAAATTCACTACCTTGTAAATATTAGATTAGATTTTCATTCCTCCAAGTGCTTGTGCACATTGTTTTTTGTGTAGGTTAGTTTTGTTTTCCCTAAGTGCTTTGGCACACTTGACTTTGTCCATGGAGATGTTTTGCAGTCCTCTCCCATCGAGGTGATATTCCATCTTCCTCCTTGCACATTAAGTCGGTTGGGGTTCTAAATAGAATATTTGATGACTCCATGCCCAATGGACTACTTGAGCAAGCTGGTATCTTCTACCTAGCGGGCGAGGTAACCCTTGTTGAGTCACCAAATTGTTATCAAAATTCACCCCGAGGGTAAATTTTGATAACATGCATTAAATCTCAAGTCGAGGAAAATAGATTGATTGAGGCAAAAAATCATGTTTTAGGGTCCCCGGATTTTTTCTAACTCTCTGTCCAAGAAGAAAGAAAAGAGCAAGTTCTAAAAAGGGTGAAAAAGTTGCAAAAAAACAAGCTTGGGCCAGAAAAATCATGAAAATTGGCTAAGTCCTAGTCAGGCGGTCCTTGGGACAGTTGGGACGTCGGGGGCGAATCGGCGAAAAGCCCAGGGCGGTCCGTGAGCTTTGGGACATTGGGCCATGGGGACGCGCGGGGCGTGAAAGGTGAACCGACGAAGAAGGTAAAAGCAAAATTGACTAAGCTGCATTGTGTGAGAAAAGGTTGGGACATCAGGGCCGTGAGGCGCGAAGGCGTGAAGGCAGCCGGATCGGCAAGAAGCCCAAGAGAAATTTCACCGCCTTTGGGGACAGTTGGGACATAGGGACGCGTGGGGCGGAAGGCAGAAGGAGCCGAGAGCCAATCAAATCACGCCACGTGTCTTCACCTCAAAGAGGACAGAGAAGCCCGAATCGGGTGGATCGGAAGAATTTGTCCCGAGCAGAGTTGGGGGACATGCAGGCCAAAGGGAGCGAGGGCGAAAAGCGAGCGAGCCGCGGGATGAATCGGGAAATGCCACGTGTCACGAGGAAAACGTCCAAAATTTCAAAAAGGGCAAGGTTTGAAGCGTTGGCCGAGCCAATAAAAAGAGGACACGTGTCTAAGGAGAAGGGGAGTGGAGCTCGGGGAGGAATTAGAGAATTTGGCAAAAGTTTTGGCCAAAAAACTAAAAGGTGAAGGATGACCCCATGCCCTGTCCTCAACGAGATCATGCCACGTGTCCCAGTGGCGGGGCGCGGGAAAAAATGGAAAATTTTCCAAAATTACAAAAAGTCAAAACTTTCAAGGAAAACCCATGGGTAAGGGAAGGAGAGAGAATTTCTCATCAATCAGTTGCCTTGACACGTGTCGTCAGGTGGCGGAGCGGGAAAAAAATTTCAAAACCCATTTTTGCCTGTTTTGTGCCCTAAATCTTCAGATCGCCATATCTTTCGATCCAGAGCTCGGATTTGCACGTTCTTTATATCATTGGAAAGCTTATAAAATTCTCTACATGATTCTGGGGTCAATCTTGAATTTTGGTTAGTTTAGAGAGAAAGTTAAGAAACGGCTCTGACATGCGTGTTCATGGCCAGAAGTGACATTTCAGCGACCAAATTTAATACAGAATGGGTCGCATTCTCCTCCAATTTGGTCAAAAATGATAGGGTATGGGTTTGTAAGGTCCCCATGCTGATTTAATGCATTTGTAGTCAATGAGGAATGGGCTCCCACGTTTTGTATGTTTTCTCTCTCCTGGGCTCGACCCATGTAATGTAAAAGCCAGATTTGGCTCATTTTAAAGGGTGGAACATTTTTGGCATAGCAGACTTCTTCTTTCACCTCCAGCAAGTGATTGTTGCAAGAATCAGACCTCTTCAAAGATTGTAATAGTTTTTACCTCTCTGAGGTTGTAATGCAGTGGTTTTGACATTGGAAATGATAATGCAAGCTTTGTGAATGAGTTTCAGTCCTTTGTTTGTATTATTTGCTTCATTTCAGATCCTAAATTATATCTTATCAGCCTGTGTATGTTTTATGTTGCAATCTTTGGTTTGTGTCTATTTGCATGACAAAAATATTCACCACTCCTTTTGGTGCATCACCATCTTTAGTTAGTTTCAATTTTTGCATTTCTATCCCTGTCTCCTTGCAATTTAGAGTAGGATTAGGATCTGAACCTCTGTAGTTGTGCAAATATAGATCTTGAGGAACATCCAGGGGGTGTTGTGATTTGCCACTATGTATGATTATGTCAAGGTCGATTAGGTTAGGTGGAGGATAAGTAGACCTCTAATGATGGAGATTCCTCTCTCGGTTCACAATAGGCAAGTCCATGACGAAAAAGGTTACTTTTTGTTTTCTTTTCTTTTTGACTTTTTAGATAGACCGATTAATGTGGGAAGTCTATACGGGATGATTATATGTCTCCTTGAGGTCTTCGAAGTGATGGATGCGATGGAAGCTTCTCAATTTTGATTTTTGAGAAGATAGTCCTTTTTTTTACTGAGACTATGTAGAGAGTTGTGAGCTTTTTATATCTTTCCTTCGAGGGAGAAGTCTACTTATAGTGACAATTAAAGGTGGAAGATGTCCTTCCGATGGATTCATCTATTATATTAGAAGTTTGACTCGATGAGTTAATCCCTTAGATGGGAAGATGTCCTTCGAGGGATTCATCTTTATTTTTGTTTTTTTGTTTTAAGTCATGGACGAGACTATAACGAAGCATTTGGTTCTTGTTAAGAAGGAAAGGGTGAATGACCATGGGATCTCATCTAAAATAAGATGAGAAGTATCCATGAGAATCATGCCATGTGCAGAGCCATGGTGCACATATTTAAGATAAGGCAAAATGGTGATGGGTAATCACATGATTCATTTTTAGTCGTTGGAGATGAGGTGTGGAAAAGAAAAAGGTAAATGGAACTCAAGGGATGAGCATGGTCTAGATAAATAGTGATGTAGGACTAGAAGTCAACGTAGAATGGTCAAAGATGCAAGGCATTGAGGGGCTCGAGTTTGGAACTACCATCAAGTGAAGATAAGCGATAAGCACCTAATCCATAGTCATGGGTCATGATGTATGGTCCAAGCCAATTAGGAGTGAATTTTCCCCATTTACTTTTTTCTACTTTGGTTATGTGTTGATTTTCCTTGAGGACGAGATCACCAACCTTGAAGGTGCGTTCATGGACACGTTTTTCATAGGCACGCTTGATGCATTTTGGTATACTTGGAGATGGTCAAGGGCATGAAGATGATGTTTGTCTAATAATTCAAGTTGTGCTAAACGGTCTTGGCGAAAGTCATCATCAATAAGAATATCTTGAAGAGAGATACAAAGAGACAAGATCTGGACTTTGAGAGGCAAAACAGCCTCGGTACCGTAGACCAGAGAAAATGGGGTAGTAGTGGTGGAAGTATGAATACTAGTATGGTATGCCCAAAGAGAAAAAGGAATGTGCGTATGCCAATCCTTCCTAGTATCGTTAACCACTTTCATGAGAATATATTTCAGGTTTTTTTTGGTGGATTCGGCTAGCCATTTGTTTGGGGGTAATATGGTGAGGAGAAGCTAAGCTAGACATTGAAGGTGTCGAAAGCTGTCAGTAGAGTTTTGTTTTTGAATTGTTTGCCATTATCAGTGATAAGGTGATGTGGAACACCGAAGCGACAAATAATGTGATGATTGATGAACTCATATATTTTCTCAAAGATTAGTTGAGATGAGGGGTATGGATTCAACCCATTTGGTGTAATATTCGGTGGTGGTGATGATCCATTGGTGTCTTAGGGAAGATTGAGGATTGATCTCTCCGACAAGATCCAAACCCCATTGAGAGAAGGGCCAAAGGTCAAGAGCGACCTGTAAGGCATGACTAGGTATGTGGTGAAGATTGACATGTTGTTGGCATTTTACACAATGCTTAACGTAGTCGCAACAATCATGATTGAGGGTCATCCAATAATAGCCTAGGTGAATAATGCACTTAGTGACAGCAAGGCCACTGAACTGACCTCCACATATGCCATCGTGAACTTCTTTAATGGTATAGGGGATTTCAGAGCTGGTGAGGCATTGTAAGAGAATACCATCAAAGCCTCGTTTATAGATAAGGCCACCCATGATGACATAACGAGAGGAATTTTTGAGAAAGGTGTGTTGTCCATTACGTGTGAGATCGGGAGGAAATATAAAAAGGAAAGGTAGTCCGTAAACCGCTTATACCAAAGGTCTTGTGTGTTTAGTGTGGCAGTTCGGACGAGGTTAACACAACAAGATTTATAAGAAGGTCTCGGTATGTGTTTTATGGTAACAAAGATATCTGAATTGGCAAGTGAAGAAAGTATATGAGAAGCGAGGTAGGCCATGGTATCCATGAATTTATTGGTGGATCACGGAACAGTTTGAATTTTATAGCGGTCAAAGGTACTCAACATGATGCCAACATAACATTTGTACTCTTGAAGTATTTAATTATGACACTGATAAACACCATTGACTTGGTTTACTACCAATTGAGAATCACCAAAGATATTAATGGATCGACATCTAAGGCATAGGAAGTCATTAGACCCAATACGAGTGCTTCGTATTCGGCAATACTGTTAGTTCACTCAAAGTCGAGTTTGAATGATAGAGGCATGGGTTCACCATCAAGAGGAATGAGGATAATGCCTGCACCACCCCACGCTGACATTTGGAACCATCGAAGAATAAGGTCATTTAGTAAGGGTCATCATCCAAAGAGAGGTTAGCAATGGATTAAATCGGGAAATTAAAATTTGAAGGTTGATTCCCAGAAAGAGGCACATCAACGAGCTGGTCGGAAATGGACTGGCCCTTGATAGATTTTTGGTGGATGAATTCAAGGTCTAGGTCAGCAAGAAGCATGAGCCAATGTGTGGCACGTAGATTTTGGTAAGGCTTAGCATACATGAAGTGTAAGGGGTCGGTGTTGGTCACAACATAGGTTTTTTGGTTAAGTAGGTAATGGCGAAGTTTGGTGGCGACAAAAACTAAGGCTAAGAAAAGTTTTTCAGGGTGGGTGTATCGGGTTTCGTAGTCCAGAAGGGTACAACTTATGTAATAAACTACCTTCTCCCTATGTTTTTCATCATGATGAGTGAGCATAGCCCCTAAGGAGTGATCAGTAGTAGATATGTATAGGTAGAAGGGTTGGTTGTCTTTAGCTAGAATGAGTATGGGTGGTTGGAGAAAGTATTGTTTTAAGGCCTTGAAAGTGTTGTGGAAGTCATCATCCCATTTGAAACAGACATCCTTTTTGAGAAGGTGATGAAATGGTTGAAAACAGTCAGATAATTGTGAAATGAAACGGTGAACGGACTGTAATTTACCTTGCAAGCTATGGAGTTGTTTAAGGTTAGTGGGCGGAGGCATTTCTAAAATGGCCTTGACTTTAGCAGGGTCAACTTCTATACCACGGAGGGAAACAATAAATCCCAGGAGTTTTCTGAGAGAACCGCAAAGACACACTTTTTAGGTTAAAGGCAAATGCAATACTTAATGAGGTAATCAAAGATGGTTTCGAGGATGATGAGGTGCTTGGCGCGATGTTTAGATTCAGCCAAGAGATCATCCACATAATCTTCTAATATGAAATTCATGATATCATGGAATATGTAGGTCATAGCCCGATAGGTGGCACCAACATTTTAAGGCCAAAAGGCATGACTCGATAACAGAAGGTCCCCCAAGGGGTAACGAATGCAGTTTTATGTTGATCCTCTGGAGCGAGTAAGATTTTTTTATAACCTGAGAAACCATCCATAAGTGATAGCATCTCATGGCCAGCGGTAAGGTGAACCAACCTGGTCAATACCAGGTAGAGGAAAATCATCTTTAGGGCGGGCAAGGTTAAGATCAGTGGGGGAAATCGGTGTAAATGTAAAGTCCCCTATCACCTTAGTGACGGGGATGATGTTATAAATCCATTGGGGTTAATCAATGGGTAAGATGAAGGAAGCGAGAGAAGGCATTGAAGTTCTTCTTTGATAAGAAGAGCAATGCGAGGGTGCATTTTCCTCAACTTTTGTTTTACAGGTTTGGCATCGGGAATGGTTACAATATTGTGGACCACGATAGTGGGATCAATGCCAGAGCATGTCAAGATAGGACCAAGTGAAAGTGTGGCTATGATTTTTAATAAAAGAATTTAGGGCTTCCCGCTGAAGAAAGATCCCGAGATTGGCCAATCTTGAGAATGTGGGGGTCGTCCTAAGTGTGGATGTTGACTTCGATAGTTGATTCATTCAACATTGTTTGCATCTCAAAAGGTAACGATCGGTGAATGTAAGAGTCTTCAGCACGAAGGTAAGTGAGTATGGATTCATCATCCTGACATTGAATGACATTAATAGAAGGAGTATCATCCCCTATCATGTCAAAATACAAGAAAGGAAGAGAGGAAGGAGCCTCGCCATCACGGTGATAGGTCAGAGGTCCCAAAGAAATGCTATTTATGGAAAAAAAAAAAAGGTAGGAGGGATAGATTCAGGATCCATCAACTCCGTTGGTGAAGGTGGTGAAGGTGAGGTAGATGAAGAAGGTGGAGAGGGGTCAATGTCTTCAATGAGTTCAATACAGGGCTTTTTGGTAGGTAGTTTGATAAAATCAATTCCACTACGATCATTGTGTTTACACATGGTAAATGAAATAACAATGTGATTACCTTGTTCAGTAAAGGCCAAAGCTGAAACCCTTCTAGGCACAGCGGTGTAGGAAATTGTGAGCAAAGTGGCGGTTGGTAAGTGACTGAAGGTCAGCTAAAAAGGGTCGGGTTTGTGATGGTGGTTTAGGTGTGTAACTGGAAATGTCAATTCCCCCATAGGTAAGATGGGTATGGAGGTGGGGAGGACCATAAAGGAGACGCTCACCTATGCATTGATCATAGTGAGGATGTTAGTGAAGGTTTCCATACTCTTGTGGAGTAAGGGATGTATTGACATGTATGACAGCGATACTCCCCCATAGTGAGGCGTTGAAAAACACCTTCCAAGGGATCAGTGGTTGATATATTGGTGGCTGGAATGGAGGAAGCATTAGAAGTTAGATCAGCGGAGGTGTCGAGTTAGTTGGGAAGCTGATGTGTGACTAGTAGAAGTGACAACAATTGTGGGAATAGAAGATTTGGGCAAAGGTGAGGTGGGAACGGCACTGGTGGATGGGGTCGTGTGTGAAGAAGATGTAGGCAAGGAGGTAGATGCCTTAACAGGTACAAGGACATCATTGGGCTGGTAAAGCATGTTACAGGTTTTGAAAGGTGATGGGTCAACTAGAATGGTATAGGAACGTCCTTCATGTTCGAACTTTACACATCGGTGCAAAGTGGAAGGAACACAACCCATGGCATGAATCCAAGGCCTTCGAGCAACAAATTGTATTGAAACTCCCCTTATAACATGTAGAACAACTCGGGAATAGTATGGAGAACCACATGAATGTGGAGGATGATAGTGCAAATTGTAGAGGTAATAGTGTCATTGAATGAACACAACATGACTGGATGTTTATGCATGTAGTTGTTAGGTATGTGCATTTGTTTGAATGTGTGAGAGAAGATGATGTTAATGCTAGCATCCCCATCGATCATAACATGTCAAACACGTATATTATTAATATGGATGGAGATGAAAAGTGTTAGATCTGGGTCATTGGTTTGGTGGGGGACAATTTCATCATCCAAGAAACTAAGGATAGCAACTTGGTGAATAGGTGGAGGTGATGAGGTAGATGGAAATTTGGTAAGAGAAGTGACATGATGAGGTGTGATAATAGATGCTACAGGTGTGGGGTCATTAGGTAAAACCTCAATAGATTGAAGGACCTCCATGAGAGCTTGATGATGTGACTCCGAGGTTTGGATGAGATCGTATAAGGACATTTTGAGGGGAGATTGGTGTAGTTGTTTGAGCATGGTGTGATGTGTGATGCCATTAGAAATGGGGTATGTAGGGTCACAGATAGTTATTTTAGGTATGGGTATAGATGGTATGTTGGGTATAGGATTGGTTGGTGGGTCAGCTACCTTCTCTTTGCCCTTCTATGCACGTGTAGTGACATGTACCATGTTGATTTGAGGGAAGTTGGCAAATGGAGAAGGTGTAGGGTAAGTGGTGTAATGACATGATTAGCAAAAACATTGGGACGAGAAGAACCATGTGAGGTGAGTTGGGCGCAATGACATTTAGGTGGTGGCATGGAAAGTTCTCTGATGCAAACCATGTTAATCTCAAATTTTGGTGGTGGCTCTATGAGCTGTGAGGGTGGAGGTTGTGGTATAGGTGTAGGAGGAAGATGTGAAGAAGGTGGCGAGGATAAAATAGGTTCATCATCCAAGAGGTCATCGTCATCAAAATTGGGGTCAGAAGGACATAATTGAATGAGGTCAGCTTTTAAACCCTTACAGTTCTCAACATCATGTCCCGACACATGATGGTAAGCACAAATTTTAGTATCATCAAACCCTTTTGGTTTAGGTTTAAGAGGGTCGTAAGGTCTAAGAGGAGGGAGGGTGATAACAGAGCTTTCCAGGAGGTTAGCCAAGATGGTGGCATATGATCCTACCAGTGGATCACAATGCAAAGTAAAAGTAGGTTTGGTTGGAAGATTGGGTAGTTGTGGTGGTAGTTGAGGTGATGCAGTCTTGGGTTTGGGTTGTACTTTCTTTGATGTAGGTGCAGCAATAGAAAGAGGGGTAGGTTTAACCACCTCTTTGGAAATTAACGGTTTTTTCAATTGTTGGTGTTTTTTCTTAGGTAGAGGTGTAGGGGGAGCATGTGATGCATATTGCAAGGCAGATGGTGGGAGAGGAAGAGTGACCCAAGGGGACAACTAAGGTGCAGTGGTAGGTGTTGGTCAAGGTCGCGAGGGAGGTACAGTGAGAGGTGGAATAAAATGTCATGGGCGAGTAAAGGAGGTATAGAAGTTAATGGTGGTATAGGAGGCAAAGAAGTTATAAATAGTGATGAAGGATGTAAGGTTCACCTAGGTAGTGCTGCAGAATTTGATAAAGGGGTCAAGGAAATTTTAGGTTTACCCTAGAGAGGGTAGATTTTGTTAAGGTAGAGGGGTGAGGTCCCAAGATGGATGGTAAGGGTGAAGGTGATAAAGGTGTAGTTGGTGAGGTTGGGGCATGTGGATTAGAAGGTTGGATTTTTTGTTTAGGTTGAGGGATTGGTTCCATAGGTATATGGGAAGATGTGGTCAAGTGTATCCTAACAGGAGGATGTGCAAGGTTTGATGTGGGTGTGACCCCTAGAACACTAGTGGGTTTAGATACAAGATATGGTCTTGGAACATGTCAACTAGTAGGTAGAGAGGCGGGTATAGATGAAGATGATGTAGTAGAAGATGTGTCAAGAGTTATGTTTATGTGTGGTTTGGGTTGTTGAAACTTCTTCAAATAAATGATAGAGGTTTCAGTGGAAGATGATTACATTTGGGTCGAGACCGGGAGTAAGAGATGCCCCCAAAGTAAAGACCTATCAACATAATCCAGCGATTGGCCAAACGTGAGAACGACACTATGGTAGATGAGGCGAGATGTGGAGCGAGTGGGTATTCCGGTGAAATGTGTCCGAGAAACAGGGAATTCACTGCTTCACCTTTGTAGGTAAGAGAGCTGAAAGTAGGTCCGTAGGATCTCGGGTAGCTAATGGAGAATGGTCACCGAGCAAGAATGTAAAATCTATTGGATCCTGAATATGTGGAGAAGGTGATGGGTACTCTTCTGTGGGTGAAGGAGGTACAATTGGTAGTGGTTCATTGGGTAGGGAAGCTGAAGGGGAAATGATATTGGTGCTAATGAGAGACTCCTCCGCAGGTGTATGGGGAGGTGAAGGGCTTTCCTCTATGGGTAGAGGAATGGATAAAGTAGGTTCCTGTGTGGGTAGAGGATTTTGGGCTAGAATTTCCTCGATGGAGGGAATAGGAGATATTTGGGAAATAGGTGGTAAGTCGGTAAAGATAACATGTACCTCACGTGTATTACTTTCGTTGTGTGAGGCATCACCAGTTTGATCATTAGATGGGGAATGGTTAGGGAATGGTTTCTTGAATATATGTAGGTATTGATTGGCAGGTGCATTAGGGTTATCCAGGACTAACTTTTTGCTCTTGATCATTCCCTCGAAAAATGTTTTTAAAGGTGATACAATTGTTGTCATTGTTACCATTTACCCGGTGATAGTTACAAAATTCATTTTCCTTTTACCAACCCGGTATGGGGCGAGAGGGGTCAAAACCAAGATGTGGTTTGATAGGAGGAAGGGTGACGACATTAGCTTTAATAAGCTTTTCCAAAACAGATGAATATGGTTCTCTAATTGAGGTGTATTTCTTTTGTTTTTGTTTGAATTGGAAGGATTGGACCGGTGATAGATGGATGAAGGTTTAGCATGATTGGATGGATGGGCGGGGCCAGCCTTCACTACTCTTGCGTTGGCGGCAGCCTTGGCTTTGGAATAACTCATCTGAGGTTTCGAGGAAGAGGAAGTATCATGTGATTTAAACAAGGAGTTCTTGTTTCGTAATTTTATCTTCTTCTCTTCAATGGCATGAATTTCAAGTTTACATGCCATGGTGAAATCCTCATCAAATTTTTGGAAGGTTTGCACCTGTAAGGTAGGTGAGATATGTCTAGCACAAGCTCATGTGAAGAGCTCTTTGAGTTCAGTTTGCGGTAATTGGAAAGTGAGTTGGTTGATTAGGCTACTCCAATGAGTGACAAAATCTGCAATAGATTAGTTGTCATATTGGTGTGTGGAATAAAGATCAGTCAAGGTAACCTTCTTGACGACGTTAATTGAAAAATGATCTAAGAAGGCTTGGGCTATTTGGTTGAATGAGAAGATAAAATTTCTAGGTAATTTACTATACCAGTCCAATGCTAGACCAGTTAGGGACATGGGAAAGGTTCGTAAAAGCAAAGCATCATCATGGGTAATTAAGGAACACCCACGTTTGAAAGATCGCAAATGCTATTGTGGGTCTTCCTTAGTGTTAAAGTGGTTAAACTTAGGCATCTCCAAGTGTACGGGATATGGGCAAATGGGAATGGACAAATCTCTTCATAGGTGAGAGAATTGCGGGAGCCAGAAATAGATGCTTCTAATGTCTACATCTTTTCCATCATTAACTTGATAAATTCATTGTTAGGTTATGAAGATTAGGCACCCCTAGAGTGAAAGGAGGTTGTTGTTGGATATATGAAGAATATGACATTCCAGAGTATGGTGGTGTCAAATAAGTAGCAGGAATTGAGAGATAGACATAGAGGATATATATCAGACTAAATGGCCAATGAAATAGGACGTGGTGGTAGTAGGTATGTGAGGGTGGGACACTCGTAGTGACCCCGGCAGAGATGGGAGGTAGATATTGGGGAATAGAAAGGACAACGTTTTGAATTGGGCTAGAGGTTACCGACACAAAGGGTGGTAGCATTGTGATTGGTATATATGAGACAACAGTGCGAGATGATGATATGTTTTGGGTGGTGGATGAAGGTATGGTGGAGACTGCGGGTGCAATAGAGGTGGTGGATGTGGCGGTCAAAGCTAGCATGGGACCTAGCTATGACACAACTGGGGATAAAATGAGTGAGGTCACCATGGTAGGAGGTGGAGCTGAGGTGGAAGCAATCATTAGGGATGGAGATAATGATACAAGCATGCCATAGATCAATTGGCCCGAGGCATCTCGAGTGGAGGCATGGGTGAGGTAGTGGCTCAAAGCAGTGGGATTCTAATCCAGGAGTCATGTAAACTCCGTGTCTCCTGTAGGAATGGTGATAGGTTGATTAGGATCCATGGATGATGAGATGGAAGGTGGCAAAGGACTATGTGATGAAGGGCTAGGTGGGAGCGAGTAGTCGACTAGTGTGAAATACGAGGGCGCTTGTCGAATATGGGTTAGCACCATGTGGATAGGAACTGATTTGGTGAGATTGTATTATGTTTGAATGGCATACAGAATAGAACTAGGAAAACAATCAACAGTGAATGAATTAGGTCAGTTGGTGAGATGTAAAACAACACAGGGTGACCGACGTTGTTCGGAGTAAACCATTTCCGGTTAATTTTAACTAGTGCCGACATGTGAAAAACTAACAGTTTGTTAAATGATGGTCCCAGACTGACAATTTTCACACAGGATGAGATGTAAGGTGACTGTGATTGAAGTAACAACAATATGGAAGGTGATAGGAGCCTTTTACAGCTCAGAAAGTGAAATAGGTGTCTTTTGGATAGGTATCCAAGAAGACTTCAGACCGATGTCGGTTGGGTTAAACCAATGTTAGTTAAAGGTAACCATAGCTGGTTACTATGAAATTGAAATAGAGAATAAGAAAGATGGTTGTGATTTAAAAATCTGGTGTTGAATCAAACCCAGAAGTCTGAGAATGATGTAGATGTGGTCCAGGCACACTCAGATGAAGTCAGAATACACCGACTATGATTGGGAGTGTGCAAGGAAAGACAAAAATGATGATCGAAAGCTCTCACCTCAAAACGTAAATCAAGCAAAACACTAAGAAAGAACGTTCCTAGAGTTCCTATTCTATTACGTTTGTTCAACTTATGCTATTTGTATGGACTGATTGTTATGAATAGAACAATATAATTTCTTGGTGAGGAAGGCTTCCTATGAAGAAAGAATTCTAAAGGGTGAGGTTTCAGGAATGTTATGGCAGGGGCAGGCTTCACTTTGAAGTATGACTCGACAGAGTAGTGAGTTGGGTGCCCACTGTACCATGATCGTGTGATCACCTATAACTTCTTCCAGGTAGGATGTTGTTTAAGAATGTATGTATTTTAAATTTTTGTGTGGTTTGGTAAGACTCAAAGAAAGAGAAAAGGATAGAAGTGCTTTTCTACGATTCGTTTGTCAACCATTAGCTGGTCATGACCTCCAGCGTATAGGTTTCCCTCAATTAATGTGAGCTAATGCAACAAATCAGAATGGAATGCACTTGTTTTAAACCCAAATCGAAAGTATGATATTCGATGACAACAATAGATGAACAGGAAGAGGGATGCTCTTTCACTAAAATGCGTAAAGCAAGAATAAGAAGGTTATTTTTAAATACACCAAAAGGAATGTGTCTTTAGAACAAATAGAAAGAAGAGAATATTACTAAGGAGAAATTATTAATGTGAATGCTATTAGAAGGAAACAAACACACACAATTTTTCACCTATGAATGAAGAAAGATGTAAGGAACCCCAAATGGGTCCCACCAGGCATGCCAAAATGTTTCACTTGATTTCTGAGTTTTCTGAGAAGTACTTGACGAAACAGATAAGGTAAGGGTGGTAAGAGGAATACCTAGTTTGAGATGGTTGAAGGTTGTATGTGCGCGTATCTGAATTCTGAATCAAAGTGATTGTGAGACCTTCCTTTTGGCTAGGAGGAACTACCTGTATAAGAACCAAAATAAGACCACAAAAGAGAGTTAAATGATATATGTAGTGGACTTCCTAGCATGTGCTAGATCCTGGAAGTGCGATACTTCCTAGATGGTTGTCAGTCCACTGTTTAAAACAATTCAATGCTGAAATCAAGTAAATATTGTCCTACTGTAGTTTAATATGATTTAGGCATCTCATACAAATGCAATAGGCTAGATCTAATCGAACAGGCTAGGCTACAAGGAGATCTAGAGGTCAAATAGGTTGGTTATAGGTGAATATGAGATAATAGGCTAGGTTAGATACAGATCTGAAGGTCAAATGGTGTTCAGGTAGGTATAGGTTAGAAAAAGGTTTTTATTCTAGCAGAGATTAGGCAACATAGAGACCGATGACAGCGGTTTGATCAGAATCGATGATAGTTTGATTGTACCCGGTAACGGTTAGAAATGAACCGACGATGGTTAAGTCGAAGTGGTGGAGTCACAGTCTAGGTTTTGGAGTTTTGCGGTGAAAGTGGAGTGGGTAGTAGATGGGAATTGATCATAGAGGGGGTGCAGATATGTTGTGAAGGTCTGAGATTACTGAGGAGGTCAAAATGGGCAATTGGGACAAGTATTAGGATGAGTGGGTATGGAAGGTGACTGCAACTAGAGAGAGGGTAAAAGACTAGGCTCCTTTTACCACAAAGACTACAGCTGATGATAAGAAAATGAAACAGATGGAAGGAGGATACTTACTCTTCTATGAGGTATAGGTCTAAAGAATAATGAAGAAGTTATTGCGTTCAAGAATGCTAGGAAGAAAGTCTCACGTTATGCCGGTGTATTTGGTTTCCTTGTTGATCACTAATCAATCTTAGATTCATTGTCGCGCATCTAAAGAGATCAAACTCGAGATCAGATTTTTCAAAACAATAAAACCAACCATCAACAACCCATATTACAAAGTTGTAGATGGGGCTAAATAGGCCATTTGGTCCATTCCGGTATAACCGGAGTCGGTTTAGGGTGAACCGGCATCGGTTTAGGGTAAACTGACGTCGGTTTGGGCGAGGTATCTCAAGTTGTTCAATAATTTCCTGAGAAGTTGTTCCGCCATTTGATAAGGGTCTCTTCTTTTCTAGGGATGAAAACCGACCTTAGGAGACTTTTGATGTGAGGTGAGAGGATGGGTCTAATGTTAGGTTTTATTTAGGACATTGGTTTAGGGTTTAGGTTAATGGGTCAAATAATGGAGGTGGTTAGGTGAGGTGCATTTAATAAAAGACAATTGTATTGAATAGCTATATGAGGGTAGTGAATTAATTTAATGTGAATAATTAAATTAATATGTGTGTGGGTAAAAGGTTATTAACTTAATTAAAATAATTAAATTAATATATATGGAGATAAATGGCATTAATTTAATTAAAGTAATTAAATTAAAATGTGTGGGGTGCAGGAGGTAGGTGATAAGGTGTTGAGGATGAGGAAGTGATTATAGGGTTGTGGTAGGGGACCAAGGTGGTTATGACATGATTTTTGTGTCTACAACTTCATCCCGAAGATCAACCGAGATGTCTTCCACATTTTGCACGTGTAGATACAGAGTTATGTATGACTTGAGGACTCCTTAGAAGTAAAATCCATCTCTATACTTCATATTTTTCTTCAACTTGTCTTGAAGCTCATGCATTGGCCTTAGCCACTGAAGGGCATGTATAGCTTCCAATTGAAATAGGGAAGGAGACGATGGCTTTGTATCTTCTTTGTTGGAATTTGTGAAAATCCAACCATTTTCTCGGCTAACTCAATAAGGATTAGTTTGTCACCCGGGAACCTAGGAAAATAGACAGGTTACCTTAGAACCTAACCACCCGAGAGATAAGTGAACTTCTTGAATTGCAAGAAGATGCAACCCCATTTTGACACTTCGGCCCATGCTTCATCGAAACCCTTCTTTTACGTAGATTATGATTCAACTTGCAAATGTTTTCATAGAAGAAGGCATCATTCACTCTTCTAAATTTATCTTGAGACCCTTTCATTGTTAATTGGGAAGTATCGATATATATGATCCATTACCCGGTTTCCCTTCGCATCTAGCCCCTGGTTTGCTCAGCTACATAGGTGACGTATAACATCATATAGAACTTGCCGGTAGACAATATTGTTTTCATTTGGGAGTCAATCTCATCACTTATTAGGATGCCCTAATCGATCCCTTGGTCATTCTTCTTTATGACGACCATGAACTGGTACATCCACCCTTGGAAATCTCTTGACTCTGGGAGTCTAAACACTTGGCTCAATAGGGTGATGATATCGCTAATTTTGAGAATGAAATCACTTTTAGGGACTAACCGGGAAACCTAGAAATGGATGGTTTAGCCTTGATCAAGAACTTCTTGTTTACATGCTTGATGCGATCTTCCGATCTCTCGACCGTGCCTTTTGTGTTGATTGAAGGTTTAAATCAACATATTCCTCAAAGTCGGGAAACCTTAGGAGTTCATAAAATTACCCCCATCTAACTTCACTATAGAATCTCATGGTTGATTTCTTACTAAGCGGGAGGTAGATTCATAGTTAGAAGAGTAGGCCATGATGAATTTAGGGCATTGAGATGATATTGGAAATCTCTGTTACAAGAAGGATACCACCTTCTGCGGCTATCGACTTCATCCGGGAACTCGACAAGAATCCTTAATTCTATTCCAAAAGTCCTCCATATCTATATTTCTAAGCTCGTGTTCCAAATTTCATAATTACAATCTATGTAAGAAAGGGATTCCATCTTCTGATACTTATACTTCATATTTCCTATCTTATCTAACTTATCCTTAGATTGGCCAAGGTTTGACATGAGGAATCTTGAAGAAGAAATGCCTTATGATTTCTAAGAGAAATCGGGCTTGAAAACTTGGTCGGACAATTGCACAAACACACCACACCATTCAGATTTTGATACTTGCAAAACACCATGGGAACCTCAAAATCTTGGCGGATTTTGGAGGATGTCGAGCACCTTGAGAAACTTGACACAAGGCAAAAGTTGATTTGTTTCGAGCACCTTAAGAAACCTGAAACAAGGTAGAAGTTGATAGGTGTCAATCACCTTGATAAACCCGACACATGGCGAAAGAAGTGAGATGTTAAACACCCTACAAAACCTGAAATCAATATATCGGGTTTCTGACATGTCAGAATATGAGAATTTCCCACCTTGTTCACTTATTGATTTTTAGATTCTTTTGAAATCTACAGGATACAACTTATGTAAAAATAAGTAAATAACCAAGGAGTGAATTTCAAACAAGAACCCTACTGGGAAAAAGACAAGAACCAAGGAAAAAGACCCAAAACCCTAAACCAGTAATGGAAGAGGAAATGAAATGAAAACCCAAACAAAACACCTCAAAAATAACCCAAAAAGCTTCAAAATATAAAGAGGAGAAGAATACCTTCAACAAGTTTGAAAAATGATCAAATACGGATGGTGAAATTGATTGGGAAGCTCAATTGGGTTTGGAGGTGGAAGAAGCATGCACAGAAATCCAACACAACAAAAATGTACTAGGTAACAAATGATGTGGAAAACCAACTATTTATAATACCCTAACATTAATTACACCTCACTTGACACGTGTGCCAACTACCAAATAAATGGACATTAATGACATGTCATCATGCTTGGAGCTTCCGAAAACCTGATACAAAGGATTTGGTTCATTTTGGGTTTTGGGTTTCGGGAAACATGAAGCATGATGCATGAGATGATGAGATGCTTCTAAGTCCCAAAAATCTGACACAAAGTCTTCATTTCGGGTTTCGGGTTTCTATAAACATGAGGCGTGAAACACGAATTTGGAAAAGCATGTTCCAATGCTTGAAATTTTTGAAAACCTGACACAAAGGCTTCATTTTAGGTTTCGGGTTTCAAGAAACATGAGGCATGAAACACGCATTGGGAAAACATGTTTCGATGCTTGGAAGTTATGAAAACCTGACACAAAGGGCTTAAGAAATCAAGTTTCGGGTTTCAGGGAACAGGAGACATGTTGCATGCAAGGAACATGTTTTCATGCAATGAAAACCTGAAAATCTCTTTCGAAGGGAATTTTAAGAGGATTTTCCAAAATTTTCTCATGGCTATCTCAATTTTATCTGAAATCACTAAAACGAGATAACAATTTGTCTTGAGGGTGTCTTAGTGTTTGGTCTTTCTTCTACTTCTACACGTGGTCTCTCTATTTATTCATCATCTTCTTGTTCTTCATGACTGCTGTAATGCTAAGTGTTGGACTTGGGAGATTCATCCACCTTTACATTTGTGCTTTAACAATTTTTTGTAACCTCTTATTGTAGCACATGTAAGCTGCACTAAGCTTCTTTGAGTAACCTAGAAATATAACTTCATCACATATAGAGTTAAAATTATCTAGATTTTCTTCATATATTTTGATGTAACACTTGCTTCCAACAAATCTTAGGTGTTTCACATTCGCAGCATGTTCTTCCACAGATTCATAAGGTGTCTTGTCATTGTTTACCCTCAATTGTGCTTTGTTTAAGATGTAGACCGTTGTGTATACCACCTCACTTTATAGACACCCAAAATTGGGTTGTAACCCTCTAGGCCCCCTTCGACTAACATACCCCTTACCATGACCCCTCCACACATTATTATTAATTTAATTACTCATATTAAGTTAATAATTCCCTCACCTCTCCACCTCACCATGGACCCATTCCAAGCCTATTTATTAACCTATACTAAGTCACCACTCCCCTTAACTAACTAGGACTCATTCCAACCCTAACATTCATTACCTATTATCCCTCCTACCAATTTCCCACTTCATTTAGCACCAACCTAGACTCCTAGTCCATAACAAACCTTGACTAACACCAAAAATGGAGAGAAAATGATATTTTTAGAAAATACGACCTTTTCTCCCTAAGCGATACCGGTTATTCCTTAGCCAAGTCTTTGGTCACCTAACTGCCATCGATTTCCTTAAATAGAAAATTACAACCCTTTTCCCAGGTTCCTCCATCTTGGATTTTTTATTTTTGGCATTCAGAGCATTGACATCCAAGCATTGAAGTCACCTCACGACAAACCGAGAGATATTCGGGCATTCGCAACTTGTACCAAGCCTCGGTGAGTGTGTTCCAAAGCATTGGATCACTCACGGGAAGTCCGGGGCCTTAATCTATTGTTGCATGGGATTGGGACTTGTCTCTCCTTCAACCATAGCCACCATCTACCACCAACCTTCAATCTGTAAGTAAGTAATCTCTATCTTTTTATTTTTTCAATATTATGGGTTGTTAATCCTTTACCTACTCTCTTCTACCTCACCTAACACCTCTACCCTACCACTTTATAATTTAACCTCGTTACCCTTCCCAACCACCTATTTTACCATCTATGAGTCTTCACATAAATCCTAACACCTAGCCTAAGCCTTCCCAACTCTCTGTACAATCACAAAGAGCTCCCAACCAGCCCATTTTAACCTTTTTATCTAATTTCCCCTATTGGCGTCGGTCACCCAACCATCATCAACTATCACTAGCTACCAAAGCATCGGTCACCCAAATGATACCATTCATCATGTTTGGTAACTTCCTGCACCAACAAGCCCGTAACTCACTCAAAATCATCCAAAACCTTACCTAATCTCACCTAAACCTCTGTAATCAGCCTCTCGGCCACACCTATAAGTCCTTATAACCAACCGCCCTTTCTAGATTAAGTATTCTATGCATTATTAGATTAAATATAGCTTATTGTATTTGTGTGAGATACCTGAATCATAAAACTACAATATGATTTCCTTTTTCATGTTATTTCTCTACATTAAGTTGTATTTGAATGTGGATTGATAGCTTTCTAAGAAACACCCCACTTCCCGGATCTAGATCCTACGAGCTTACCCACCGACCTATATTATTAATGCTATCTTGTGGTCTTGTTTTGTTTTACAGGTAGTCCTTCCTAGCTAAAAAGGAGCTCTTCACAATCGGCTTGATCTTCTACAATGCATGCAACCTCTTCGACTTCACAAGTATTCCTCCTCACCTTTACCTTTATCTATTTTATATGTAACATTGTGGTGAAACATTTTGGGATGCCCATTTGGACCCTCGTTTTTGGGTTCTTTTCTATTCATAAGGGTTGCATCTTGTGTGTTTCATTTCTAAATCATTATTCACTAAATCTTCTTCTTTAGTAATCTTCTCCTTTCTAATTTCTCTAAATGAAACACTTATTTTGGTGCATGTAAAAATAATCTTGATTCTTTATTTTATTGTTACATTAGTGAAATTCATCCTTCTTCCTATTCACTCCTATTTACATCAAATATCATATTTCAATTTGGGGCTTAAAACACTTGCATTTCATCCCTATATGTTGTCGGGACAAGGGGTGGAAAGTATATTAACCAATTTAATTAAGTGTAAGTTAAACACTATGAATATATGCAAATGTAACTATACACGACATAAATAAATGCAAATAAAAATATAACACAAAACACATAGTGACATACTATGTAACGTGGAAAACCCATAAACGGGTAAAAAACCATGGAAGAATAATCTACTATATGATAAAATTTTACATCCCAAAGTCCAAAGAAATCCTCCTTCACATCTACTCCATGTATTTACCCATAATCCATTGATTCACATGATTTTGAATATGACCTAAAGCCATATTTAAATAAACTCGAAGGGTTATGTCCATATTAAGTGACGGGGCACACCCGATTTAATATATAGTTAGTTAATTAATAACTAACAAACCTAATATAAAGTTTATATTTAAATAATAAGAATATAAACTATTCTATATTATTTAACTATAAACTAAATATTATGATGCACTTAATATTATAGTTCTAACACTCCCCCTTAATATTAAGTGGGGTCCATATGCCAACATTACCTGTTTTGTACAACAGATTTACAAATCCATAAACCCTAAAGGTTTAGGATAACACATGTACTTTTGAAGGAATTATAACACTTTCATCATGCTCAACTTACCTTTTGGTACAAAAGGATTTGGAATCCATAAATCAGACATATGATTTAGGCTAAGCATGATTTGTGAGACTACATCTCACCATTTCTCATGGAAATATTCTTATACCGCATCTCTAGGAGCCTTTATAACATAAGGACCTCCTTTACAAATAGATGGAAACAATGGACTGTATTTTTCACATAAACTCTATCAGTTTACTTTAGATCATACAAAATATTTTACAATGCTTTTAAACTAGAATATAAGTATAGAGGAGAAGGAGTCAACAACCGGTGACCATTAGGAGGTGACATTGCATGCACACTCCCCCTCAATGGAAACTCTGAAAGGCCAAGCATTGCACACACTTGCAGTATTTTACAACACACAATGGCTCGTAAACATAACTACAATCTTAATCTTCAGTCCGGTAGAATTGGAGATCTCTATCACCACAGAAAACCTTCTCTCAGATAACACACATATGAACTTTAATATGCTTCATTATTTGATGTTGAACTGGATTCTTTATTAAGAGTAATACCACTGCCACCACATATAATAGGAATACTTCCTTCAACTTCCATGTGTATCTCTTCCAACAACCGCTTCAGCCACATGGCTTCTTCGCTACTTCCATTGTACTTCTCTACCTCAGTAGAAGAAATGGAGACTATTGGTTGCTTTTAGTGTTCCAAGTAATGGTTCCTGCACCAAAAAAATTGAACACATATCCAGTATATTTTATATCTAACACAACATCAACATGGTTAGAGTCACAATATCCATATAGACATCATAATAAGCATAATATAAATCATTATTGAT
This sequence comes from Taxus wallichiana var. yunnanensis, assembly GCA_018340775.1. Classification (NCBI taxonomy): domain Eukaryota; kingdom Viridiplantae; phylum Streptophyta; class Pinopsida; order Cupressales; family Taxaceae; genus Taxus; species Taxus wallichiana. Next base: position 522,595,762 of record CM031238.1, read on the forward strand.
TTCACTTTTAACCAATTGTAAAAGTTAAATACAAGTTGTAAAACAACTAACATAATAATATGCTTAACAACTAACCATGTTAGAATATGTTGAAAAAATTCAACATATTACTCTTGTAAAATATGTATTAGATGCAATCAGTATTGGACGTCTCCAATACAAACGCAAGGGTATCCCTAAGTGTCATTTGATATGCATATAATAATATTTTAGTTTCACATTCTAAGAGATGTTTTATAAAAAAACATATATATCTCCATTATATTATTCTAAGTCTTTACAAATAAAATAAGACTTGATAAATAACATATCTTTGAACAGATAATCAAGTTATATGAGAATAATCACAGTATTCACTGAAAACATAATCCACTAACTATGGACACTTCCCATGGATTTTGCTTCAAAAAATGATCATGTAAGCACTTTTCAATACACTTCAAAAACTTTAAGCCTATACATGTCATATATGATAAGTTTTTCATACCAAAAATGAACACCAGTTATATTTTTGAATAAAATATCAAAATTCGAAGCAAAATTTTAAAGCACATATAATCCATTTTGTGTATGTTTTTCAGTTGTAGCTATTTCTAGTTTATTTTTACTAACTCATCTGAGTTAATTATGGAAAAAAGAAGAAAAAAACAATCCTTTTTCCAACAGTTTAGAAAATATACTTTTTATTTAGAAATAATTTATAAAGCTATTATATTAGCACTATGATTATTCTCATTATCATCATCATTATCTTGATTTTGATATGATTTATTCCATTTCTGATTTTTGAAATTTGACTTGTTTTTAAATTTACAAACCTCTTTCTTATGTCCAAATTTCCCACAGTTATGACATTTACCATCAAAACTAACTTTTAAGTTTCCTAGTTTCTTGTTTTTATTAGGAGTTTTAAAAGTTGATTTTTGATTCTTGTTAATCCTAGAAGGTTTACCTTTCACTTTTTGAGCAAGAAGTGCCTGTGTGGCATTTTATTTTGAATCAAAATTAGTCATAACCTGCTCTTCTTGAACAAGGAGATTACTAAGGGTTTGAAAATTTGGAATGTCTTGTTCGGATTGATATTTTGAATTCAAAATTGAAATGAAATTTCTAAATTTTTCATGAATATTTAATTGGATAATAAAATAGAGAAATTTATCATGAATCAAATTACTACCACATCCATCTAATTGTGACTTAATATTTTTTATTTTTTCTAAATAATTAATCACTTTTTCATCTCCCTTCATGGGAGTTGTCATAAGCTCTAAAACCAATTTAATAATTTTTGATAAACGCATACCTTCATGCATCAACTCCAATTATGTCCAAGCTTCACTAGGACTCTCTAGATTTCGATATGAAGCAGAAAATCATCCTGTATGCTTCGCAAGATAATGGACATTGCCTCTTGTACTTTCTGTTGATATGTGACGACGTTATCAACAGTTGCATGTCTTCCGGTAGGAGCTCTCTCTATTCCATTTACAACTGCCCATAGTTTGCGAGCCATGAATTCTGCTTTCAATTGAATCTTCCAAATGTTGTAGTTGTTTCCATTCAACATATGAGATTTATCAATTGAAAATTGATTAGACCCCATTTGTGCGTAAAATATAGAAAAAAACAATTAATAAACAAGGATTAAAATAAGAGTTTTTATAGAAATTCCCCCTGTTGTATTTTAATCCTCGTAATCGAACACGATCAATTTATGCCAAAAATGGAGGTCCTGTTAATTGAACAATCTATACATGAATACGTTAGTATGATATCAAAAATAAATCGAAATGTAAGTGATTTTTTTTAGTTTTCTAACAAAATGACAACAACGATCTAGACATCGTGTCATACAAAATATATCATTTTAAACAAAAATGATTATATATTTTTACAAATTTTCACCAAAAATAAATAACTTTTAACGATTACTTTATATTTTTTAAAAACAATAATACTTCGAAAATTTATTGAATTTTACAAAGTACTTGATAAGAAAAAGAGTATGAGAGTTTGACCACAAAACCTATGGTTTATAAAAAAACATTCATTACCATTTACTCTATTAACCTTTACACTTATATTTTTAAAAATATATATTTTAAGTTTAAACAAGAATAAAAATTACAACAATAACTAAAAACATATTACTATGTCCAAATAATTCCTAATGAGCAATACACCTGGATGAGACAAAACAAAAGTGAAATATATAAAATGTATAATTTTCCACCTTACCAAAACACAATGTGGCAAACAAAAAAGCATAATATAGTCCTTAGACCGGTCAAACCACTAACCTTACAATTTTATAACATGCCTCACATAATATTAAATATGCTCATGTACTATATATTATGGACGTTTTAACCACAGGCACTCAACACTTGATTTAGCGGTTAGGGTTTAAGTGGCCCCCTTTTTTAAATACATAACCAATTTGCTAATTTAAATTTCCAACTAAATTCGCTAACATTTAAATCGTCGGCCAACCCACTTAATTCCATGTAAAATGACCAGCAAATAAATATGAGGCAAAATATCTTAATAAGATAAGTGGTCCTTTAACATAACAATAAAGGCGGCCCCCATAAAAAGGTCAGTTTAATTGTTGAAAGCGGTTAGAAAATTTAAAAACAGTTACGATGGGGGCATTTAACATATTAAATAATGCATATATGTCATGAACCATCTAAACCACCAAGTATATGCCAAGTGTATTATGGTGGAGTAGTTAGAATATAGCTTTTTTTTTTTTTAAACCACCAAACACATAAAAGGTTTTAAAGTTTTACAATATAGTAAGTTTAACTTCGGATTCTAATAAGTGTATAAATGAAAAAATTATGCCACATAGCACATTTAAATAATAATATTATAATCACCCCTTCACGTAATAATATGTATGTGGGATGATAAGATATTATTATATTTAGACATAAGTTTTTAACTTAAACAAATAATCTAGGCCACCATTATAGATTTAGATTTAAGTTTTTTTAATGTTATTTTTTATAAAATATATAAAATAATTATAAGTTTATTTTAATGAAAAATGAACGGGGTTATATTAGACATAAATTTTCACAAACCATTTTTTCTTAATAATATAAACCTTTGATTTATATATATATAACCTAAACCCTACATATTATGCCACATATAAATCAAAGGTTTATATTATTAAGAAAAATGGTTTGTGAAAAAAAAATATATATATATATATATATATATATATATATATATTATGAGGGGACAAAAATTTACTTGGCCAATGAAAAAAAATAGAAAGTCCTATTTTCTCAAACCTTGTCTCCTCCTGTAAAATCAAATTTAGATTTTTTTACTTCCCCTTTTTATTTCCTTGAATCCTAAAATTATATAAAACTATATACAAATTTTTTCAAAGATTTAAAAACATTAACCAATATTTCAAATATTTCAACTACATTCCCAACCATTATGTCCTTAGGTTATATGAGGATTATATTTAATAAAATTAATCTATCTCTCGTACTCAATTTATTAACCAATTTAATTAAGTGTGAAGTTAAACATTATGAATAAATGCATATGTAACTATAGACAACATAAATAACAAGATCACACAAAATACACAAGTGACACACTATGTAATGTGGAAAACCCGTAAATGGGTAAAAAACAACAGAAGAATAATCCACTATATGAGAAACTTTTATATCTCAGTCTAATAACTCCTCTCTCACTTCTACTCCATGTGTTTACTCGGAATCCATTGATTCGCATAATTAGTTAGTTAGTTAATAGTTAGTTAATTAATAACTAAAAACCTAAAATAAAGTTTATATTTAAATAATAAGAATATAAATTATTCTATATTATTTAACTATAAACTAAATATTATGATGCACTTAATATTAAAGTTCTAACATATGTCCGCATATTTGGCTCACATAGTTAAGTAGCAATCATACGACGGAGGTCATGACCTTTTTTTTATTGTTTAATAAAGTGTAGTTCACATTTGTTCACACACTCCTTATCCAAATATCTAAACATAATTTACACATTTCTTAAACTTTTCCTTCCAGGAAAAAAAAAGTCGTCAATGATTTTAAAACCCGTTGACGGTGGGCCCCACCCAGTGTTCTGGCTAGTTTATGATATCATACCTCGGACCTCATGTATTGAAAGGTATATCGGGGAATCCTTTGCCAAAACAAAACCTAAAACCATCCATAGATTGATTTCTAGGTACCTTTGTTATCCAAAAATTATATTTCATTCACAATCAGTCTTAAGGCATAAGCCAAACAACACTAAAATATTTCCTAGGGTAACGTGTTGCTAGTTTTTGCTTGTGGATTGTCATTTTCTTTCTTGTCTTCTGTAGTTTGAGTTGTAAGGACGTATTCACCACTTTTTCTTCTTTTTCCACACTCAACAATCATAATTGGTTAGTTCTGGTTTTTCATGAGTGTGTTAAATAATTTTTTCATCCACAACCTCTTTGGGCTTATTTTCATCAAATTTAACTCAAACAATCTTAATTTATTCACTTCCTTAATATATATCATTCACCAACATCTGTTCTTTCATCATACCGTAACTAATTACGACCGATATTGGTCTCCCTATTTTTGATTTTCTATCAAAACAACAATCTATTCTCTTTTGTTTCTTTCAATTAACCCATTTCGAGTCTCTGTCACCCTTAATAGATCCCATAATACTTGTTTTTACACTTTTCATACCCAAAAGTCTCAATTTCTTAACTTTCACGCTTTTGTCGGTCATTGGCATCAATCTTTCTACATAACTCGACTTTGGTTTCTTGGACCGGTATTGGTCTCTGTCTTTTTTATTTTTATTAGAAATAGTAAACTATTTCTACCCTCCAGACTCCACCAAATATTTGTTTCTAGGTTTTGTTAGTTCTACAAATCCTAAAATACCTATCTACCAACTCTCTTATAGTTTAGACTCGCATGAAAAGGTGCAATCTTTTTCCTTTCATGCGATCACATACCATTACCTTTTTGCCTTCACCATCATTTATTTCTTCACTAATGGACCCCAACATTCCTATAACTATACCTATAGGTGATGAGGAATTTGGTAAATTCCTCGATCATAATGTCATAGCCTTACAACATTACCTTTCCCACTCTTCTACCCATGAATCATCGGGATAGCCATTATTTGGTATGCCTACCACTATACCCCTGTCATATCCGTGAATAATACTATAAAATTGTCTACTCGCATCGACACCACCTCTCGCACCCTCGGCGTCCTGCCGCACCTTCCGTGTTTGTCACACCTTTAACATCCTGTCACTCCCCGACCTTTGCCATTACCTCAACATCTACCATATCTTCATCCATAACTCCTAGTATATGGATCCCCACATCATCAAGTACTCTATCACTTCACAACCTCCGGTTGCATCAACATCTTATACACCTTATCATAATCGGTTATTTATATACCCTAAACTTTCCCACCCATAGATATGAGGGTATTTACACAAGGTCCTCCCACCTACACCCCGCCTAAGATAACCTATGGTGTCCACCTCATATTCATGGTACATTCCCTCATTATCTATTCCTACCTATGTACCCACTTCTCATTTAACATATTCGGCAGGTGACAACATACAACGATATTTCGCATATGACCTATTCATCTCATCCACCCCTTATACCGCAAGAGGGCATATCGGTATGCAAATTGATTCTCCCCTCGTAACTGAGCAACATCACATATTTGACATGAAGCTTGGAGACGGAAAAATCATCGGTATGTCATTTTGTAGCGGGGAAGAGATTTAACTTGCTCTCTCTGTCACTCGGAATGTTGAAGAAGTGGATAACACCTTCAAAAGGATTTTATCTATCCTCACTACTTTAGGTTATGCCTTTTCAACTAGGGTGAGAGGGCCCATTTGTAACCTATGTTGATGAATGATATGAAGATATCCTTTGCACAATTTTATAAAGAAAACCTTGGGAAAATATGATCAATGCTCCACAATTTTACTCTCAAGAGTTGTCACTTCTAAATAATGGAGATACTTTCTAAAGCAAGGCTAAGGTTACAAAAGACATTGAAAACCTGATTTGTTTCTACATATTTTTGACAATGGAATGTTCATTTGTGGATATACAGGGAAGAACAATGGCAGTTTAGGTAGGATTCATTGTTATGAATGATTTTTTGGTGGGATATTAAAGCAGGACAAACTTGATTTTCCAGATCTTTGAGGGCCTAAACAATAATTGGAAAACTTAACAACAGAAAGTTTTAGAATAGTAAAAATGTTCCTTCAACCAGAAGGTGTGCATCAATAGAGGCCCATATCTACACTTTTTCACACAATCTCAAAGAATTTACCACAAAGGCTTGAGTTAAAAGATTAACTAAAGCATTAGAAACCTCTAGTTTTATCATGCCCAAGGTACACCTAAAGACTTACCAACAATATCTGTCAACAAATGAAGGTAAAGTGTTTTTAAATTTTTATTTCCTTACGGATGAAAGTCTTCTCGATAATGAAATTGAAAATGCCACTAAAATATCACAAGGACGATATTGTGTGATTTTAGAGAGATTTTAACACAAGATTGCAATAATAACAAGAAGAACTACTTGCAGACATTATGAAGTGAAGCAAGACACAAATTTTGCCCAAGATTTAACACATATTAACTCAAAATTGATTAGATTCATTAGCATAGGGGAAAGTTTTTGAACAATCTCATAGATTGGTAATGGCTATACACTTGTAATTAACTTAACATGATTGAAATCTAACACATAAATAAATTAACCGAGTTTTCGAGATTCTCGGAAGATGGGCCTTCTCAAAAATTCACGTAAATATTAACCCCCTCCAACCTTTACATGTCTAAAACATGCATTTTATAACATTCATTTACATCCAAATATTTTCCCCAAGAAAATAATATCCAAAGCATCTTGTTTGTTACAAATTTCATCATGATTTTAGAAAGGGACGTTTAATAGAAATACGCCCAAAAGTTGCCAAGTGTTTGAAAAAGGTGAATCATTACAAATATTTGCATCATTTTCTAATTGGAGACACATTTTCCATCATTTGCACTGCGTAGTATACTTTTCCTTCATCATTTCTTCCTTTTCCTCCAAAATTTTGCTCTGTAATTTTGGATCTAGCATTTTCATTTTTTTTTAGGAACTCGATCAAATTCCACTTCAAATGTTCAAATTTTGAACCTCGGATTCACAAATTGATCCCCCATATCCATTTGATTATACTTTTCCATAAAAAAATGAGAGGAAATCATCAAGAATTGATGAAAAACGATGCAAAAATTACATCTCCAGAAAGCTTGAGCGTTAATGGTGGAAAAATAAAAATGCAATACACACACTATGATCTTATCCTTTCTCAACTTTAAATTAGAGTCATCCACGTGTAAAAATATGATTCAAAGCGGGCATGGGATTGCCTTTTTCATTTTATGACTTTTGGAACAAATGTGTAATTTTAACATTTTCCCCCTCCCCTCTACTTTTAATATAGTTCATACATGTGGCTCAATCTTGGCCGTTGATGGAGTCATGGCTCAATTCTGTAACTTTTACCTCTTTTGACAAAAAGGGTGAAATTTCCTAATTTCCCCTAGTGCTTCACCTTTGACTTTTCAAATAGTGCTCGCCTTTGACTTTTCAAATGGACATGTGTCCTTCTCTTCGATTGCACTGTGGGCTATGGGCCTGCTTCATTTTATACCTTATCCCTTTTTAACCAAAAAGGGAGAAATTTCCAACTTGCCTCCGATGGCCCGAACCTCCATCATTGACTTTTAAACTGACATGTGTCCTCTTCGATTGGCTATGGGCCTACATTTCACTTTGTAATATTACTCCTTTTGCATAATAAAGCCAAAAAACTTCAAAGTGTTCCGCCGATCCACATCCCCACCTTTGAATTAAAATTTGCCATGTGTCCTCCTCTTGATTGGCTATGGGCTTTAGGCATTTTTTCAACATTTTACCTTTTTCACCATAATGCCTTAGAATACAAAAAGGGCCCGATGCGTTCGCAACCAATTGGAATGAACACATAGACACCATTGGGGCAAAAAGTAAGAAATTTCTCCACTGCCCCACAAATTTGACCTTTTCAACATTAACTTATTGGGGCATGGGGCTGATTTGGCATTTGCTCAAACTTAGCCAAAAATGACAAGTTATAAAAAACCCACCAAGCCACACCAACCAAAAGATGCCATGTACTCACAAATGTTAGAGATATAATTTGACGGGGAAAACACACTGTCAACCTACAAAATGCAGGGGAACCACCATTTGTGCCTAGAATGTGAATTTTTCACCAAGGGCAAAGAATTTTTTGTGAATAAAACTGGTTAAAGATTTATGACCATGGAGAAATATTTTCAACAACATACAAAAAGAGAAACCTTCCATAATCTAACAAAGGAAAAGCACACAAATTGAATATTTTTAGGGCAAACTTGAAAACTTTTAGGAAAATTAGGGCACGATCAAATCGAGCACCAACATCGGCTCGACTTTCGGGATGGGCACTCCCACGAGTGCCATAAGAAAAATAGTAGACCAAGTGCCAAAAACAAACCATTGGGCGATGGAGTCATGAAAACCCTTCAAAAAATAGAAACCAAAATGGTCACCAAGGGCCACATTAAAGGACCAAAAAAAAAAATCAGAGCATAAAAACCAAAGATTTTACATTATACAATGTGTGCATACCTTGATTCGAGAAATCAATCAAGGAAATGTTTAAATTTCTTGTCATTAATAGGAAATTCAAGCAATTCCCCATCTAGGTCTTTTAGGAAAAGGTATATTCACCAATTTGAATGTCAAATGATTAAGGGCCCATCCATAATGCATCAAATTTTCCATGTTTTCCCTTATCCTCATGTTTGCTATCCCATAGCAGCACCAGATCTCCAACACTGAAAACCCTTGGAGTTACCTTCTTTTCAAAAAACTTCTTCAAATTTTCTCTGAACTTTACATTTCTTTGATGGGATGCCCTTCTTTCTTCATCTAACTCAACAATATAATTGATGTGAGCATCATATGGACTAACTTCTTGATCTTCCAGCTATTGAAAAAAATTAAAAAAAGATAATTGTATATGTAGGGGTAGAGGCTTGAGTTCCATACACCAACTCAAAGGGTATTTTTCTAGTAGCTCATTTAATAGTGATTCTATCAACCCAAACAAAAAATTTCAACTGCTCACTCCACTTCCTTTTGTTTAACTCCAAGGTTATTATGATTATTTTCAACAAATTTTTATTGTTGGACTATGCTTGTCCATTTCCTTGGGGATTATAATTGGAAGCATATGTCAAATTGATCCCATACTTTTTACATTGCCACCAAAGGTTTAGCCTCGAAGCTCATGGAATTATCAACAAAATTTTGGTTGGTACTCAAACCTGTAGATGATATGATTCAACATGAACTCCATAACAATTTGGTGTGTTACTTTCTTGGTGGGGATTGCTCCACCCACTGGTGAAGTAATAAGTGGCTACTAAAATCCACTTATGGACAACACTTTAAGGGTCTGAAATCTCACCAATGAAGTCCATTCCCCATTCTTAAATGGGGCTTCAATTAATACATGGTGCAAAGGAAGGGAGACTAAAGCTTTTAGTATTCTAGAGAAATGATGGAAACTTTTACATTTCCTAACCAATAAAGTTGTATCTTTGAAAAGAGTTGGCCACAATAACCAGCCCTTAAGATCTTGTGAGCTATGACTCTTACGGAAAAATGTCCCCACAAACTCCTCCATGGAACTCAACAATCATTTTAGGGGCTTCATTTGAGTAATACATCTTAAGAGAACCCCTAGGGTTCTTCCAAGACAACCCAAAATTAGTAATGACATATTTTTGGGAAGCTAACTTAAGATATGTTTTTAATTTTACTCAAATGTTCAGAACCTTTGTAGATGTTTGAGATAAAAGATGACATCTTTATAGCATTCAAAACTTACAACCTTTCAAGGATATTCTGCCTTTCTTCATCAACTTCATTTACCTCAACAGTTTGTAGATTGATTTCTGCCAGGAGTTTTTCCAAGCCCAAACCTCTACCCAATTTTTGTTTGAATATCCATATCATAATCTTACATCTTATTTACCCATCTGCATCTTTTTCTTAAAACCTCCATTTCTGATAAGATATCTTTCACCATGGTGTGGGGAACAAAAGCTATAATTTTGGAACTCAAAATGTATGGCCTAAAACCTTTGTTTCTTTACCAAAGAAAATTCTTGCTTCTCCATGATGGTGTACTTCAATTCAGCTCCTTATGATGCCTTACTAAAAAGACAATTGGTCTTTCATCTCCTTCATCATCCTTTCTGCAACAACACATATGCAATAGTATATTCAAAATAAAATGAAAACATTTGGAAAGGGATTCTTATAATCTAGAGCTGTAAAATAGGGGCATTCTTTAATGCCTATGTGATCCCATTGAAGGTTTGGATAGCGATTCCTTCCCACCTAATAATTTTATCTTTATTTAACATTTATTAATTGGGATAGTTAACTCAGAAAAGTTAGAGATAAATCTTCTAATAAAGTTAATTTTCCCAAAAAAGGATTGAATTCCCTTCTTGGTTCTTGGAATTAGGACTTTGTTGATGGCTTCTACCCTTTCAGGATCAATCATGACCCTTCTTTTGACACGATGTGACCAAGCAACTTTGCATTCTGAACTCCAAAATGGCACTTCTTGGGATTAAGTGAAATTCCATACTCTTTACATCTTAATAAAAATTTTTTCCAAGTGTTTGAAATGGTCACTTCTTTTTCTGGAAAACACAGTCACATCATCTTGATAAAAAACAATGAAATCATTGATATAACCAAAAAAATATACATCCATTTCTCTTTCAAAGGTTACTCCAACATTCATTAGACCAAAAAGGCATTCTGACATATACATATTTTCCTAAGGAGTGGTAAAGGCAAGTCTTGATTCTTTCCGATTCCTTTACAATAACTTGGTTATATCTAGAGAAACCATCCAAGGTGATAATAACTCGAATCCAGTCACCAATTGTAACATATTATCCATATTTAGAAGAGGGTAGTTATCTTTCATTGATGCTCTATTCAAGTTTTATAAAGTCCACACATAGCCTTATATCTCCATTCTTTTTTCTGATTGGTACTAGGTTTGCAACCCAAGATGAGTACCTTGTGGACTGTATGATCCCTCCACGCCTCAAATTATTCAATTATCCTTGCATCTTAAGATATAAGAGTGGATTTATTGGCCTCTATTTTTTCCTGAATGGATTAGCATTTGTCTCTAAGGGAATTTCATGTTGGAACAAATCTTCCCTGTATGCTTTTAGTTCATAATATGACCATGCTAAACAGTCCTAGTATTTCTTCAACAATTAAACATATGACTATTTTTCTTCCTTGCTTAGATTTCTACCGAACCAGATCTTCCTTGGTTTCTCCTTTGTTCCTAGGTCATATTCATCCACATCTCTAGAGGTTGACATATGTCTGTTGATAATACAATCAACATTATCAAAGTTTGATTCAAGAGCAACAAGCCCTCTAGGAATGGTATTATGTTTTTAGTTGAATGATGTCTTTACCAAATAAAGTTTCTTTTCCTTTAGCTACACATACCATTGGTTTCCAATCTATATGTTGATCAAAAAATTCTCCTTAATTCTATAGAAACTTTTTCATCCTGGGAATCATCATCAAATACTTGCCAATGTTTAATGTTTTCAGGGACAAATGGTCTAGTTAGTACCTCAACATCATACTCACAATATGGGGATACGGTGTAATTTTCAAATCTGGACCCCAACACTGCTAGCTTATCTACAACAACATTGAATTTCCTATCATGATGTATAATATTAAATGAGTCAAACATCTCAATGAAATCCCATCTTTGCATGCTTGTGTTGTTTCATTCTCTAATTTTTCATTGCATACAGTTTTCTAATTTGTTTGATAATTAACTTTAAATCTCCTTTGACAATGATGTCTCTAACACCATATTTCCAAGAAATTCTCAAACCTAATATTAGTACTTGATATTATGCAATTTGTTTGTGCACTCAAAGTTGAGTTTGAAATACAAAAAAACTCTTCCTTTCTGGAGAAATCAAAACAACACCAACACCATTTACCAAACTTGGAGCAAGCTCCATCAAACAACAAAATCCAAGAAGAACCTACTTGTTTAAGAGATTTTCATTGATTAATATTTTTCTCTTTACCTTCAGCAAATCTAATAAAGTTATCAGCATCAACACTTGTGTATAACACTTCATAGGAGGCATTGTTGGGATCTTCAATGAGATGCAACATCTTATTTTCTCCAAAAAACTTCACAAGGCTGCCCTCAATTGGAATGGTGGCATAAGACATATCCATTTGAACACTTCCACCAACACTTGCAGCCCATTTTCTTGATAACAACATGCCCCATTTGGTAGGGAAATCAACAATAACAACATCTAGTTTTAAGTTCTTTTTCCTAGGTAGGTTGTAAGTTGAAACACCAAACCTTTCACACATCCAAAAAATGGCACCTCTCTGGAATCCATGGAAGTACACTTCCCATATGTTGTTGTTACTTTGATATCCAATTAATTCATGACCTCAAGAGGCATAACGTTACATGATGCTCCATAATCAAACATACAATTGTGCAACAATCTATCCTTAATAATCGAGTGGTAAAGAATGGATCAAAATTTAATTAAGACTCAACCAAAGATGTTCCTTAGTAAAAATTCAGGTGGTTCACCTATTTCCTCCAATACTTGGGGTTTTTCAACTTCAGCAATGGTAGGAGGAGTTTCAACATTGTTTACATTTCTACCTTAGGTTATATTTTCTTCTTTCAATCCCAAATACTCAAAGGACCTTTTCTTGTGCTCAGGAATTCTAAGTAACTCAACAATCAAGAGTGAAATATTGATCTCACTCAAGACTTGGGCAATATCTAAAGGCACATATTTGGATAAGGTAGTATTAGGAGGAGATTGACAAAACTCCTTTGAAAACAAAGGATTTTTCACATTTTTAGCATGAGGAGGAGTGTAATTTTTTTTGGGGAAACAAGGCTTTTAAGATGCATCTTTTTAGGAGTTTCCTTAGGAATATTTAACATGGAGTTTTTAATTTGGTTTGAGGCCTTGCCCCTTTGATAACTTTACTTCTTGTCTTATATTCTTTTCTTGGGCAACAACAACATTCATTAAAACTACCTATCCTCTTCTAAAGGTATTCCTCCATCATACTTCTTAATCATTAAAGCCTCTTAAGTACTCAAAATCATTATTGGGAAATTCAAAATAGCTTGTACCATATCTATTTCTAAAGTATGAGAGGGAGGAAGAGGTAGTACCCGGTGAATGCAATCCCAAAAACTTGGAGTATTTCTAGTATTGATTAAATCAGTTGATGTTTCTCTTTATTGTGAGCTTATAGAGTACCCCATCATGTAAACATCATCATCGGTTCATCATCAACTTCAGCCTCAACTTCTTGGTCTACAACATGGTAGCATGGGTATAAAACATCTATCACACCATTAAATTTCATTTGCATCTTCATAGTAAAATAACCACGACAATTAGAGGATCATGACACCATCTATTTTCATGAGCTTAGGGTTGTCTATATCCTCCCCCATGGGCCCATTTACCTCTTTCATCAGATCTATGATCATTTCTAGGATGATTTGCAAATCTATCTTGACCTTGTTGATTATGTTGACCTTGGGAACTTTTCCCAATTCCTTTCTCTTCCCTAGCCAACTTGTAAGATATTTCTTTGACATCCCTCTTGCCAAAGTTTTTACAACTTCCTCCAAATCAATAGCCTTATTTTTTTGAGGCTTTTATGGATTTATCAGTTTAACACTTTATCTCTAAATAGAGGTTTACCAATTTCCTTAATGTTGTTTTCAATTTGTAGAGCCATGGTAAAGGCCTACCTCAAATTGCTAGGGTTTTTATCCCTTAAATAATATGCAGAATTTTTGTCAAATGCATCAGAATACTTTATCAGACATGATTCATCACATGGCCTTAAATTGACATGCAATCTTCTCAAAGTTTTGTTGAATCTTGTATTGAAATCATGGACTGATTCATTAGGGTTTTTCTTAATATTTTCAAATTCTGATAAAAGAAACCTAGGTTTTTTTGTCTCCATACTACAATCTAAAATCATTCTTCATTTCTATCATGAATCAATGGAATTGTCTGGAAAATATTTATAATAGTCCCACGCATATCCTCTTCTAAATTATGAATAAACAATTTGATATACACATCCTCATATTCTATCTCAAATTCTTCCATCATATTGACAAAAAGCTTCAAATGTTGATCACCAGTTATAGCATTATTTCCTTGAAACTTAGGAAATCTATTTCTTACATCTTGTGGCACAACATTTGGATATCCATATATTCCTCTAAAATTGATAGGACCAAAGGTATTACAAAATGGAGGTTAGGTGGGGGAAATTTGGACCATATTGTTTTGAGGTGGTGATCTTGGAGGAGATAAAAATGATGAGAAACAAGGGGTATTTGAAACACAAGAGTATGATTTTCAAAATGAATGTCCCTTAATGGCTCTGTTTCTTGAAAAAACCTATTAGCTTTGGAAAATATAGGGGTAGATTGAGAAGCAAGCTTTTCAAATACAAATGAAGGCCCCTCACCAGATGGAGAATTCAAATTTATACGGGAGAGACTACCGATTCAGAAGCACTTGAGGAAGAATTGCAATCTTAATCACATGCTGATCAATTTCAACAATGGGAGTCTCTTTTCTTGATTCGATGATCTCCAACAACTTTCCAAATTCTTATTCCTTTAGAATTTGTCTTTCCTATTCTTGAAATAACTTTCTAGTAGGGTCCTTAATAAAGAAATATCTCCTTCCTTCTACCTTTACAAATATTAGTAACAAATTTCAATTAACAAGAGGTCAAGACACTAGAATTTATCAAAAATAAACCACACAGAGTCGCCACTAAGGATTTTCATCTTAGTTGTGCAAGTGCACTAGAGATACCTTTCAAATGTCTTTCAAACACTAAATCATGCAAAGCTTAATAGTGCAAACATGGATCTTTTTTTCCCAAATTTATCATGTTCTACAACACAAAATTAGGCAATAACTTTGGAAAATAGAAATATTGCACACATAACTTGTAACTTTGCTCGTTTTTAGTGGAATCATTAATTAGAGAATGATGTTTTAAAGTATTTTCAAATCGTAAAAAACATTGGTTTTTTGGAATACTCAAATTCTTCAAAGAATACCTTGATTATGCCACTTAGGTAATCTCGAGCATCATCACAAATTTGACATGAAGCTTGGAGATAGATAAATCATAGGAATTTCGTTTTGTAGCTAGGGGAAGATATTTAGCTAGCTCTATGTCACTCGAATGTTGAAGAAGTGGATATAACCTTCAAGAGGATTTGATCTATCCTCAAAATTTAGGTTGTGCCTTTTCAACTAGGGTGAGAGGACCCTTTTGTAACCTTGTTGATGAATGAGATGAAGATATCCTTCCTTTGCACAATTTTATAAAGAAAACCTTGGGAAAATATGATCAATGCTCCACAATTTTACTCTCAAGAGTTGTCAATTCTTAAATAATGGAGATACATTCTAAAGAAAGGCTAAGGTTACTAAAGACATTAAAAACCTGATATGTTTCGCATATTTTTGATAATGGAATGTTCATTTGTGGATATATAGGGGTAGAACAAGGGCAATTTAGGTAGGATTCATTGTTTTGAATGATTTTTTGGTGGGAGATTAAAGTAGAGACAAACTTGATTTTCCAAATCTTTGAGGGCCTAAACAATAATTGGAAAAATTAACAATAGAAAGCTTCAGAATAGTAAAAATGTTCCTTCAACCAGAAAGTGTGCATCAATGGAGGCCCAGATCTTCATTTTTTCACTCAATCTCCAAGAATTTAACACAAAGGCTTGAGTTAAAAGACTAAATAAAGCATTAGAAACATTTGGTTTATCACGCCCAAGGTACACCCAAAGACTTACCAACAATATCTATCAACAAATGAAGGTAAAGTGCTTTTAAATTTTTTATTTCCTTACCAGATGAAAGATCTTCTAATAATGAAATTGCAAATGCCACTAAACTATCACAAGGAAAAGATCTATGTGATTTCAGAGAGATTTTAACACAAGATTGCAATAAGAATAAGAAGAACTACTTGCAAGACATTTTGAAATGAAGAAGACACAAATTTTTCCCAAGATTTAACATAGATTAACTCATAATTGATTAGATTCATCTAGTAGGGGAAGGTTTTTTGAATAATCTCAGATCTTGTTAATGGCTATGCACTTGTAACCAACTTAACATGATTGAAATCTAACACAGAAAGAAATTAACCAGGTTTCTCATATGGTCTCTCAGAAGATGGGCTTTCTAAAATTTTCAGAAAATATTAACCCCCTCCACCTTTTGCATGTCTAAAACATGCATTCTATAACATTCATTTACATCCAAGCCTTTTCCCCCAAGAAAATAATATCCAAAGCATCTTGTTTGTTACAAATTTCATCATGATTTTAAAAAGGGACGTTTAACAAAAATATGCCCAAAAGTTGCCAGGTGTTTGAAAAAGGTGAATCATTCCAAATATTTACATCATTGTTCTAATTGGGGACATGTTTTCCATCCTTGGTGCTTATAACATAATTTTCCTTCATCATTTCATCCTTTTCCCTCTGAAATTTTCTTGTAATTATGGATCTGGCATTTTTCATTTTTTATAGGAACCCGATCAAATTCCACTTCAAATGTTCAAATTTTGTACCTTAGATTCAAAAATTTATCCCCCATATCCATTTGATTATACTTTTCCATAAAAATGAGAGGAAATCATCAAGAATTGATGAAAAATGATGAAAAAATTACATCTCCAGAGTTCTTGGAACGTTAATGGCGGCAAAATCAAAATGCAATGCATAACTATCCATCGATCTTACCCTTTCTCAACTTTAAATTAGAGTCATCGACATGTAAAAATCTGATTCAAAGTGGGCTTGGGGTTTCCTTTTTCGTTTTATGACTTTTGGAACAAATGCACAATTTTAACATTTTTCCCCACCCCTCCGCTTTTAATATAGGCCATACACGTGGGTCAATCCTAGCCGTTGAAGGAGTTCATGCCCAATTCTACAACTTTTACCTCTTTTGACAAAAAGGGAAATATTTCAAAATTCCTCGATGTTCTACCTTTAACTTTTCAAATGGACACATATCCTTTTCAAATTCCTCACGATGTGGGCCGTGCTTTAATTTATACCTTATACCCTTTTTAACCAAAAAGGGTGAAATTTCCAACTTGCCTTTGATGACCCAAACCTCCACTTTGTTGACTTTTCAACTGCCATGTGTTCTCTTCGATTGGTTGCCGGCCTACATTTCACTTTGTAATTTTACTCCTTTTACAAAATAAATCCAAAGAAAAACTTCAAAGTGTTCCGCCAATCCACATCCCCTCGTTTGAATAAAAAGTGGCCACATGTCCTCCTCTAATTGGCTGCAGGCTTTAGGCATTTTTTCAACATTTTTACCTTTTTCACCATAATGCCTTAGAATACAAAAAGGGCCCACCAAGCCATGCAACCAATTGGAAATTAACACGTAGACACCATCGGGAAAAAGTAAGAAATTTCTCCGCCACCCCGCAAATTTTACCTTTTCAACATTAACTTATCGGGGCAACGGACTGATTTGGCATTATCTCAAACTTAGCCAAAATGACAAGTTCATAATGCAAACCGTCGAGCCGCAACCAACCAAAATAGGCCACATACTCGCAAATGTTGGAGATATAATTTGATGGGGAAAACATGCCTGTCAAACCGTAAATGCAGGGGAACTACCATTTGTGCCTAGAATGTGAATTTTTCACCAAGGGTAAAGATTTTTTTGCAAATAAAACCAGGCCAAAGAAATTTACGACCATGGAGCAATATTTTCAACAACATACAAATGAAGAAAAACCTTCCACGATCCAACCAAGGAAATATAAGATACGATGAGCTAGACATATCGAAGAAAATTTAGGGATAATTAGGGCACGATCAAATTGAGCACCAACGAGGCACTTCTTAATCTAATCCTACTACGGATATTATCAAGATAATGGATAATATGCAAACACTTGAGGCCTCCATTTCCATATCTCATAATGTCCTCACTTATGATGAAATCTGTAATGAGCCCATCCACCCATCCATACCTATCCACCCTTATCTTATACAATGGGAGTTACCCAAGTTCAACCATTTCAATAGCAAGGAATACCCTCAACAACATTTATGATCATTCAAACATGTGTGTTATTTGATCACCCATAATGATTCCTTTCTTCTTTGAACATTCCCCATGTCCTTGTCAAGACCTACTCTAGATTGGTACAATGATTTACCTAGGAACTCATTCTATCTTTCAATCAATTGGCACAAACCTTCCTCGATCATTTCTCAACCAATATCTCTAAGAAGGTATTTATGACTGATCTCTATTCTATTCACCAATACGAGGACAAATCTATCATTTATTTTGTCACACGTTGGTGGGGCCTCATAAATTAAATCACCTTCTAGTTACCACAAGTAGATCTCATAGATTTTTTCACAAGATCATGTTCTAGACACATTTCCCCGACTCTGCATGTTTAAACATTGCACACATTTGAAGAATATTTCACTATGGCCTAGAAACTATAGATCTATTCCTTGAGGAGGAAAAACTTAAGTTGTGTAATAAGAATGCTAAATTCAAATCAAATGACTCTTCTTCTAAACCACTGAAAAATCATTCTAATAACCATTCTAATGCCAAAGGATCCTCCAATGCGGTGATCCTAAAATTCGATCCATCTCATCTATCTAATCAACCAAAACCACCTACCAACCTCTCTCATGTTCAAAAATTCTAATATAAGCAAGAAGAGAGGGATTATACTCCTATCAGAGAACTATATTCTTATTTGTTGGAAAATATTTTAAAAGTTAGAGCCATCACTCTTCCACATTTTAAACCAAAAACTAGTTTTGATACTTCTCTTCTTACACGATCGTGGTCTAAATAAAATGACTTCAGTAACTATCACCGAATTAGGGGACGTAGAGATGGAAATTGAAAAATTTCAAAAATATTGTCCTGGGAATGTTAGATAGTGGTGATCTCATCTGGAAACCCTAATGCACTCGCTAATGCCGATATGGGTGTGTTTAAGAAACTATTTCCTAATCACACACCTTCATCAAACCAATATTTAAAGACCTCTACTAGTGACACCAATGTGCATGAGGTTCATGTTGTTTTGACACAGTACCTATTCCATATGACCAGTTTCCTCCCATAGCATCTATCGAGGAAATTCTTGCACGAAATCCTCTACCCAAGGAGGATCCTATCACACCTACTCCTCTACCTATGGAGTATCCTACCCCATCTATTTATCTACCTACCGTCGAGCCTATCTCACCTGTTACTTTACCCAAGGAGGAGCTAACCCTATCAACCTCTCCACCTAAAGAGGACTTCACATCACTTTTTTTCCCTTTCCTTGAATCATAGAGGAACCACTCTTATCTCATATTCCTATAGGCGATGCTTATCCCATGGCCTTCCAAGATCATGTCAATCTTATTACATCACTCTAACCTACTAAATCATAGGTTAAAATCTTCCTTGTATCACAAGACTTAGATTTATGGACGGGTTTCACCATTTGTTCATCGTCTTCTAAACCAAAAATATTCTCACATTTGGTAGAACGATTAGAGTATGTTGATTACTCCACACTCTGGGGCCGCCTTAGACTCCTAATATCCATCCAAATGTAAATGTTTTCCCCTGATACCTCAGCCATATATCCTAAGGTATTCAAGGCAACTAAAACCATGGTTCGTGAACCGCTCATATCTGCCCCTTCTTCTTCATCCCCACCTTCACCCAAACCCCTATCCACACCTAAACCTATGAATTCCTTAGGGTTCCTACCAACACCTAGCCTACTATATCCCATAGTGAAACTATACTTGTCTACTCAACCACCACTGTCACAAGACTCGACTCCTGCACCTAAGAGGAAGACCCAACCTCCTAGGCCTCATAACCCAGTCTCTCCCAAACATTCTCTTTCACCTTCACCTCTACCTTTAATTTTATGCCCACAGCCTTCCACCTTGGTTAAGTTACCTCTTCACCAAGGAAAATACCAAGCTGCGGAAACCTACATCCGTACCTTTTCCTTCTCTTTTTCCCACACCTTCACCTTCATCACCTCTTCTTCCTACATCTTCTCCATTACCTATAACCACATTATTTCTAACACCGCCACTCTTACCTTATATTTTTAGAGTACCCCCACCTCCTACATATCCTTCTATCTCACATACCCCTCCTATACATTTACCTAATAAGGTGCAACCTAAACCAAAACCAAAACCTTCACTACCTACCATAAAGGTAGTCACACCTAAACCACCACCAACACCCTTCCCACAAAAATCACCCGCACCTTTACCAAATCCAACTCTAACTTATCACTATGATCCATTCCCGGGATCCTATTCTAATATTCTTGCTAGATTGTTAAAAACTTACGCTATCTCACTACCACCTATTAAACCTTACAACCTTCTCAAACCCAAACCAGTAGGGTTTGACAATACTAAAATATATGCATATCAACACTCACCAGGGCATGATGTCAAAGGTTGTAAATCCCTCAAAAACATCCTTCTTTAACTTTGTACTTCAGATGGTCTCTTGGTGGAAAATTCCATTCCCCCTTCACCCACTACCACATGGCCTAGCCATATATCTATTCATAAACCTTTACCTACATCTCCACAACCCTCTTTTCCTCCTCCGATATTTGAAATAAATATGGTCTAAGTAGACACTCGATCAAAAAAGATAAAGGAAAAGAAAACCGATAGCTTATCCAGTGCACCTTCACCCACCATTCCACCTGCACCTTCCCCAAGGTAACCATCTATTGGCTAGATTATCATATTTCTGACGGAGTCGCACTTCACTCTATGATTAAATAGATTCATTAATCTCCTCTAATTATGTCCTTGTATGACCTAATTCAAACCTCTGAGTATCATCATCAGGCCCTCATTGAGGTCCTGTAATCTATTGAGGTTTCACCGAATGATCCTACACCCGTGTCCGCCATCTTTACCCCTCATCATGTGGTTTCTCTTACCACTTATCCTCAAACTTTGGCCCCATTACCTCTCCTTATGATTTTTCCATCGGTTTCAATGATTCAGATTTTTCCCCTCTATAATCGATGATCTTGATCCTGCCCTCTTCATCACCACATACATCAATGATACTCACATTTGATGCATTATGATTGATGGATGTGTTAGCATTAATATAATTTATTCCCATGTATACAAACAATTGCGTATACCCACCCACGTGCATGTATAGTAACCCTTTTATGCTACATCCTTTCAATGATTCCATGAATTCTACCCTTGGCACAATAACCCTTCACATCCACATGGGTCCCTACACCAATCCCAAACTATTATATTTCCTTGAGGGGGAATTTCAATATAACCTACTACTTGGTCGACCTTGGATTCATGCCATGGGGAGTGTACCTTCAACCCTTCACTATTCCCTAAAATTTGAATATGAAGGGCACCCCTATACAATTAAGGTGGATCCTTCACCTTTTAAAACTTGTAACATGCTTTACCAACTAAATGATGCGTTTGTTCCAATCAAGGTATCTACCACCCCTACCGCTTCATCTTCTTCTGTTACCTCATATACCAATTCTACCGCTATACCTTCCACACCTAGCCCATCTATCCCCTCTGCTACCATAGCTTCCATAGCTAGCCCATCTACTAACCCACCTATTTCACCGGTAATTGATTCCTCATCTTCTATGGATTTGAATAGCTCATCCATACCTGCTACCCAAGTAATGACCTCTAATCCCTTAGTAGGTGTTATTCAATGCCTCCCCTTGGGGGAATATTTCCTACACAACATAAACACTTTCCTTACTCCTCTAGATTATGGAAGCCTTCACCAACACCCACATTATGACCATCATGTAAGAGAGGTTTTTCCATATGGTCCTCCCCACCTTCGCACTAACCTAACATATGGGGGACTCGACACTTATTCATATTCTCCTAAACCACCTACCCAAACCCAACCTTTCTCATCTGGCTTCCAATACCTCACAAACCACCGCTTCGCCCACACTTTTATTCATTGATGTGCTTAGAAGGGCTTTGTCTTTAGTTTTAATGAGCAAGTTTGTCACACAATCATACCTTGTACCACCCAAAAACATAAAGAATGATGTGGAATTAGTTTTTATTCGCAACTTCCTCCTAAAAAGTCTTGCATTACCCTTGTTGAAGAAGAAAATCCTTCCCCACCATCCTCGTCTATTGCACCACTTGCACCCACAAACTCTATGGATCCCAAATCCATCCCTCCTAAATTTTGTTTTCATGAACATTGTTTATTTGGGACCACTACCCTATCATTGTGATGGTGAGGCACCCTCTTCCCTTCCTCTTATTTATCCTGACATGTTAGATGATGACACACCTTCTATCAATGTCATTAAATGTCAGGATGATGATTCTATTCTCACCTATTTAGGTGCAAATGATTCTTACATTCACCAATCGTTACCTTTTGAGACACAAACCATGTTGAATGAATCAACTATAGAAATCAACATTCACACTTAGGAGGACCCTCAAATTCTAAAGATAATCCAATCTTTAGATTCCACCAAATAGGAAGCCTTCACCTCTTTCGTTCAATATCAAAACAACACTTTTGCTTGGTCTTATGCCAATATGCCCTGATCGACCCGATATCATGGTCTGCAATATCATGACTATACTCGATGCCAAACCTATGAAACAAAAGCTACAAAAAATGAATCCATGAATTTCCCTTATTTTGAAAGAATAAATCCAACCCCTACTTTATGTTTCCTTCATTCTACCCATTGACTATCCATAGTGTATTTATAACATATCTATTGTCACGAAAGTGATGGGGGACTCCGCATCTACATAGAATTTCATGACCTTAACCTCGCCTTCCCTAAGGATGACTTTCCTCTACCTAACATCGACCAAATCATTGATCTTACAGCCGTCCATGAGATTTTATCTCTATGGATGGATTCTTGGGTTATAATCAAATATTACTCACTCGAAAGATCAACACAAAACTACCTTCATCACCCCTTAGGGGAATTTCTATTATCATGTCATTCCCTTTGGCTTGAAAAATAATGGTATCTCCTATCAGTGCATTATGATCTATATCTTGCATGATATCATACATGACATATTAGAATATTATGTTGATGACCTTCTCGAGAAGTCCAAAACTTGTATCGAACAACTCCTAATCCTTAAATTCATCTTTGATCATCTCATTCAATACTATTTTTTCCTTCAACCAAAAAGGTGCGTCTTTGTTGTTCTCTCCAAAAAACTCTATGGTTTCATCATATCTTTATGGGGCATTAAAGTTTATTCCACCAAAATCAAGGCTATTCTCGAGATGCCTCCACCTACTAACCTTTGATAGCTTTGAAATTTGCAAGAAAAATTACAATCCATTTGACACTTTATTTCCCAACTTTTCCAATTGATGTCACCCTTTTCATCATCTTCTTAAAAAGGATGTTTCATTCAATTGGAATGATGAGTGCCATAAAGCTTTTTAATCTTTAAAGAAATGCCTTCTTGAGCCACCTATGCTCATCCCACCTAAAGATGAAAAACCTTTTAACCTCTACATTTCTTCCACTGATCATTCCTTGGGTGCCATGCTCGCTCATCACAATGAGAAACATAGGGAGTAAGTGATTTATTACATAATATGTACTCTTTTATACTATGAGACTAGGTATACTCATTGTGAAAATATTTGTCTAGCCTTGGTCTTCATGGCCCTGAGTAACTTCACCACTACCTAATTAACCATAAAACCTTCATTGTCACCAACATGCACCCTCCGCATTACATGTATGCTAAACCTTACCAACCCCAAAGCATCACGCATTATCTCATGATCCTGTAGACCTAGACCTATAATTCATTCATCAAAAGTTTGTCAAGGGAAAAACCATTGCAAATCATCTTACAGATACTCCTCTTCCTATAAATCAATCTTTTAGATTTTATTTTCCTAATGAATCCATTGCCACTCTTTCCTTGGATGACACCATTTATAAGATCACATTATTCTTTAATGTTTCTAAATGTCAATGCTGGGGGTGGTGTAGGGGTCATACTCATTCCTCTTGATGGAGAGCCTATTAAAATATCATTTAAACTTGACTTCAATTGTACCAACAACATCACCAAGTATGAAACACTTGTCTTGAGCCTTCAAACTTCCATAGCCTTAGATTTTAAATCCATTAATATATTTGGTGACTCTCAACTAGTTGTACCAAGTCAATGGTTTGTACCAGTGTCGAAATGAGGTTATTTAAAAGTATGAACATCATGTCGACATAATTTTGACCACATTTGACACCTACCTCATTCAAACCACTATGTGATCCACTAACAAATTCAAAAATACCATAGCTTTCCTCACATCAAAAATACCCACCTCACCTTCAGAATCTAAAATATTTGTCACAGTGCAATGGTTGCAGTCACCCTCTTATCTTCTTATGCATCTCATGTGCCACGCTCATCATCTTTCCATGAGTTACAACCACGAGCTACCAATTTTCATATCCCTTCTTTGTTTTCCAAACACTTGCGAGTTGTGCCACCTTCTAACTAATGTCAAGCTCACCTCAAACACTATCAAGTTCAACCTGATCGTGCCAAATTTGGGTCACATATTCCTCTTGAGCACTATTCAACAAATCGGTATTGAGCTTGGTCCCGAGCTACTTGTGTGTTACATGCATTGTGTGATCTCGGTATGAGCTTGTTGTAACCAATCTATGAGCTCCCTTTTCACCTACCGAGTTCGTGAGTTCACCGTGCATTACCCGACCATCCTCGAAATTAATGTGCATCACCGAAAGTGAGTCCCTCGTGACCTTTACACTCAAACTCACCATCAAACAACTCATCCGAGATTCTCCATGTAGCTCACAACATGATGTTGAGCTCCCTCCGATGCTAAAATCTATGTGAGCCATTTTCAGATTGGCCTTTCCTTCTTCACATCCTTTGATCGTCATGCACTATTTTATGCCAACTCATACCTCAACTTGGTCTTGATTCCTATTTGATGAACACTTGTTATTAATTTTACCAATATCCTTTCAATGTTTTGTGTTCCTCACTTTGCAATGAATTTGAGATCCATGTGCCAAACCACTCGGCATTTGACTTAGTCTTCTAACTCGATGTCATTCCTTATTCACTTGTTTATATGTTGATTCACTTGCCATGCCTCGGTCATCAACCACCACCTCCAAATTTTCCAACATGCTCTGATCCTCCTGTTTACATAGCTCATGTGGAAGTCTTATGTTGGTTTTCCATCCCAACATTTCCACTTGACCATGTTTTCCCAAACCTCCCATGCGTGGAATTAATAGCTTGGCCTGCCATCTTCACATCTTTACTTGGAAATGTTCGCCTTATTTCCCACATGTAGAATTACCGGCTTGGCATTTCATTCGTAGGACCTAACCTTCTCATATTCCCATGAGCTCACCCGTAGGGAATTTCACTGAGTTATCCCTAAATCTTTCTTAGCTCGGCCGACCGAGTTACCTTATTTTTATCAAATGAGCTCACCAATTCACAAATGACTATGCACGAGCTTAACCTAGTTGAGAAAGTTAAATCCCATGAGCTCTCCTTCGTATTTGGATCTGAAGTAGGATAACGATCCCCTACCAATCAGGTCGACCCTTGTCATTTGCAAGAACCAAGTTCACTGTGTATCGACTTTCATGATTTTTTTGTGTACTCAAGTTGAGCCCAAAGATGAGCTCTAAGCTGAATTTTCTACATCGGGCTTCCTCACCGCCTCGCAATGTTCTCCCGTGAGCCAAGATCTAAGTTAAATGATTGAACTCATGTGACGGCTTCTCCGAGCAACTACGACTATGAATTCCGAGCTTCTTGTCGGGTATTGAGCTCACTACATTGAGAAATGTGCTTTCAATGATCCCTTCTCATTTCCCGATCTTTGCACCCTCGTGTCGAATTATCTTGGCCTTACTAGTGACTTCAACACATTTACAATTTTCATGTAACACATCGAGCTCTGTATGGCACTTCTTTGTGTATGAACTCTTCCTCCATGTGCGAGCTACCCAGTTTCCTTTATTTGGTTCGGATCGACCAAGTGAGCAAAATCCTATCGAGTTCAACCTCTATGAGCCATGTTTCGATATTTCCATAGACCAAGCTCCCCATTGGGCTCCGCACCGAATTGGGGCACCGATCTACACATTGAGTTCATTTTTGAGTTGGCTACCAAGTTAAAGACCAAGCTATCAACCGATCAACTCCTTTGAGCATTCCTATATGCCCCTGATACTTTAACTGTTATGGGTTGATTTTGAACTCAACTCCTTGAACCAAGTTCTATTTTGACTTAATGCCTTCTTGACACTGGCCACTCACCAAGTAGCTCACAGAGCTACTCGGTGAGCTAATTTTTTTTCTCGAAGTAAACCTTAAATTCTCGTGCCCAGTGAATATTCTGAAATGTCTCATGATTGTCTCTCCTATTTTATGGGTCCAATTTACACATGTTTTCCATTTTTTCTCGAGGGAAAAAAATGGGTAACATTTTTGGTGACCTCTCGGGGATGATTGCTTGCTAAGCATGATTTCAGTAGCCTTAAGTTGTCCATTGGGCATGGAGTCTACATTGGAATCCTGAAAGTAATTTGGTCCTTTGTGATACATCTTGGAATTATCTTAAGCAAACCGATCTTGGTCCTCCCTAGAATGCTAAACATGAAGTATCTTGAATCTTGTAGCGTTTGACATGTATGGAATACTATAGAATTTTAAATGAGGCATATCATGAAACTCGTTTGGAAACCTTGAACCTTCCTTCTCCTTAACACCTTCCAATGATGAAATAATGTGCGGGAATAACACAAAACACAAAGAACAAGGAAAGCAAAATAACAACAACACACAACAACAATGTGCATAAGCAATTGGAGAAAAACACCTAACTAAACTGTACATGGGGGAACGCTTCTAAAAAAAAATCTTTGAGATGTATCCCATTCACATGAATGGGGAGTTATTCTCCATTGAGCTTGGATAGATGAAATGAATTCACCTCTTTACAACTCATGATGATGTATGGACCACTCCAGAGAGCGTAAAACTTGGCGTGCTTTCCTGGCTTGGCCTGTCTTCATCCCATTTGAGGACTAGATCTCCCTCTTGAAAATGCCTATCAAACACCTTCTTGTCAAAATATTTCTTAACTTGAGCCTGATGTTGCTCCAAAGTCTTCATAGCCTTGTTTTTACTTCCTCTAACTCCATGAGTTCAGAAAACCTTACTATTAGAGGATCACTCTCCATAACTTCAAGTTGATGAGCTAACTCCAAAGAAGGTAACTCCAAGGAGAGCGGAATTTTTCTTCCCTTCCATATACAAGCATAAAAGGAGAATTCCCTATTGCCCTTTTAGGTGTGATTTGATCTACCCATAAGGAAGTCTTAAGCTGTGTATGCCAAGTCCTCTTGTTAGTTTCCATTGTGCGCTTAATAATCCTTATGAGGTTTTTGTTACTAGAATCAGCCAATATGTTTCCTTATGGATAGTAATTGGATGAAGTCTTGAGGTAGAACCCATTTTTAACATCCCATTCACTCAACTTCATACCAAGAAAATCCATCGCGTTGTCTAAAATGACTATAAACGGAACACCAAACCTTGTCATTATACCTTCCAAGAAATCCAAAACTACCTTTTCATTGCTGTCTTTCAATGCAACCACCTATTTCCATCGAGTAAAATATTCTCGTCCCAAAGTAAGGACCCATTTATGTCCATCATGGATGAAGGAATAAACATTCCGATGAATTCCAACCCCATTAAACAAAGGTTTTATCCACTTGGAACCGTAGTGCCTGTTTAAACAACCACTTGAGACCTAAGAAACAACCTAGGGTTGGCTAGAAAATTATGGAATAATTTTTTTTTATGACAAGTATCTACGTTCAGGTTGCCAAACATCAGTCTTCACTAACAGGTTTCGAAACAAATCCTATTTACCAAGACACAAATTTCCTTTATTAACTTATATCAAGTTCACTGGGGTTCAAATCTTAGAGTTACATGTTTTAGTTAGGTTCAGGGAGTAATTTACCCCCATGCTTGCTCTTTAAAGGCTCGAGTTTTAACAAGATGTTTTTCTCTTACTTAATGCTTCCAAAATTTCCTTAAACCATTCCCAATGGATAGGAAATTTTCTCACCTTTCTAGTGATATAAAGAAGTCCTCCTAACTCCTTACAAAACTCAAGATATGGGTGGGTGGAGTTCTAGGAAAAAAATTCCCTTAGGGGACACATGGCAAGAGTAGGGGAATGCACCTTGGGTAGTTTTCGGGTCGCGGGATGGCATAGGGAATTTTTTCCATCGTATGGCTCAAATTCGCAAAGCCTTCCGCACCCCGCGAGTCCCAGGAGGACACATGTCAAAGCTTTGGCGCAAGGCGAAAAGGGCGAGGAGTTTGGTAGAGCGCAGAGTGTTTTGGTGTGTTGCACCCGACAGGAAGAAAAGGAAGAAGAGGGCTCGCGGGTCCACACACCCGTGGAAGGACCAAGTCCAAGGGGGAGGTAGAGAAGCGGGCTGCGGAAGGAAAATTAAAAATTTCCAAAATCAAAACAACAAGGGGCTCCGCCTACCCGCTGCCACCCCAAAGTGCCACGTGGCACCTTCTCATTGGTCGCAGGCCAGCGGGGCCAAAATGAGAATTTTTCCCAAAATTTTTCAAAAGGATAAAATTCAAAATCAACCGCACCTCCGCCTCAACCCCGGAGGACACGTGTCGCCCTCTGATTGGCTACTGATGCGGCAGAGAAAAATGGAAAATTTTTCCCGAGTAAAATTTTTCAAAAGAATAAGTTTCAAGTTTG
This sequence comes from Taxus wallichiana var. yunnanensis, assembly GCA_018340775.1. Classification (NCBI taxonomy): domain Eukaryota; kingdom Viridiplantae; phylum Streptophyta; class Pinopsida; order Cupressales; family Taxaceae; genus Taxus; species Taxus wallichiana. Next base: position 522,624,996 of record CM031238.1, read on the forward strand.
AAAAGAGTCTGTACTTCCACCATGCCACGTGGCAGCATGTGATTGGTTGTAGGCTAGCGAGGTGGTGGGGTAAAATGGGAATATTTTCCCAAGGCAAAATTTTCAAAGGGATAAGTTTTAAATTTTGTCCACCCCTCCTAGGGTGCCATATGGTAGGCCCCAATTGGTTACGGGATGGCGGGGGCCACAGACCCTTTTGGGAAATTTTTTCAAATTCAAAATTTATATTTTTCTATAGTTAGATTAAATCTTATTATTATTATTATTATTTTGAATGCCAAATTGAAGTAAAACTTCAAATGGCCATAACTTGAGCTAGAAAGCTCAGTTTTGGGAAAACGAGGACTTTTCGAAAGCCCTCGATGCCCTATTTGCATAGTAATCATCAATTTTGGAAATTGATGAAGTTTAAGTGGTCAATTTTGAGAAAGAAATATGCAGGGTTTTAATTTGTGAACTGGCAGTTTACAACTTCTCAATTTGGTAAAATTGGAACTCCTCCTTCACTCAACATGTCAAACAGACATAGAGGATCAGTTTAGGAAGGGTTTAGAGTGTTTTAGGGAAGTAAATTTTTCCAATTGATTACAAATTTTATTTTTTCAGCAATAGAAAAAAACGACTGTGCAAGTTCCAAATTGGATTTTTATAAGGTGTGAAAGTTCTTTCTTAACTGTTATGGTAAATTTAAGTTCCTTAGGACTTACCAAGTCTGAATTTTAATGTATCTTATCTTATTGTTTGGTATAAGTTCGAATCGTTTCATTTTTATTGAAATGTGAATCGCTGAATGAAGTTTATGACAGTTGAACTATTTCTTATAGGGTCATCCGTGGACGTCATATTGAAAAAACGGTGAAATCTCAACTTGTAGGGATTATTAGCTATACATGCACTCTAAATTAGAAAAATTTATATAAATATGAATCGTAGCATTCGGAATCTAGTTTCTAAAATACTAATTTTTGTAAAAAAGACAAGTTTAGCTATATTAAACACTTAAAATTATATGACTTACTTTTTTTTTTTGAAAAAACTTATAAGATTGTAGTCCGTTTGCCCGCATTTTGGATGACCAAATCTTGTTATTTTTTTTTTTCCTTTGGTGAAACGTTAGATGTAGTTGTCTATCTTGGGATGGATTTTATTTTGTATTTTTTTTAGCAATATTTTTTTTTTTTAATGATTTTTTCCGTGAAAGTGGTCTGAAAATATTTAGAAAATGGAGCGCTTTTCGTTTGCCCGCCATAACTATATCAAAAAATATCGAAATCAATTTTTTTTTTTTTTTTTAAGGTGTATATAATTTGTCCATGCTTGGGATGGTATAATTTTTATCATATTTTGATAAGCGAAACAAAAGTTATAGTCTTAAACGTAGACATGAACATTCACGGGAAAAAATGTCTTAAGGACCTATTGTTAGTAATAAATTATAAAATGATATTTATCTTATTCTATTCACTTTAAAAACAATATTTTTACAAAGCTAAGAGTCTACCCTACGTGATGGCACCATTTTTGTGAAATGTTTTCAGTTTTTTAGCATGGTTCAAGTCTTTGGAAGAGCAGATTTGAGGTTTTTTGACCTTTTGCACTTCATAATGACCTTCCATAGCTTTGGTTGGGGAAAAACAAAGATTTTCCGAGGCTAAGGTTCGGCAAATAGCTCCGCGATCATGGTTTTTTGTAAAAATACCGTGAACGCGATTTATAAAGCGCTCGCGGTTTATAAAGCGCTCGCGCTTTATAAATCATATTTACACACATCCCAATGTCTGAATTACCATGTGATTTTTACTCTCGACCTTACCGCATTTAATTATCATGCGAATTTGTCTTTTTGTGCACATTTTTTTATCACCGAAAGCAAAACATCATGGGAGACAAAAAAGGAAGTCATTAAGTAAAAAAACACCAGACGAATTAGAGGCCAACAAAATTGAAAATGCTGAGCGAATGCGGAAACTTCGTGAATCTAGAAGAGGTTCATCTTCAATCCCAACTACTGTAAGCAATGAAGAACTAGGTAATGTTTCTACTGTCAATGTTGAAGTTGAATTAAATACTCGTGATGAAGAAGTTTTTACTGTCAATGTTGAAGAAGAATTAAATACTCATGATGTAGCAAATGTTGAAATTGAAGGAGACAATGAAAATGTGAATAAGGAAATTCATGTTGAAACTATAGACAAGCAAAATTTGACAAAAACACCTCCTAGGATTTTACATAAGAAACCTAATTTTTTGATTGAAATTGATGAAAACATTTTGAAACCAATGTCTGACAAACTTTCTGAACGAAAAATCAGAAGAAAAGCCACTGAAATTTGGGATAATCATTTTGAAATTTTAAATGATTCCCAAAGATGTCAGTTGTTGGTTAGTTTGATGAAATTGATTAAAATGAGACCTACATTAAACACCTTAGGATTGACAACATCTAACATACGTGGTCAAACCTCTACAATTGTTGAAAACCTTAATGATGCATATCACACTTTTGGTGTCAAGAGACGCACTAGGGATAGTAATATTGTGCGTCGTGTACTTGCTACTAGTGTTGTAAGTGAATCAATAAAAAAACAACGTTTGATTACGCAAACAATTCGAATGTTGCAAGTTAATCGAAAAACTCTAATGAAAGCAATTGAAAGACGTAATATCCTTCAATCACTCAATAATGTCGATTTTTGGGCATTTTTCGCATAGAGAGCACCGCGTAAGGACAAAAATAATTCTGATGCTATAAGAGAAGTTGTTATTAAATTTTGGCATGATAACACTAGAGTTTCACCTAATACAAGAGATGTTATAAAACGGAGAGTTGGTTCTACTAATCGTGAACCACATCCAAAGCATTTCTTAGATATGACTCAAACTCAATTTTTTCGTAAGTTTGAACAAGAGAATCTGGAAATTAAAATTAGTCAACGTTTTTTTGAAATGTTGAAACCATTCTATGTGAAAATCAACCATGCTCGCACCACTTGTTGTTGTAGGCAACATGTTGAATTTGTGATGCATTATGCTAAATTTTTACGTATTCGTTCTATTTTTCATTCTGAAACTATGTTATCTGAATGTGGTGTTCAAGTTCCACCAATATCTTCTAGGGATTTCATTCCTACTATATTTTGTGAAAAAGAAGTTGGACAATTTTTTTATAGTCATGATTGTTTAGATGGAAGTTGTAGTACATGCGGCGGATTACCTAAATTGGAAAGTTGCATCCATGAACAAATTGAAGGTACAATAGGACATAATTTAGTTGAATTTGATAAATATAAATCAGTTGCATACCAGTTGAAAGATGGAAAAGAGTCGAAACGGTGTGAGCTAGTTACAGAACAAATGCCCATTTTTCAATTTATGACAAAATTTAAGGATGAAATTGTTTATGAGTATGCGAGGCATACACATAGAGCTCGATGGTTGGATGAACAATTCAAGCTATGCAAAGACACATTTCCTATTGGTACTATTGTTTCAGTGGTTGATTTTACAGAGAATTACACATTGCAACCACAAATGGAGGTTCAATCGCAATATTACAACTCAGTACAAGTTGCCATTTTTGTGCATATAGCATTTCTACATTCTCCTGACAGTACAGAGAATGATCGAAAATTTTTAAGAGAGTACCACTTTTATATCAGTGATGATCGTACTCATTCTACTGAATTTGTGCAAGGGTGTTTCCAGTTATTTTATGGAAACTTGTGTGATAGGGACATCCACTTCAAACAACATTATATATGGTCAGATAATTGCACGTCTCAGTTTAAGAATGCACGAATGTTTTATTGGATGAGCAGAATGCATGTCAAGATGGGTGTGCAACATATTTGGAGTTTCACTGAGGCTGGACATGGAAAAGGAGAGCATGACGGTGTAGGGGCATGTGTGAAAAGAGCTCTTGCAAGAGAAGAGTTGAAGTACAAAGATGGTGCTGAATTAAAAGATGCAAAAAGCATAGTGGAATGGTGTACTAACAACATGGCCCGAGGTTCTCAAGAAAATTCCACAGTTTGCAGATTTTTTTGGTTGATAGAGGAAAAACATATTGCTAACTACGAGGATTGTATGACACTCACTGGGTCCAGTGATATGCACTCATTTTGTAGCTCAGACGCTACTTCGTGGGCCGTATGGACAAGAAAGTTGACATGTTTTTGTGCATCTTGTATCGAATTTGTCACTACTGAGTGTGATTCACAAGAATGGGTGGAAGGATGGATTTGTAGGCCTCTAACTCCGCTTCCTAGTTATCAACCTCCACAAGCATTACAACTTGTTTCTGCAGATGAAGTTACAACATCCAAGGACTTTGATGAAATTTCGATTTTGGTGCGACAAGGTATTTATCCAGTTATTTATTTAATTTTTGTATTGAGTTATGTCCATTGAAATTTTAATATGTAATTTAAATTTGAGTTTTTCAACCTTGGTTATTTTTTTGTAGGACATGTGTTTGCAGTAATTGCGATAGAAGACAATGAAGAAGGAATAGACTATTTCTTATGTCGTTGCATCGAGGAAAGAAAGAAGTTGACTTCTCCTATTATAGATGGCGAAGAGATTGAGTATCCTACAGGGTCAGTGGTAGTTACTGAAACTTGGCTTCGACGGTATCCATTAAAAAACTCCTCTGTTTGGGTGTTTGAAGACTTTGAGACACACAGGAAAATACTCTTATATTCACATCTAGTTCTAGCGACAAATATTCAGTTGTATAGATATCGAGGAAGACCTAATAACAAGATTCTTTGGAAGGTTCGAGAGTCAGATCATGAAGCAATCTTGTCTGCTATTCAGAGTAGATCCGATCCTGATGGTTCATTGGAATGAATTTACAATGCTCATGTCTGGTATATATTTAATTTCAAGTTTCAATTTATATAGCGTATATATATATATATATATATATATATATATATATATATATATATATATATATATTTTTTAGTTTAAAGATCTAGATTTAAGTTTGAATATATTTTATTTTAAATTTGTGTATTTTGTATGTCATGTATATAGATCTAGTATATGGTTTTGATTTGAAACTTAAATTTCTTTGACTAACAATTTTATGTTTAGGTTAGTGGTGCGTAAAAGCTTCCACCTTCACGTGGTTGGTATCGTTAGTAGAGAATTTTAAATTCACGAAGCTAAGAGAAGCTTGAACATTGTTTGAAAAATTTGTAAATTTTGAAAAGTCAAGTTTGTAAATTTTGAAAATGTTGTAAATTTTGAAAATGTTGTAAATTTTGAAAAAGTTGTAAATTTTGAAAAAGTTGTAAATTTTGAAAACGAATTTCCTCGACTCTTAGGTGCCACTTGAGTCCGAGTAGTCACTCGTCGAATTTGAACGATATTTTGGTCTCGTGGCTCTTAAGGGACTAAGCCCGAACGAAGTAGCTCGGAAGCAATGACCCTTTCGCACACCGAAACACCAGCTCCTCTAGCGTTCACTGGCCACCGGACGTCCTCTAGCGTCAGGCGACGTTCGGGTGCCACGGTGCCACGGCCCCGTTTGCAAAATACGCGTTTGACAACCTTACACTGGCTCCAATTGCACTATTTCGCACGTTTGCAAACATTAGGACAGCGAGAGCACCGAAATGAGAAGGAAAAAATGAGAGAGGCTATTGTAGAGGGTCCGTATGCTGAGGTGTCGGATTAGACGAGGCTTCTAGGTGCCACGGAGTCTGAGTAGTCACTCGTCGAATTTGAACGATATTTTGGTCTCATGGCTCTTAAGGGACTAAGCCCGAACGAAGTAGCCCGGAAGCAACGACCCTTTCGCGCACCAAAACACCGCCTCCTCTAGCATTCACCTGGCCACCCAGACATGCCGGCGTAGGTGGTTCGGTGCCATGGCCCACCGTTTGCAAAATACAGCGTTTGACAACCTTACACTGGCTCCAACTACACTATTTCGCGCGTTTGCAAACATTAGGACAGCGAGAGCACCGAAATGAGAAGGAAAAAAATGAGAGAGGCTATTGTAGAGGGTCCAGTATGCCGAGGTTTCATATCAGACGAGGCCTCTCTAGGTGCCACGGAGTCCGAGTAGTCACCCGTCGAATTTGAACGATATTTTGGTCTCATGGCTCTTAAGGGACTAAGCCCGAACGAAGTAGCCCGGAAGCAACGACCCTTTCGCGCACCGAAACACCACCTCCTCTAGCATTCACCTGGCCACCCGGACGTGTGGCACAGGTGGTTTGGTGCCACGGCCCACCGTTTGCAAAATACAGCGTTTGACAACCTTACACTGGCTCCAACTACACTATTTCGCGCGTTTGCAAACATTAGGACAGCGAGAGCACCGAAATGAGAAGGAAAAAAATGAGAGAGGCTATTGTAGAGGGTTTGTATGCCGAGGTGTCGGATCAGACGAGGCCTCTCTAGGTGCCACGGAGTCCGAGTAGTCACCCGTCGAATTTGAACGATATTTTGGTCTCATGGCTCTTAAGGGACTAAGCCCGAACATTAGGAAGTAGCCCGAAGCAACAACCCTTTCGCGCACCGAAACACCACCTCTCTAGCGTTCACCCGCCCACCCAAATGAGCGATATTTTGGCGCAGGTGGTTCGGTGCCACGGCCCACTGTTTGCAAAATACGCCTCCTTGCACAACCTTACACTGGGCTCCAACCGCACTTCACTGCTCCATTTCGCACTATTTTGCAAACATTAGGACAACGAGAGCACCGAAATGAGAAGGAAAAAAATGAGAGAGGCTATTATAGAGGGTCCGTATGCCGAGGTTTCGGATCAGACGAGGCCTCTCTAGGTGCCATGAGTCCGAGTAGTCACCCGTCGAATTTGAACGATATTTTGGTCTCAGGGCTCTTAAGGGACTACGCCCGAACGAAGTAGCCCGGAAGCAACGACCCTTTCGCGCACCGAAACACCACCTCCTCTAGCGTTCACCTGCCCACCCGGATGTGTCGGCGTAGGTGGTTCGGTGCCATGGCCCACCGTTTGCAAAATACAGCGTTTGACAACCTTACACTGGCTCCAACTGCACTATTTCGCGCGTTTGCAAACATTAGGACAACGAGAGCACCGAAATGAGAAGGAAAAAAATGAGAGAGGCTATTGTAGAGGGTCCGTATGCCGAGGTGTCGGATCAGACGAGGCCTCTCTAGGTGCCACGGAGTCCGAGTAGTCACTCGTCGAATTTGAACGATATTTTGGTCTCAGGGCTCTTAAGGGACTAAGCCCGAACGAAGTAGCCCGGAAGCAACGACCCTTTCGCGCACCGAAACACCACCTCCTCTAGCATTCACCTGCCCACCCGGACATGCCGGCATAGGTGGTTTGGTGCCACGGCCCACCGTTTGCAAAATACAACGTTTGACAACCTTACACTGGCTCCAACTGCACTATTTTGCGCATTTGCAAACATTAGGACAGCGAGAGCACCGAAATGAGAAAGAAAAAAATGAGAGAGGCTATTGTAGAGGGTCCGTATGCCGAGGTTCGGATCAGATGAGGCCTCTCTAGGTGCCACGGAGTCCGAGTAGTCACCTGTCGAATTTGAACGATATTTTGGTCTCAGGGCTCTTAAGGGACTACGCCGAACGAAGTAGCCCGGAAGCAACGACCCTTTCGCGCACCGAAACACCACCTCCTCTAGTGTTCACCTAGCCACCCGGACGTGCCGGCGTAGGCGGTTCGGTGCCATGACCCACCGTTTGCAAAATACAATGTTTCCTTATTTATTTAAATTAAATTACAATGACTTGGTTGTTATGTTATCTGTTGTTGTCATCTTGTCCTTGGTAGGATGATATACATCTAGGGCTATGAGTGTGATCTAGGATGTGGTTAGTTGTATTCAGATGTGTGTCTAGAGTATGACAAAAATTAGGTATGAGTATTTTTATCTAGTGGATATACGGTGCGAGATAGATCAAGAAGGCGCCTATGGTTGTTAAAACAATGCATAAATGAAGTGTATATCAAAATAAGTACAAAATTCTATATTTCCAAGTTCCCAAACCAAATTTTGGGTACTAAACATTTATATCTTAATGAATTCAACACTACATGACACTTTTACTATTGCACATGTGCACCAATTAAATTACAACCCTTTTGATCAGAATATTTTAGTGAATTTTATATATTAAAGATATCCTAAAAATTGACACAAATACACATTATATCCAACATGGTGTTCTATATGGCATGGCATGGTGTTATATCCTAAGTAAATTGTTTCTCTCATATTTGTTTATCGATCAAATTATAGCCTTACATCAACACCACTTTTTGTTAACATAGTAATATAATTGGTTTGAATTGAGCATCCAATATTATAAATAAGGTGTGGAAGTTATGGAATCAATATAATAATTCATATTTTTAGAAGTGACATGTAAACAAAATAAAAACTAGAGAAAAATAATGAGAAAAATAAAAAGTAATCAACCTACAAAAATATCCAACATGTAAAACTACAAATGATCAAGAGAGGGAGAGAAGCAATATTTCTCACATTTAAAAAATATCCAACATGTAAAACTACACATTTATTGACTATGCTTAAAGCATCTTTCTCACTCCCAAATTCTAAGTCCGCCATTTCATTACTTTTTCTTCATGTAAATTGGTACCTCAAGAATCAATGCACGTTATACATAGCACATCTCTAGTTACTAATACTTAAGTTGGCTTGATATAGAGCTAACAATATTGTTTTAGTTTGAAAAATAAAAATTCAAAATGCCCATGGCACGAAATATACCACAAATAATAATCAGAAAGATACTAGAAAATATATAACTAGAAGTAATACACTAAATCCACCGAACAGAGATCAAAACCCACTTTCTCAGAGTTAGCAATAATACCAAAATAACCAAATTTATAGCCTTATTTAACCAACACACATATATATATATATATATATATATATATATAAGAATCAAATAAAGTGTGCTCCAGACGCGCACGTCTCTGAAAATATATATGTACATGTATAAGTTCATAATGTATGTATACATCTCGAACTAAGCACGTGTCATAATGTACATATGGGACCACATGCGGTCGCAAAAGGCTAGATATATATACAATGGACTGTGAATAGATGTACTCATGACCACATATATGTGGCATCCAAGTGGACTATAAATCTACTCATGAAACATCTTCCCTCTCTTCGCCCTGCTAGAAGTAGCACGTCCACGACCTGGGGATGTAGTGGAGGGAGATGCCACTACGGATTTCATCCGTGTGGTCCTAGGTGTCTCCAAGCATGCCTGCAACCTAACCTGCACATTCATAAACAACAAGTTTTTAACACCCAAAATTTTAAAATACCTTCAAAATTTAGAAACTTGTACAATTTAGTTAAAATGCATGTGCAATCTTACCGCAATGTCATGATCCCTATCGATTTGTTGTTGACGCGTCGCAGGGACAACAATAGACTCACGAGGGGTAAGCTACATACAAATAATTAATTTTCAAATTAATTATTTCACACATATATATACCTACAAAATTTGATATTGTAGATTTAAGTTTAATAAGAAATAATGAACCTCCAAAATTTAACAAATTTAAAAAATTGTGTACCTCGGTTAGTGGATTTGCAGATGCTATGGCAAAGATCTATACAGCCTCCACACCGCATATGTGGAGGAGTCTCTCAGTAGTGATCATAAGCTATACAAAAAACATGTACAAATCAATTTATTAAAATCTACTTAAGAGCTATACAAAAAACATGTACAAATCAATATTTAGTTACTCAAGAAAGAATAAAAATACATTATTAAATTTTATCTTCTATTTAGGCTAAATACATAGGATCTATAAATGTTAGCACGGAGGCCATCTATCTTCATAAGATTTTGACAAACTTTTGTATTTAATCTAGGTAACCCATAGTCATCTTCTATGACAATTAGAGCATCATTCAAATTTGAAGAACTTTTAAATCTAACATCACCAGACCAAACATATAGATCAGACGAAGAGTAGACTAGAGTTGTATATCCTTGGTGGGCAAGTGTGTTGCAAATATATAGATTATAATGCACTATTTATATGTATTTGTGTCCAAAGGTAGCTGAGTTTGAGTTTTGGTGCACGAGCCTAGAGGATCTTACTTGTGTGTTATCCCTTTGGAAATAAAGAACATAACCTCCTTCCACCTTGCTGGCTTAGAGATCTTTATTTCGGGTTTTTATGTCCACGGAATTGTCCACCAACTTCGTGCACTTACCCTGTCAAGCGGTTGGGAGTCTGACTACCCAGGGTGGTCTAGCATCAAACACACACATATTTTTCTCCTTTGGTTTTTTAATGCTTTGATGAAGGGTTTTGTAAGTTATTAGGGTTTCTACTTTACTGTTGATCATTACAGGTCATCTCGATGTTGTGTGAAAAAGAGCAACACAATGATCACACAATTTCTAAACAAGCAAAGCACTAGAAAGTTGAGAGCTCAACTACCTTATGATCTAAGACTGTAAATTCCTTGTATTAGACTGTACAACTACTACATAGACCATACATATCATGTATGGTCTTGAACCTACATGTTTTCCAGTTCTATAATCTTCTTTGTAGAATCTAAAGTCTTATCTTCTCCTGCTCCGCTACCTGTCACATCTAGCTCATCCCAGAATCTTCCTAAACAAGCTAAGTTTCTCTCCCCTCTTGTATATTGATAAAGTTATTGTTTATCACTTAGTCCATTTCAAGTTGGAATGAATTATTTTTGTCATGCTTAATTGATGTTGGAAGTTAATTAGATAATAATTGTCTACCTGTTTATAATCCTTGTACCTTTTTCAGTAGAAATTTTAAATAAGGGTATAAATATGACCAATACATTATAGCTCCTCAAACCCATTATGAGGTGTGGCATAATATATAATAGAATACAAGCCCTTGATTCATCCCTCACACATGGAAACATGCACAAATTTAGCTCATGTTTGATCTATGGGAAGAAACATGGATAACTTCAAACTGGTAGTTTGTTGTTGTTATGGGTACTCTTAAGGAATCAAATGGTCCAATGTTTCTTCTTAATTTTATTAGAGTGAGAATAGAGGATCCTTGAATTTTCCAAGGTCACCCTACTAGGTTTTAGTGAATGAATATTTATATATGACCAATCGTTAGATTTCTTACTCAACAAACCTAAAAGTACTACCTAGGTTGACTAAGCCAAGTAACCCTTTTGAAAAAGTTAATATTAGAAGTGTATGGGATAGGTTCGTAGGGGGTGGATAGGTTGGAGTTTAACTTATCCTAAACCTACAAACATGTCCATGATGTCTAATAAATTAGGTCTGAGACACATGGAGGATTATGCATATGTTCAATAACATGTGCAGTGATTTGTGAGGGGTTGGGATGGAGAATACTTGTTATCTAGTAGAAGCGAAGTGGATATAGAGTGAGACATTTCTTTAAGTTGTTCAAGTTATGTGTGAATGAGATATATATCATTATAGTTGTAACACACGTCATGTTTCCAAGTGTTGGGAATACATTTAGGTACTACAAATTACCCCCATTTCAATATAGTATTGATAAATGTTGGATTAATAGATAAGAAACAAGTAAATACAAACCTCACTTCTTGATCATACAATGATGTTGTAAATTCTTAAATCTCAGTACACCAATCCATATAAAACTTATAATCATATGGAAAGGACGCATAGATTTTTTTAGATAAAGGGTACAAGAGGATTTAATAACCTTTTTACATTTCTTCATCACTCTTATCATTCATTTTGATTACGAGTTGATCGCTTCCACCTTGTCAAGTATCTTTTCCTTCGTGACTCATGGTGTTACATATCTAGAGGTAGTTATTGAGAATCAAGATATAGTCTAGGTAAATAAGTAGATATGGGAAGATATCATTTTACATTGGATTGAGAAGTTCATCATGTACAAATAATATACCTATGACAGTGCAGTACGTGTCATTATTTTGGATGTTGGGAACATGTAGACCATGTGTATCCAGTTTAGTACTACAAACGAGACATAAGGGAATTTATCAACTGGCCCGAGAGGATCAAGAAGATCAAGAGGATTGGGTCAGTAACCACCTAGAAAAAATACTTATGAGATTTCTATTTCTGGATCTAGAGGATAGGGTCCACATCCATAATAATCACTTAATAATCCTCTTCACCTAAAGTAAGCACCTCAAGTCTATTATGACATGTATCTCCAATTACAAAAATTTTAGAGGTATTGAAAATGCAGCAGAGCATGTGTACAAGTGTGAGATACTATGGTATTCTAAGCAAATTACAACTTTATATATGGTAGCTGTTGTATGTATTTTATATACGTTGAGTATAAGAAAGTGAAACTCATGTACACAGAGGTCCAAGAATTAGAAACAAAGTGTTTAAAGAGATTTGTAACTAACCTGCGTAAAACTCATGCGAGGCATGCCAGTAGCTTCAGTTCCCTGAGCAGATGATGACCCGCCAGGCTCCTGTGTATAAAAGAGAAAAATATTAATACATGTACAACATACACGTGAAACAAATTATAATAATAATCTAGTGCAATTAAATGATTTATTAAAAATGTAAGTTTGTACAACTTGAAACTTACGTTTGAAACACGCCCAACCGCAGTAGCTAGCATGTCAACACCGGATGTTTCCTTCACCGGCTCTTGCTATTTAAAATAAAATAAAAAATTAGTTTTTTACATGTATGTACATGACGTACAATCATATATATATATATTAATATCTCAAACATGTGAATTAAACTATTGTACATATATATATATATATATTATTTAAATTTATTTAAAATTTACCTGTGAAAGACCAATATCAGTGGCTCCAGTTCCAAAAACATTCCCCAGCATCTCATCTATAGAAAAAAATCCTGTGAACCAGCAAATGATGTCTCACCCGCAGTGCATACGGCACCACATGATCCACAGTGGTGTGGTGCACTAGAACTGGCGCCTCCACCAACATCACCGGATGCAATCTGGGTGCTATGCTGGGTGAGAGTGTTAGTGAGCTCCTCAATGCATGTAATGTATCAATCTCCACAACCTCCTTCACTGTAGGAGGGATAACTAAAGGCAAGTGTGGGGTTTTGGGGCATGGGGATCCTAGGTTGACCTACGCGTGCAGTGTCCGCCTGCGTGCAGAGCCACCTCCTCGACCAAAAAAGTCTGAAAAGTCAAAATAATTCGAGACCTCATTGAGCACAAACTCACAATATAATTTCTTCAAAAAATAAAGAGGAACCTCATTGTTGTTGCATGGTGGATAATCAAAACCATCCACCATTGGTCCCAAAAATTGTTTTTGATTCTATCATCATGGCACCAATGGATTGGGAACCGTTTGCAAGTAACTGCAGGGGGCATTGGTTCTAGGGTCGGTAAATAATGCACAAATGAGGTCTTTTCCAATTTTTTTGTCTTTGACGGCCGCATGAGATAGTTTATCCGCATACCACCGCCTACAGTCACTTCTAAAGGTGTTCCATCTATGTATTTGGTTGGTTATAGACTCGACTTCGCCAATCAATGTTTGCAATGTATTGGCTAAAGTCATGCGGGATGGATTTGTAGCATGATTTTGTCTTATAGTTTGAATTAGGTTCTCAATGACAATTTTATTTTCTTGGATTCTTCCAATGATATTATCTTGCGTTCTTGCTGGCTCAGTGGGGACAGAAGGAGCCACAGGGGGCGGATCTATGTTTGGAGGAGGGTTTTGAGGAATGTTCGGAGGGTTTTGAGGAATGTTCGGTGGGTTTTGAGGAATGTTTTGACGGTTTGCAAGCCCGAGCTTGCCGACCAACTGATAAAACAATAAAATTGTATACATAAACAAACAATTCACAAAACCCATGAAAATGCCAAAAAAAACCTAAAATGCAAAAAAAAAACCTAAAATGCAAAAAAATGATTACAATCGGGGACTTACCTCCTCGTCTTGGCGGCATGGTTGAATCTATCGCTATCCAGAAGTCCGATGAGCAATTTTGAGATAGTATTGAAAGTGCGAGTGAAAAACATTTAGGAAAAGTCGCGGTTCGAAATGAAAATTAGGAAAATAACGAGTCGCGGGACTGTTAAATTTTGTCTCAGAGTTCCGCGATCGCGGAACTAGGTTCGGTAATTACCGAACCTAGAATTCAATAACCGCGATCGCGGTTTTAGGACCGCGCCGCGGTTTTAAAACCGTGATCGCGGTACCTTTATTTCAGGTTTTTATGTCCACGGAATTGTCCACCAACTTCGTGCACTTACCCATTATAGTTCAAATTCCAAATTCAAATATGAATTTTAAAAAGGAATATAACATTGACTTATCTTCACATGCATTCTTCTTTTTCAATCAGCAATTTTCAATGTTTGACAGCAAATCCAAATCCAATGCACAATACAATTTTGAGAAAAGAATGTAATTCTTCATTGATTGTCAAATACAATTTTACAAACTTTCTCCTTTCCATTTGATTTCTAAAATACATTCCACCATGCATGTAACAGCCTTTTCATTTCTTTTCCAAAATAGGGAACAAATATAAATCTCTTATACATTCCAAAATTCAAATTCAATCTTCCATGGACACTACAATAACTTCACATTACAATTACTATACAACTCATCCACTCAAGGTGGGAAAGGTTACAATGAATTTTCTCAAAAGAATGGGACTGTCAAATTGTATATCTTCTTGCTCCAAACAACAGCATGCTAGTTTCTCCATTTTTTTTCTTCTTTAATCACAACAAGGAAGGGGGAAAGGAAACGCTCTCCACCCAGCAAGAAATCCAATGAGAAAGGAGAAGTCATCCTTCCTCATTGGCCCCCGAGCCCCAACCATATTGAAATAGAGCATGAAAATCAACACATGGAAACAATGGCTTCTACAACAACAAGCAGCATTCTTCACATTGCATACAACAATAAGAAAAATACAGTCCAAGTAAAGACAACAGTTCCCAACTACATTTGAAATCATTCACACAACACATAGGCTTGATCAAGTAAGCCAACAAGAGCAAGAACTATGGGGAACTACTTATGCCTCCCTATTTGGAATTGGGCATCCACCAAAATCATACCACCAATATAACATATCAATCCCATAAACCTTATATCTCCCAACCCCTCCTTATGCCCCCTAATTTTTCTCCCTTATGCCCCCCCAAGAGTAAGAAATGCAAGCAGTTTCTTTTCCTAGGTGGATCCCAATCCAAAACTCCCTCCACAATAGAATAAGTGCCATTGGAAATCCCTTATGCCCCCATATGAAATCCCCATAGCCTTCTCCTACACCTTGTCCTAAGCAATCTACCCAACCAGCCAAGAACACATAAACACATTCACCATTTAAACATGCATGCAAGAGAAAGAAAACATGTAAAACATGCTCAAGATCCTACCTCTCCATACTGGAGTTTGTTCCAAGCTCACAAGCTTTCCAAAATGCCAAATACAGTCCAAAATCAGCAAGGTTCAAGCATGCAATGACTCCAACTCCTTCCACAACAAGCTCCCAAAACAGCAAGCAAGAAAAATGTGCCCCCAAGAGGAAAACAACAAAGTTTCAACAACCTCAAATGAGCAAGAAGCTTCACTTTTAAAGGAGAGGGAAGAGAAGAGGATGATGTGGATCCATGTGGGATGCCACATCATTCTTCCTCAACCCCAAGAGGAAATTCAACATCCTCCACCAAATCACAATAAATAAAATGACAATTTAACTTACATACTCCAAAGCAACCCATACTCAAAAAGGACTGAATTAAAAATATGTAAGAGAAGTGCAATTAAAACTTACAAATTGTCATTTCAAAATGCAATAAAAATGCCTAAATTTAACCTCCAAACCATAGGTATGATTGGTGAATTATTTTAAGGGTTGTGGGACAAGTTTAACTTGTCCCATAAGCCTTCAAATTTGGCCTCCAAGGACAAATTCGAATTCATAAGGAGATGAAGTGTCTTACACTCCAAAAATCTATCTTACATAACTCTTACATATCTCTTACACCTTCTTACACATTTATTACACATTTCTTACACACTCTTCCAACATTAATATTTAAAATCAACAACTTCATTAATTACATTCCATGTCCCCAATTTAATTTAATTAAAGTTTAACTATATGATCTCTCACATTAATCTACCACATTTAAATTAATTACAAGAAGGAACACATTACTTAATAAAATACATACAACAATAATTAAAAAGGAACACATTAATAAAATACATAACCCATGGTCACATATAATGGAAATCCCCCCATGGGAATCCCTAACAAACACACACACAAAAAACAGTTGCCATGGTGACCTTGTTGATTTCACCCAGAATTCTAATATGGTTAGTCTCTAGTCCCCCGACATTGTTGTGATTTTTAACCTGCAAAAATGTAAATACCTCCTTCGGCCTCGTGGCCATATCAGAACATCCAAAATGATATAAACAACATTTCAAGATCATCTAAACACAATTAATCACAACAACATCAAGAATTCAACATTAATATTTTCAATTAATTAATCAACTATATCATCATCAATACTATTCCATACTAGGTCTACTCAAAATATCAAATGTCACAAGTCCAAATCAACATCTATAATATGTCCATGTCAAACAATATATCATCATCCACATAAAGGAAATGTATCTAGTAATCACCATGCATGATAACTGAATCCAGATCAATAATAGTCCATGATCTAACATCTAACCATCATACTAAAAAAACATAATAGTGTCCATAATATGATCAATAGTAGAAAAATCAGTATCTAAAAGTGTCAAAGGGAAGTGGGCACTACAGATTGGATGTAGTGGAAGAGCTCTCAACTTCTGCTTGCTCGTGAAAAAGGCACATTCCTTACATTTCCTTACCAAGAGATGGGCATATTTGAACAATTCTCGCCAATAGTAACTATCTTGCATGATATTGGTAACAATTGTTCATGCAGAATAACGGCATATCCACATTCGAGGCCATTTGGAGAGTGCAAGTGATTTGGTGACAAAGCAGTTTTTGGCACTCCGGTGGGACAAAGAGTTGGTACTTCTCTTCTCACTTACACAAATCAAAGTACCTAGCGACTCTATATCTTTGGATTCCAAATCTCAGTGCGTTAACTTATGCAAAGAATTCAGACAAGAGCTTCTTCAAAATAAGGAAATTATCAGCATATTGAACTTTCCTTATCTCCTCCAAAGAGAAGAAGAAGAGGTATTTCAACATCACCATTTGTAGCTTTACCTCGTGGGGGTCATTCGACTCTCCTTACGAAGGTTTCCTCCACCCAGAAACAATCAACCTTTCATTTTATAGTGAGGAACCAAGTTTTTCCCCCTTTCAATGCAAGTAGTCTTTTTTAGTTGGCTCAACGTGATCCTATAACTATTTTGGTGCTCAAAATTTTACCCTTCTACACGGAGAAGCTCACGTTACTCAATGGAACATATCTTTGATGTAGCCAACATCTACGCAGTACATAATGTCACAGAGGACAATGTTGCGGTTTGACTTCTTACTACCTCTTTCAAGGGAAAATCACTTCAATGGTTTCACAGTTAAATGTTGGCACTATAACCACTTGGGACGAGTTGGGAGAAAATCTATGAAAACAATTTGAAGACATAGGTGATCACCTATCACTTTTGGAACAACTCACTACCATGAAAAGAGCTCCCAAGAATACATGAGCGATTTCAACTTCGATTCCAAAGGACGTGGAATAGGATTCGGAACTTATAAAACCTTCTGCACATAATCCATTCTTATACTATTTGTGAGCCTTGAATAGCAACGTAGCGGTTATGATCCAGCCCATGGGAGGGGCTACACTACCTGATGCTTATGACGTTGCCATAAGAGTGGAGAATTAAGATAGCTCCACGACCACCGATGCCCTTTTCTCTAGATCTTACAAATCATCATCCTATCATTGTTCCTATTTCAATAGACTCCAAGTAACTAGCTCAAGATGCCCCTATCTCTTCAAATGACCTATTTGAAGTCAAGTCATTATGTAAAATTTTGGAAATGAGCTCATTTCACTTAAGAGGAAATAGTTTCAATATAATTGTCGATATCAACCGCAAAATCATCAAGTATTAGGATAATCGTCCTCCTTTTCAAGGGAACAACCAACCTTAAAATCAAGCTACAAATCAAGTCTGCGAATGTTAGGCCTTTGAAATTTTGGAACCCTCTTGATGTTAGCTCATCTAGAGCCATAGTACATGTACAAAATAATCTAGTTCAATACTATGAATGGTATTATCCTTGCTCTCAACCCCATAATCAAAATATTTGTCCCAATGGATTTATTGGCCGTGCCCTTATGGGTCAAATTGTATCTACCCATTCCGAGCTAACAAATAACACATCTACGCAAGAAATTGTATATCAAATGTAGACACCTAAAGAAACCACTTTTCTAAACCGACAAGCAAAAGATTTTTGCTGGTTGAATACTGATTCCTCATCGGTGGCGATGACAAGTAATGATGGCCCTCATCCTTAGAACTACTTTCAATACTAGTTTGGCACACATCGGTTCAATTACATCATGTATTTGGTCAATTAATCTATAATCCTTGGTGTCATGAGTAGTAGAGGTGAAAATTTTATAGTAGCAAGACACATTATTACGTATCGCGCACCGTAGTATTAGACACCTACTTACATCATTATCTCCATAGAAAATATCACGATCTACCGTCATGGCACGTACCGATATTTTTGGATAACTATCCTTTGTATACCCCTCTACTTCACAGTTCATGCACCATAGCCCACTGCGAGTCTCATGTTCTAAGTTCAGAGATAATTTCTCTAGTTGCTTTTCCATTTTAGCAACGAGCTTAAGTAAATGTACTAACTCGATGTCCATGCTTCCCATGGCCTCATCACATAAGGTATCCTTCAAGACCTCGCACAGGTCTATGAATGTCTTATGTGAAAGTGCCCTCCTAAATGGTGTGATCAACCCACCGACAAACCACTAAGCATGCTGAGAAGGATGAATATCATAAGACAACTTTGACAGAGATTCTTAAAACATGTGTCATACTCCCGCACACTGTCTACCATCCCTTGTTGAATTTCCTTCAATGCGCTAATGCTATTTTGTTCAAATATAGGAATATGGAACTCTACCAAAAATTCATCATGCAAGGTAGTGTAATCCACCATCATCT
Source organism: Taxus wallichiana var. yunnanensis (assembly GCA_018340775.1). Taxonomy (NCBI): domain Eukaryota; kingdom Viridiplantae; phylum Streptophyta; class Pinopsida; order Cupressales; family Taxaceae; genus Taxus; species Taxus wallichiana. The sequence continues at coordinate 522,644,235 of CM031238.1, forward strand.
GGTGTGGATCATATTTCCAGACTAGCTATGTGCGTTCCCTTGTAACATAGTTATAAACTGACTTACCTTCCACTCTGGGGTATTGATACCCTTCATGTGCCATAGCAACTCACATTTATGCACATGCTCTGTAGCGTCTTCCACACCCTTGTAATAAGGAAAGTGTAGGGACATCTCGTAAAACACCTAATAAGGTGGTTGAGGTACTTACCATATGGTTTCATGGCCTTTATTTCCTCTCGTATTACCTCTACCACCAGATCAACTAGACCAACTAGCTCCCATTCCTCCAAATCTTCCATATCCTCCTCCCGTAGTAGGAAAAGGGCATGAAGTGCTTACACCCTGTGTTCCCCCCAAGCGCTTAAATTGTGCATCAATGGTTTTTGATATTGAACCACTCCCATATGTGTTTTCCATGCCAACTCCATACGCAATACCAAAAATATTGAACCTAAACCTTTCCCAAATGTTGTGCGCACAAAATACCTCCAAACACACGGGAAAATATTGTGCAATCATATAAGGAAATGAAAATTTATACCTCTTAGGTGTCACTCGACCACCGATATCAACACCACTAACAACCGAATGAGTAAATTTTTCCTCAAAAACTGGAAGGCTAAGTGCTAGGGTTTGGTTACCAGGTGGGCCAAGATGTGCACCTATAGCTATCCTCTACATGATGAAATTTCACCAGAAGCTGAGGGGGTAACTCTCCCGTGCTTTCCAAGATGAGGTAGCACAGATTACTCAAATCTCATGCCTTCCGCTCGACATAAAATATTTCCCAACAACATCTGTCTCTATATCTCGCATCACTCTAGTAACCTTGTTTTGTCTATCCAACTCCCTTTCTCATGTTTTGTCATACTCGATTCACCTCTGTTTTCTCTCCTTCTCCGCCGTAGGATCCTCCATCTTTCACCACACTAGATTTCACGCCACGCTCTTAGCAGGATGTTATCCATCCATAGGAAAGGCTTCTAAACTCAAAGTAATAACCAATATCTTGATAGGTAAATGAATAACACGTAAGAATGATCCTCTAGGATCCGTTAAGAACTCAAACTCAGCAATCTCCAGGTAACAACATGTTGATATAGTGTATTCCAAGGTATAACTAGTCAACACTCTACTCCACCAGTGATCAATAACATGGTTCGAGGTCATATTGGCATCATGTAGCCTCTGATACTCATCTTGGGTCAATACACAAGGTCTATAGTATCAACTTGACCTAGATGCATATGTTGAAATCCATTCATACAATTCCACTAGAAAACAATAAAATAAGGTCTCATATAGCTCATGATATAGGCGTTCTTCTACCCATTTACATGCATCAAACTTAGTTCCAGTATAAAATATCTAAGAAAACTCATCCTCCATTTTTTTAAGCCACACTTTGATACTGTCCAAGTTCAAGTGCTTCGTCATCATGCACCATTCTCATAATATTTTTGAAAAGAGGTCCCTAAGCAATCGAACCAAAATGTATTTTCAATTTACCTCTTACTTCTCTTCAAATCCCAAACACACCGGAACATCATTTAGAATAGTTTAGAATGTCACACGAGGCACACATAGGTTTCAAACCCCTATTTTATGTGAGCTTCATGAGAATTTTCTCCATTAACAAAAATATGGTTGCACAGATAGAAATTAGTCATTCTTACAACCCAGATCAAGAACTAGATCTATATCCATATCCAGACACACCACATATGGAAGTAAACATGAACACATTGTAGTAATACCATAGATAGATTCTAAATAATATCAAGAACACAAGGGTATGAATTCATTGACAATAAATAGAACACATAGATCAAGAGCCATAACATAGATGTTCAAAACCATTCCATTATATTCATTCATCAAATTACAATAGCCAAGAATACATTTAAATATTCTTTGTAAGGAGATAATACAATAATGAACCTCAACATGCTCTCTGTCATGGCTTCATTACAAAGCTTACAATCACATATTACACATTTTCACTATATTTTTGTCTCTCTCTCTCAAATGTCTGCAAGAGCCTCCATAAAGAGGAACTCAAGGAAACTCAATATTACAAGAGAAGGCTGAAGGAATCTTTCATGATCACCCTACCACTACCCAAGAACATGCCAAATGTCATCATGCATTTCCCAATTGAGTATCCTTAGCATGCAAGTGCCAGCTAATCCATAACAAACTCAACTCCTTATCCCTTCATGATAACTATATTGATGCCCTAGAATATCCTTTTCTTGAGCTGCAAGTCTCCATAGCTTATCCATAATTGTATCTGGTCACTTTTCCATTCATTCCCTTAATGCATCTTTACCCATTGTCCAAAATCGACTAAGTCCCAAATCCATCCTTCATGGGCATGAGCCCTCGTGCATCCCCGAAAGCTACCTCCGTGCATGCTTTCACACCCTTATTCCATGTGTCATAACCCTTCGCACCTCAGGTACTTATTTAATTTAAGGGCCCAATAACTCACATACACCAAATCAATGCATATCCTTACATTAACACCTATCTCTACATCCATACCTACAACCCCTTCTAATCCCATACTTTCACTGATTCACATTTACACCTTCACCCGAATCTACTCTTGTATCTACATCACCCCTTCAAACACCTATTATGCAAACATCTTCACTTAACCAGCACACAAAGGAAATCCCACTTTCATCTTCTATGACTACTACCACTATTATATTAACACCTTCAAAACCATCTATAACTCCTTCCAATCTCATCAAATGCATTATCCAAAAATGTATTCCATCTTCCATCCTTATAAATTCAACAAAACATAAGCCCACATTAGCTAGTTCCATCTCTAAATATCCCCCTATTTAAATCATCATCATTCTGCCAAGGGTTAAACCTCACATTGAAATCTAAGAATCTTGGTGTCCCCACTCAAAGGTCACTCACCCATCCACATAAGAAGTTAGAAATTTTTCCCTCAAAACCCCATTAATCCAAATCTCCCACCATCCAATCATCTATATTAGGGCCTCAACCTTGTATTTTGGGATTGTGCCCTTCATCCAAAGAACCTATCACCGCTGTCATTCTCAATCAAAAAATCCCATCCCTCCCCCAAATCCACATCTAAATCATTTATTCCCCCTTTTAAATACACATTTAATCATTCATCCATCCTCGTCAATCGAATCAAAGGTACCTAAAACAAAATTCAAACCTAAAGATCCTATAAAGCCTCATAAAAGAAGCATTCCTCTCTTACCTTCATCATCTTCCCCAAGTCAAATCCTCCTAACACTTCACTCCCACAAACTCTCATCACTAGATCATATACTAAAATATTTCAGCATCTTCTCCAAGCATATGTAATCACCCTTACCCTATCAAACCTTTTGATCCACGAGGAACAAATCCCACATGGTTTGATTCCAACACCATATGCACTTACCATCGTGTCCCCGCACACACCATAGAACATTTTAAGGCCTTTTGCACCCTCATCGATAAATTTATCAAAGAATTCAATCTTATCATTCAAGAGGATCACCCTCTCCCATCTACCATCAAACCAAATCCAATCCCCATCCTCCAACCAATTCCACATACTCTAAATCCTCTTCTTCATCCATATATTTAATATATACCCATCCTCCCACCTTTACCTCTCCTAAGGATGGTCCTCCCTTTATATTAAAGTCATCTAGGTCACCACCCATTCTTATCCTCACAAGTCTTAACCATTTACACAATAAAAATCAAATTTCATCATCATTTTTCCTTTTGACGAGCCCACTCCATCTCCTTATTCATTCAAGGCTAAGGTATCTATCTTAGCCATGTCATCAACCCATAAACCATCCACCATCATGAAGAGCATTGTAAGGAAGTTACACCAAGCTCCCATTAAGATGTCATTGTATGATCTTATCTAGAGCTCACCCAATCACCAACATTCCCTCATTGAGGCCCTACAACATATATCTATCTCATCTAAATAATCTCATACCTTTGACTCTTTTTGGGGATCTTAGCGCTTCCACCAATATTTCCTTTAATGATTCAGAAATTTTAGACATCTTACCGAATATCATGACCTTGCCCTTTTCTTCCCCTTTTTATCATTATCCACATCAATGAAACATTTATTTTCCACTCTATGATCAATAATAGTGTCATCATCAACATCATCTCATCTCACACCTTTGATCAACTTAAACTGTCCAAATCCATTGTTGCTCAATCACTTGTGGTCCTTTGTGCTTTTAATGATTATGTTGCCCCCATTTTGGGCATAGTTATCCTCCCCATACTCATCGGTGGAAAACTCCTCTATGAATTATATTTTATCATTGAAGGTGAATTTCAATACAACATCTCTCGAGATGCCCATGGATTCTTAACATGCATCGTGTCCCATCAATCCTCCACCATTGCATCAAATATGAACATGAGGGGAAGATCCATACTCTTCCCACCACTTTCTCCCTTCAAAGCATGTCATATGACTTATAATATGAATGACGTGCTCATCCCTAAGAAAGAATCATCCTTTGAAGCATCCACTAGTTCTTTTGTACCTACATCTAAACTACCTAATGATGAATCTCTTGATAATGTGATGCAACATCTTTCTCTAGGGAAGTATTGGCTCCTTGCTCTTAATTATCTTCCCTCCCTCAATTGACTTGGTAGACTCAATAAAGCACCTATGTATTAATTAAATGTCGAGAAAATCATTTCTTTTAGACCACCTCATCTATGGTGGCATCGATCACCCTTCCTCTCATATCAAAAATCAACCTCATACCAAACCATACACCAATGGATTTTATTTCCTCTATAACAAAGCCATCGTCTATATCTACCTTCACCACTAGACGTGGGAACGGATTTGGTTTAGGACATTATGAACAAGGTAAGAGATATCTTGTCATTAACCATTTTTTTGAGTCTCTGGATAAATTTGGGATGGGTCAAAAGAAAAACCTATTGATACCCTTGCATAACCTTCTTCTACATCTCTCATGCACATCAATTCATCATCCACTCCTCCATCCTAAAATTCCATGGACATGGATGAAATTATGTCCCTTCCTTCTGAATTTTTTTAGTCTCCACCATCACTGCACCGGTCACTTACTGAATAGGGTGAAATTGGGTCCCTTCCTCTCATTTTACCTGACATGATAAAGGTGGATTCCCCTACCATTTATATTATTTAGTGTAGTGATGATGACTCCATCCTTTCTTACATGGGGGTATAAAATTCCTATCTTCAAAATACCTTACCTATTGGCACATCCACCCTTCTCAATGAATCCACTATTGACATCGATGTAGGGACTCCGCAGGAGCCCTGCATCCTTAAAATTGGATAGTCTCTTGACCCATAAGAATTTGAGGCCTTCACCTCCTTTCTATCCAAACACAAAGCTAGACCTTCACATAGTTGTACATCGACATGGTAGGCCTCGATTAATTCATCATCATCCATAATATCATCATTGTTCCTTAGCTAAGTCTGGTTAAGCAGAGGCTTCACCGTATACATCTTCACATTTCTCTCATTTTTAAAGAGGAATCACAACGCATTCTTTCAGATAATTTCATCCAACCCATCGAATATCCAAAATAATTTTTGAACATTGTACCCATATCCAAATCCTCTGGAAATCTCCACATTTGTACTGACTTTTGAGATTTAAATCTCACTTTCCATAAGGATGACTTTCCCCTTCCCAGCATCGATCAGCTAGTCAAATTAACATCCAGTCATGAAATGATCTCTCTTATGGATGTTTTTTCTAGTTATAATCAGATCTTGATTGCACTATAATACCAACATAAGAATTCTTTCATCACCCCTTTGGTGACCTTCTACTATCATGTCATGCCCTTTGGTTTGAAAAATATAGGGGCCACCTATCAGCCGCATTATGATCTCTATATTCCATGATCTTATCAAAAACTATAAATAACTACCTTGATGACCTCTTGGCTGAATCTAAACATTGAAAAGACCATCTTTCTATCCTTCAAACCCTCTTCACACGTATTATCCAATTCTCCCTTCGTATCAATCCCGTTAAGTTTGTTTTTAGTGTTATAACCTGGAAAACTCCTTCGCTTCATTGTTTTGATCAGGTCCATTAAATTTGACCCTACCAAATTCAAATCCATCCTCAAGATTCCCCCTCCTTATAATCTCAAGAAACTTCGTAGTCTTTAGGGGAAGACTACAATCCATTGGTCACTTCATCTCGTAACTTTCTGACCATTTTCAAACTTTCCATCATCTACTTCACAAAGACACCCAATTCAATTAGTATGCCAATTGTCAGAAGGAGTTTTATGATCTCAAGTAATATCTTTTATTACCACTCGATGCTCACACCTCCACATGAGTGGGAGCCTTTATATCTCTACATCTCCACTCTCGATCACTCTTTGGGTGCCATGTTGGCACACCACAATGAGCAAGGCTGGGAGAAAGCTATCTATTATATTAGTTACACTCACATCAATTACAAAACCTACTACATTGAAGCTAGAAAGTTGTGTTTCACTCTCTTCTTTGCCACTTCTAAATTCCATCAAGATATTCTCAATCACAAAACCTTTTTCATCACTAGCTTAAATCTCCTAAAACCATGTATTCCAAGCCTTATAATAATGATCACATCACCGACTCACTCATGCTCATGACCTATTTTAACCTAGATTTCATCTCATAAAAATCTATCAAGGGTAAAGCTATTGTTGATCAACTCGGTGAATCACCTCTTCCCGAAAACCATATTCCTCATGAATAATTTCCAAATGAGTCTATGAATACCATCAATCATGAATTTTATCCCATTATAATGACACTTCTTTGATGGATCTAAGTTTCGGAAAGGGGGAAGAACTTGTGTTATCAGCATTCCTCCTTAAGATATCCCTATCCTGTTACTTACAAGTTTTACTTTGAATGCACTAACAACATGGTTGATCATGAATCCCTCATCTTGGGTCTTCAAATTGTTTTCATGCTCAGCATCTAAATCCATGACATCTATGGTGACTCTAAGTTTATCATTAATCAAATCAAAGGAACATGTCAATGTAAAAATGAAATCCTTCAAAAATACAAGGACATCGTTGACTTTCTTCTTGAGGCCTTTAATCAGTATACCATCCAATCTATCCCTCACTCATCCAATCACTTTGGAGACACTATGGTATCCCTCACATCTATCATCCCATTAGAAACCGAAGAATCCAAACTCTTTTTCATTCATCATCTTAATCGGTTGTTTCATGTCCATGAGATTCCTCGCATCAATCTTGTTGACACCAATCAATCAGATCTTTGGTACTCTTATATATTTGACTACCCATTTGTATCTAAAATTCTCTCTAACCTATCAAAAAAATAGTAGGATTTCATTTCTTTAACACACCAACTATTATGTTATCCTTGGTGGAATCCTCTATAAATGTGGGTTTGATGGTATCTTATTTTGATGCCTTAAATCTCATGAATCTACCCACACCATCTAATAATTCCATGATGCTATCTATGGTAGAAACTTAAGTGGTTTGGTTGTCTCCAAGTGCATCCTTTTCCTAGGGTCATACTTGACCCACTCTCAATAAATATTATTATAAATATGTTTAAAAGTGTACCAAATGCCAACAACATTCCAACCTCATTTGTATTCCTAGCCATGCATTGTATCTAGCTCAAGATTTGTGTCCTTTCTCGAGTGGGGCCTCAACCTCATTGGTCTCATCAAACCTGCGCTCCTCTCAGCATCATCATTCCATCATCACCACTACCAAGTACTTCACCAAATGGGTGGAAGCCATTCCACTTGCATCCACCAAATCTAATAAAATTATTGACTTCATCTATCAACACATTATCTGTTTCTCTGGTTTTCCTCATAAAATCATCATAGACAACAAAAAGTCCTTTAAAAATAAATACCTCAAGAAGCTTTGTGAATCTTTCAACATCAATCTTAGCTTCTCTTCTTCTTATTATCCTCAAGCTAATGGCCAATTTGAAGCCACTAATAAAACCCTTCACAACATTCTTGCTAAAAATTTGACAAATCAAAACCGAATTGGCATCTTCACATCCCCTTCACCCTTTGGTCCTATCGGTGTAGAATTCACACCTCTACGGGTGTTAGTGATTTTTATCTCATTTATGGCTCAAGTTGTTCTTCATATCGAAGTTCAAATCCCCTCCTTATGTGTCTCTCCCTAAGAATTCATCTCTAACGAGGACTATTGTCAAGATCATCTATCCTAGCTTGAATTATTAGATAAACGTCACTTAATCACTCTTTGACACCATCATGTCTACCAAGAGCACATAAAATGTTCTTACAATAACCATCTCAAGGAATGAAATTTTAACATCGGTGACCTCATTTTAAATGAAAATTGGAATTTCACTACTTTATAAAGGAGCCAACATGGAAATTTTTCTCCTAACTGGATTGGACCATATATTATCACACATAAATATGGTTTTTTATCCTATCGTTTAGCCTCCCTTGATGGTAAACTACAAATAGAACCTCTCAATTCCTTACACTTGCAAACTCTCTATTATTAACATACCTACCAGTGTGACCCTAGTCATACTTAACAATCATTTCCATCACTAGCCCTTCAATCTATCATCATAATGATTTGGAGTTATGTGGTCTACCATAAATTCCTTGTCTATGACCTTAAATATGAGCACCATAGATCTGTTCATAGCATATTCCTCATGAAAAAGTTCTTCCTTTTTTGGTGGGAACCTGTAATCATTACACCCATCACCTTCTTATCTACCTATTGGAACCATTCTAATCGTCAATAGGTGTCACTTGTACATCTTATCATCCCATCCCTAGGTGGACTACTTGGTTATCCCCGGATCTTTCCTAAAAATCAAAATTCTAGATGCTCATGTCAAAAGACATCTTATCTAAAAACAAACCGCACCCTCGAAGGAAAATTTTTCATATCAAGTAAAAAATAATCAAAATTATAGATTGGTCCTTTGATGGACAATTATGATGCATTCCATCTTGTCATCTAAAGCAAAAGTAAAAACTCAAAATCCAAAGTAAAATTTTGGTCGTAGCCCACTCCCTCAAATGATGGCTACTATATTGTATCATGGAATAAAAGGCTTCCCTCATTGATCAGCATTCTTAAAATATCAAAATCAAAAGTAGGATGTCAAAATTAAGCATTCCCAAAAATATTCCCCCATCAATCATCTTTCTCATCCTCTACAAGTTCTTTGCATTTATCAGTTTACACTATATTACACAAAGATGGGGCATAGACATGGGACTACCACCTAATGAGAAATTATTTTTCTTTTTTCATGTCTAAAGTGGGTCTATAAGCACACTTTATAGCTTTACCTCTAGGCATTAAATATGATTAGATATAGTTATTTATGTGTTAATACATGTCATTGGTCACAAGTGCATTATTTTTATTGTTCCCTCTCACGCTTATTTACCTCTTATCTAGTCCAAAAGCATCTTTTCCACATACGATCTATAAGATCGCGCATTTTCATTCCAAGTTTTTGTATGAACGAATCATTAACTTTAAGTGGATCACAAGGAATTGGTGGCAAGAAGTGTTACTTGGCTAGAGTCTCTACTAGGCATGCACATGTTTATCTTAAAAAGGACATACATGCTTACACATATTTGAGAAGCTAACCATGTAATTGTGCTCATCACCAAGCACTCGTGGGACACCTTATGTTAAATCCCTCATTTTGTATATTGGGAAATTAAGTTTTCTTATCTTGCAGAGTTGGGATTATTCTTAAGTTTGGATAAGTTGTTGGGTTCCTATGATAATTGCTTTGATGAATGAGATTATCTTTCTTACTGAATGCTTTGTTGTGTGTGATGATCTGTAATTACGGTATGTTAAGGGTATTTTTGTACCTTTACTAGAGGATAAGTTCACCTTATTATGATGCGATACTTATTTTGTCAAAAGTAATTGACTTGAGGCTATTCAAAACTTCCATGTTTTTGTACCTATTATTGATTAAAATAGTCACCTTTCTTATGAAAGTAATGATGTACAAAGTATGATTCCAATTACATATAGTTGCATTATATTCTATTGAATTGAGATATAATGATGTATGGTTTAATAATGATTAAGATGAATTATGGTACTAACCATGGTTGATACGTCTATTATAGACCGCAAGTTTTAAAAGGGGGTCCTTCTCACTAAGTCTCTGTAAGGAATCGATAATATAATTGCATTATTTAATTTACACTCCATGGAACTAGAATATCATTATGGTTGTTTTATTTTAACCATATTTGATATTAGAATTATTGATAACTTTTGATAGACCGTGGTTGAGGGAACTTAATATAAACATTATCAAGGAACCAGACTCTTCTTTATATCAATTATTGCTATGTGGTTTTGTAAATTGATGCTAATATGATAAGCCACATTTGAATGGAATTTATATGTATTTTTGGTGTTGGACGTAGAAACGACCCATACTATAATATTATTGGATTAGACATTCCTCCATGCCACCGTGGATATCGTTACAATAGTTGTTTGTTTAAATAATTACTAAAATGGTCTTACAAGACCCATGCAAGACTTGGAAATTGTAAGACAATCTTCGACCATAAAAATACTTTGATATATGCTTACCTAGATAATATGATTTAAATTACAAATTGACTTAGTGGAGAAAGGTATTTAATTCCACCGCCATGTGTAAATGGTATGTTTGATTATAATGATAAACGAGCCAACCACATTTTGTTCTCATTCTAAATCCCACCAAACTTAGATGGCGGAAGATAGCTTAATGGACCGTGACGTGGCTCTACAAAACTAAATGCACGGGGAAACTCGGAGTTTCCCCAACACACTACTTCCAAGTGGGAATGCATTGTGAGGTTTTATTTTTGGTTAATCTCTTGCATGCGGTTGAAACACATCCATTATGGAGCTGCAACTAGTTTTTTTATGAAGAGAATACTGGGAAAAAAATCATGTTGAATTTCGTGGGGACAGTTGCATGCTTCAGAAGCTTATTTTGATGGCAAAATTTTTGTTATTATGGCTCTTCTTGAAGCTTTTGGATAGCTATTTTGAGAATAAAAGTTCATAGTTGTGAGGAAATTAGGAAAATAAAGAAATAAATTGATTTCCAGGTATGGGCTATTTACTCTCTCATTTGTTGCTTCATTTTGAAGTAGAAAGAAAGAAATAAGGGTTCCTTACTGTTATCAAATCTTCATTATTTTGGAAAATTGTGAGTGCGAAGAAAGTTGTAAAACACTAAAGAAATAATGGGTTCATGTTGTTTTCTAGAATATGGAAATATCTTTTGGGTTCTTTCTTGTTGCAAGTTTGTATACATTTTAAATGACGGGAATAAAAGAAAAAACGGGTATTTTCTACTATCACTGAATCTGAAAAAATTACATCAGACTACCACACTATTCGAATTTGTAATTGCTTTGAGTTTTATATATATTATCTATATTTCGAATCACAATAATTATTTTATGATCTGTTTCCTGCTAATCATGGTTGAGATATTATTGTAGTGAAACTGTAAATGTTTAATCATCGTGGGGTTTTCTGAACTGTGTTGGTTTAAGTTTTAGTTTGATTAAAAAAATATACCCTTTTAGGACTCAGCTTATAATAGTTGTTAACAAATCTTTTGGGCGACTTCTATTGTGTATTTGAATACCCGTTAAGGGAATATACATTTAAACTGGTTTATTTATATCAAAGAGGAGATAATATATTAAGGGAGTGATAATAGAATTTGTCTTGATCTCAATATTTATATATAGACTCATTTGGGTTATTTGTTTTTACGTCCTTTAATGACCGAGACCGACACTAACGAAGTCGAGCCTCATACTTTTAATGGCCTCCTGCATATTCTTTGGTATGGTAATGTTGTTATTTCGGTGTAGTCTTGTATTAGAAGAAATGAAGCGCATAGATGGCTATTTTAATGGATCAAGATATAGACATAAACGGATTCATTGTACTGTTTTGAATAACTTCGTTATGTTAAATTCTTCATTAGATAATTAAAAAAATATTTCAAATAAAGAAGCCATGATATTATGGATTAATAGTTTAGGTACTCTTACATCTTCTTTTACTTCTTCTTAAAGCAACAGGAAATAGAATAAATATCCCATGCCAGTTCGGGGTGAATTGACCATGTTGTAACATTACTTTACAGTTGCAAGTTTGATGGATATTTTCTGAAGTTATAGAATAAAAAATCTGATTTGACTTCATTGATTATTTTGTAACAAACTTCAAGGAACGTAAAGAATGTATTTACTTTTGATTGAAAAGATAGTTCTGAAAATAAAGCGACAGGGCTTAATGCAACCTTGACTATTGTGAAAATAATGTTTTAACCATGGTTGAGGGTGGGAAATATTTACATGATAGAATTAAGGTAAATAATCTTGTAGCCCAATAAGAATTATCTTTGAAAGCCACTTCGGATTATGTATATGGGTTATTAAATATTCTTATATAAAAAAATAAAAAGGTCTTAGACCTAATGAATATTTGTTATCTTAATAGTCTCATTTTGGCGATATATCAAGCATATATTTCAAGTAGATCACTACAATGGAAAGGATCAATAAGTTTATATTTATGACTCTATTTTATATTATCATGTTATATACCAAGTCATCTCGCATATATTGAGGTAGTATTAGTATTGTTTAAGAATGTCTTTATGAGTGTATGGTTGATTAACAAACCAAGTAATGTAATAAAATGTAAAAAAGGGGCATGGCATCAATGGAATTATGAATAAGTGAGAAGTATATTGTCTCTTCTATTAACCTCGGTTTGATATGAAATATGAATAACTTTCAAAGTTATTGGTTAAGGATAAATTCATTGGAACTCGTTTATAAATTGCTATCGATTTGTTGATGCAAATCAAAAATACTTATATCCTATGGATATAAATATGGTTGAAATAAGCATATGATTTCTTAAGTGTTGGTCCTAGATATACATGGCAATCGCATTAGGAAAATGGACTTAATAAATGGTACTCTCCTTCTAAGTGAGAGATAGAGTGAATCATAATGATGATGATTATGATTTTAAAATTAGAATAAACATTCTTTGAGGAAAATAAAATTATTATAACCCATTAATAATCAAAACACATGGTGTATTCTAAAGAAGAATTGATAGTTATAAACTTATATCAATTCATTTACACAATTAGGAGTATATAAATAGATATTTAGTTGTCACCGGTTGATAACAAATTCACACCCAAGGAATAAGTCAAGTTCCTTGTTATTCCTAGCTTATGAAAAGGTAAATTGAATGTTTCAAATGAGTAAAACATTGTTGGCCCATGAAAGAGACTGCAGAAACCTAGTTTAGGTTTTCTTGCACTCCCACAATCGGTATAGGACATTTATGGGACTTGTTATCGATCGGGTGCTATCTAGTTTGGCATGGTATATTATAATTATATGGGAAAAGGATAAAATATTGGATGAAGAGGTTAATGTACATAATGCCTTCACCTATTATATATTGGTTGTTATTGTTATAAACTCTCTACGATTATAAATGAACCTTTGAAATAGTCAAGTAGAATACAAAATAACCTAGTAAATCGGAATGAACATAAAATAATGCTTAAGCTATCAACTATGAACTTAAAGACTTAAGAAAGGGAAATGAATCCATATAAATGAATAAGTGATTAAGGTGAGATGACAAGTTCCCAATGGCGAGTGTTCCATCACAGAACCGAGCATGGCATACATGTCTTTGAAACTTTGTGCAAAGTAGTGTAAAATGTTGATTACACTGTTGTGATTTCACCAAGATCTAAGCTATGGGATTTCAGATGGTAATTCCATGGTGGAACCCAAGAAAAATATTATAATACATCACTTAATTATCAATTCTTGATAAATAAAAACTAAAGGATACACTTGATATATTGGCTCATAAAGAGTGTTGAGGGGGTCGAGTAGGATCGGTATGTTCTCATACAACTACACATGGTTTATGAAAGTTATCATAACGGTTTACATTAAGATTTATGGTGGATTTAAATATATGTGTATTCAAATTGTGAAGCATAATGTTAATAAAAAAATTCTCTAGAATTGAAGTGAAAAAAGTGGTTGTTACATTTTGGTATCAGAGCTGAAGGTTGCAGCTCTTGGAGTGATTGGGTCCTTACGCTAACTAAATTCTTATTTTGTTTTCAGAAGAAAATGGATATGGGAAGGATGTATCGTGAATAAATAATCGGACCATATTTTTTGTAGGTTCAAAGGTGAAAAAGTGAGACAAATTTCTTAAAATATTTCGATATACCCGAACCATTTAGTTGCCTTGGAGGCCTAGTGACAAGTTAGAAGAAAAATAACTTGAGCTTGTAAATAGAAATCAGCAAGGGATTGTCTTGATTGTTGAACTGACTAATGATGATAGTTTTCAGATTTATAAATCCAAAGAGAAATTAAACCCAAATATGAGGGACATAGTAGATGAACAAAGATTGTTTGCTAAGAAAGTAATATTCGTAAAATCCTATTAGCTAGAACTGAAATTATAGGACATTTCAACTTATAAAAAGAATAATTATCCTAAGAATGATATCTCTTCTCCAACATCAATTGATAAGAAAATATGGTGGAAGAAATATGGAATAAAAATGCATTCTTCGAAGATTAAAAGCTGCAAAAAGTTTGTGTGTAAATGCCAAAGCAAGAAAAAGCAAAATAGAGTTGTAAGTGGAAAAATTGGACATGGTCAAAAAGGACCATCGAAGGATGTTTCAAATGTGGGGGTGAGCATTACGCCAACAAGTTCCCTTAAAAAAATAAAATGAACAAGAAGTAGTTGATGATGTACGATGCAATCTCTAACAACCAAGAAAAAGGAAGCAACACTTGTTGAAGCTAAAAGCTTTGGGTCTGGAAAATTTCATGGTGAAACCAAATAGACTACCGGAACATTCTAAAAGAAATAAAATTGTGGGTTTTCTAGGTTATTTGAATGATAAAAACAATGATTTTGAATAACTTTTCTAATTTTTGTCAATTATTTTACATGCATGATATATTTTATCTATTTGATGTCTTTGAAACAACAAGGGTTTTGTCATAATTCATCTTTGTTTGACTTTGAATGGTAAATTAAAGGGTTATTACTGCCAATAAATATGAATTTCAGGTCTGAAAACTTAAATTTTTGTTGAGAATGATGATGATTCTCCTAACTTATTGGATATAAATATGTGTTTGATTGTTTTGATTACGGTTAATAAGTAAAAATTATGGGGATGATGAATCATTAAGGAGGGAAGTACGTAACATCCCACATTTTCATTCAAAGTCGTCATATGATGGAGTCATTAAAATGAAGTGGATCACAAGGAATTGGTGGAAAGAAGCGTTACTCGCCTAGAGTCTCTATTAGGCATGTGCATATATATCTTGAAAAGGACATACATGCTTATGCATACCGAGAAGCTAATCGTGTAATGGTGCTTTTCACCAAGCACTCGTGGGACACCTTATGTTAAATCCCTCATTTTTTATATCTTTGGGTAGTTAAGTTTTCTTATCTTGTAGTGTTGGGATTATTCTTAAGTTTGGATAAGTTGTTGGGTTCCTAAGATACTTGCCTTACTAAATAAGATGATATTCCTTATTGAATGCTTTGTTGTGGGTGATGATCTATAATTATAGTATGTTGAGGGTATTGTTGTACTGCACTAGAGGATAAGTGCACCTTTTTATGATGTGATATGTATTTTTACGAAAGTAATTGACTTGAGGCTATTGGACACTTCCATGTTTTTTGTACCTATCATTGATTAAACTAGTCACCTTTCTTGCTAAAATTAATGATGCACAAAGTATGATTAGAAGCGATTACATATATTTGCATTATATTCTATTGAATCGAGATATAATGTTGTATGATTTGCTAATGATTAAGATGAATTATTGGTATTAACCATGGTTGATACATCGGTTATAGACTATAACATCTTTGAAAAACTGTTAGTTTTTTCCTCTTTACATCGCAAACGTTGACATGTGATTTGTCCTAACAAGGTTTATTCTTTTGATCGTTGAAAATCATTCTTGCAATGAATAAATTATTCTTGTTCGGGATTCATTTTGTTGTGTTGTTGTTACTTGAAATGAAGCCATTCTTCCTTGTGATCTGTAAGGTCGTGAACTCCGTATTCTTTGTTGCATATTTATCTAATGTTAACAACTAAACCTTGGATCATTTCCATTGATCCAAGGTATGGTTCATTTCTTCTTACCGATCATTTTGATAAATCAACATTTTGATTTGGAAGGTAATAAGGGACTGAGTATATGTAGATTACAATTTATATGAACCCTTCTTTTGGAGTCCTTATTTTGCATTTTGCTGTAAATTGTGCGCTTAGATCTTCTTGTTAATATCTTAAAGACGATGAACAATGTAAGGGGGATAAGGACCTACTACAATACTATTAAGGTAAAACCTTATTCCTAGATTGTTAAGATCTATCCTAACTAGATTCTAACCTAAGGTAAACTAGACCTACCTTAGATATATTCCTAAACTATTCTTATTGTACCCTAACCTAAGTTTGTATACTTTACGGGTGTGGGGTTTTTAAATCACCTATGGTAACATGAGTCCTAGCTCTAACCCATTACCTAACATTGAATTATTAAGGGTTATGCTTAATTTATGATGGCATGATTACTATGTCAATTTTGAATGACCTATTAATCTTAAGGGTTATTAATCTTGAAATTTCTCTATATTTTTTTGATAATGAGCCTCTGTTTGATAATATGGAATGAGGGTTGTTCCTTGTTAAAATATAATAGTAAATCGTGCTTTACTTTTGTTGGGAATGGAATAATGTCAAACTTGTGTAGATCTTGTTTTCTAAGCAAAACAGATTGTGGTGATACTTAGTTTGCTTTTGGATTCATTTTGGTTTATCTTCCTCTGTTGGAAAGAGATAAGAAATATATTATCCATTGTTTCATTTTAGTTGTTTGAATCTCTTTCTTCGCAAAACCGTGTTGTAATGGTTGCTTGGATTCATTGTTTGTGGATTCAAACCTAGTTGGAAATAACATTGTATGAAATACAACTTCTGTCCTTTATAGTTAAAACTTGGTTTTTTTGAATCAGCCCTCAGAGAGATTGTGTGGAAATGGTTACCGAATGGGAAGATTTGCATGTTTCATTTTTCTTGAATATAACATCAAACGAGTTCTTCAGGTCTCTAAACTTTATTTTTTTGGGTTTTTAGATCTCTGGAAGACTGACCTAAAGTTGGGCAATATATGTCTTGTTTTAATGGTTGATATTTCGAGAATTAGTTCTTTTTCGGGTCATGCACATTAGCTCTTGCTTGAGTTTGCATGATGTCGACCTTGTTGTCTTTCTTTACTTGTAGAATAGTAAATGGTTCGATAAAGACTTACATGTTTTTGATCTAGGTAAACCTTTTGAATTACCTTGTTGAGGGTAAGTTTGTTAAGCCCTTACTATCATGTATCTAGTAAAAGACTTAACTAATGTTTATTATCTTCTGCGATGACATTTTGTGTCAAGGGAATTTTTCAGTTCAACTTGAAGGGTTTTCTAACTCCTTACCTTATTTTTGATCTATGATAATTTGAAGGGAATTGTTTAGTCCCTTATGTTTGTTTTGTTATGTTAACAATATTGAATAGTGTGAAAGTCTTGGTGAAACAAGGTTTAGTGCGGTTTGGACTTTTTTGAGAAATTGACGGAAATAAACTTGATCTTTCTATTTTCACCGAGACCGACTTGTTCACCTATAGTCGAAACACCTGGTTTTCATTACATCTTTATTATGAATGGATCAAGTTGGGTTCTTTATTTACTCACCGAATTCTATTCTTTTATCCATGTTTGATGGGAGTTTGTGTTATCTTTATTTTATATTGTATTCATTTTCGGAAGTGATGGTAAATTTCATATTATAAAAACCGAACTATTTACAACTGAGTGAAATGAAATGTCCAGTGGTGGTTATACTTCAAGTATTGTTGCTTATTTGAATTCTTTCAAAAACATTTGTTTCTTGATGTAGATTTTACACCACTATTATTTTTCTAGTTTTATGATTGAGAACACTTCTTCTCCTGGAATCGACTTGCTTTTGTAGTCGCATAATTCAAATCCAAAGAACTTGGATTTCTTTATTCTCAATGTTTTTATTATTTCTAGATCTTTTGATTAGATCTATTTCAGTCTCTTATCCTGCTATGTAGTTCCATTCTGGGAAAGGAATAATGGGGCCTTCTCCCTTTATTGTTGTAACTACCCTCTCTCTTATATCTTGAGTTATGGTTTCATCACTATGTTCTTTGGAAACTATAGAATATTGTACGCTATCCTCTCTTCTTTGGGTTGGGAAATGTAACATAGATCTCCTCGATTTGGAGGGAAGTAAGAGGATTTTCCTTCTCTTAGTTCATCCTTTCTCTTCTGTGTTACTCTTGTTTATAGGTTGGATCGGTTCAGTTTGTATTACTTATCAAGATTGCAATTGAGTAGTTGTAGATACTTATTACTTATTCACCTTGACTTGTATTGAATGGAATCAATATTTGTAATGTGTGATCAATGTGTAATGTAATTAACTAAATGAATACTTTCCTATTTCTAATTGTTGTGACCTAACTTAAGACTTAGGCTATATCTTGGACTTTAAATTTGGATGTAGCATCTGAAATATGAATCTCTTATTTTATTTTGTCGTTGATTCATCCTAAAACCTTCATGAAGATGGAATTAGCTTGGCTTTAGATGTCTTCTTCGATGGAATTTTGTTAATGCTGAGTTGATGGTTCTTGCTTCTTACAAGTAACTCTATTTTTGTAAAATATTGGAGTTAGTATCTTTATTTGTAGATCAGATTGAATGAAGTACGAAATAAATAGTAAGCACATTTACTAGAAGGAGATAATTAATTAGCATGAAGATAAGTAATTATGAAGAATTATTACTTATCTAATATAATTATATATTATAATAATGGCTTAAGAGTGCTGATTATATCATGATATTTTTGAAATGTTAATTTGGTTGATCAATTGTTCTTCTTTTATGATTGTTATTTCTTATGATTTATATATCTGTTTGGCTTTACTGTTTCATAAAAGCAAAGTTTGTTTTATGAAACAGTTAGTTGAAGGCACATCGTTTTAATGCTTAGTGTTTATCATGCTCAGTTCAATGAACTAACCCATGCTAGCAATTTTTACAAATGGACTTCGTAAGTGATAAAGGAAGGCAATAAATTTTATGATGTATTGGTTACTTAAAGTCTGGATCTTTTATGAAGAAATCGATTCATTATTGAAATGTATTGAAAGAAGAAAAATTGTATTCTTTATTGATCTTGATGTTGTTTGACATGAAATATGTCTAAAATGCATGGTCTTGTAAAATGTGTATTTCACCATGATGAATTGAAAAAGATTAAGAGTTACTTATACTTGTTGTTTCATTCTCCTTGTGCATTATTTGAAGGAAAGTTGTAATCTTATCTTCATTTGTTCTCGTTCTTAACTGATTGGATCCTTATTTTAGTTGGCATTAAATGAATTGGATGGAAGGGATTTAATTTCAATATCCCTTAAATGAATGCAACTTATTAATTTGGCATGCATAGATGTTATTTTATCAAAGTCTCCATGGTTAGTAAAGGATATTAATGAAAGAGTAACTTAATTATAATTATTGGTATAACGGAAAAAGGATAAAACGAACTCTAAACGAATAACAAGAAAGAGGAATTTTCACTTCATCTTGAGAAATACCTTGATAGGTTTGAAACAAATGTATGGTATCTAAGATCATTTATCAATTAGACTTCATCTCTATGAAGTCTATTATAATAGAACCTGTTTTGGTACTTAAACAGGCTATGAATGGTTGAGTTATACTAAATAAATATTATGGAGGATGTTGTTTCTGTTTTGATTAACTAAACTTAAAAGTAAGAAGTTAATGAACGAAAAGAAATCATAAAGTTTTTGTATTACATTAACAACTCAATTTTGAATGATAATATTAAGGGCTAAAGTAATTCAGGGTTCAACAGAGTAGCTATAACTAAACCTTAATTAAGAAACATAAGTGAGTAATAACCTCTCAATATGGGGTATGTACACCGAGATGGGTAATGATGTCTTGATGTTGGCACATGCCAACTACATAACTGTACCTTCGTGAAGACTATGGTCTTCACAAGGATATAATGTTGTAGTTGACATGTTACAACACCCTCCGCATATTGGCTCATCTAGATCTACATAAACCTAGACTTGATCTTAGTTTCCCTCTAGGTCATATTAGGAATATGATTTAGTACATGGAGTGACTCATGATAACTTAGGGTAACTAGACGCATCCAATTGACTTAGGTCGATTGAGTATGTCTATGTACCCTTAGTCATCAAGAGTGTTCCCCTACACCAAATTATGCTTCTAATGGGTTAGGGTCAAACCTTGAACACGTGAACTGACAAAATTCAATGAAGACCATTCTAGATAACATATGAGTGGGGTGAAGGACATATTCCATCGATTTAGTATGTCGTCTAAGAATAGTAACATGAATAATATGTTGGAAATATTTGGCCAAAGTATCGCAAGCTATTGGTTACATTTTCCATTGTCACCTAGTTTAAGAAATGGGATTTCAAATGAATATTGGTAACAAATGTTCAGACAGGTTTCTTAAACAAAACACTCAATACCCAAAATAGGGTAAGAGAGCCAAGTATACTTAGTATACACTTAGTATTCAATACTTTAAGTTAACATGAGAGATCGGTTAGAAACCAAGTCATGAAATGAGAGATCAGTAGTTCACCGAGTCATTTACAACTGCATATGGTTATCTGTTATGAGATTGATTGGCATGGAATGTGTGTTCTAAATTATGATTATTCGTAAAGAAAACATTATATTAATTTTTTTTTCTTGTTTCTAAAGTCTTAAATTGGGAATGTTACATCTTGGTATCTGTTGGGTTTTAAAATGATACTTTAACAAACCATCAGGGGACAATAAGTCCCTCTTCTTTAATGGAAGAGGTTCCCTTATTGAAAGAAAGTAGAAAAATTATATATAAATGTATAACTTGCAACGTGTGGATTCCTGATACTTTGAAATGTTTTATTCCCAAAAGATCATCAATATGAAAGAATGGAAGAATTAAGGAGATGAGATAGAAAGAACATAACAATACTTTCAGAAAATATAGATGGTAGAGTATAGCCTTACACGTATTTAAATAAGAGAGATTTAGAATAGAATCATTCACTTTGATAACAGATATAATTCCACAGGACAAAAAGTTCTAGAAATCATATAAACAAGAACAAAAAGTTTCTTAATATGCAAAGATGGATGATTCACAAATTTTGAACAAGGAAAGAAGGAAGAGTAGAGGAAGAAAAGGAAAAACTTTTGTATTGATTAATTTTCGATCTATAACATTTCAAGAATACTCGGATCCCTCTTTTGGCACCTCTAATTCATGCCTTTATAACAATCGTTTTACATCAAACTTTCCCCCCAAGAAAAGAATATTCCAGAGAATACTTTGTTACTGATTAGTTTCGTAAAGTGATGTTTAACAAATTTACACTCGAAAGTTGTCAGTGTACAAATGATAATTCTTTTCAATCATTTTCACTTATTGTTTTAACTAGGGCACCTAGTTGTCACTTTTCGCAGCATGCTCATCATAGTTTGCATGTGTAATTTCCTCCTCTTTATCCTACTTTGCTGATAATTCATTTTGTAGGCACCCGAGAAACTCTGTTTCAAAACTTCAACTTTTGCATTTCTCAAATTTACAAATTTGTCTCCATAACAACTCAATTGCACTTGGCTGAAAAAAATGAAAAGAGATAATCACATTGACAATGAAAAACGACGTGCATTTGCATCTCCTAAAGACTTGGAGCATTAATGGAGGTAAAACTAGATACATCACATCGTAGTTGTTAACTTTTCCTTTCACAACTTTAAAATTGAGCCATCCACGTGGAAGATATCTGAGTTGAAGCGGATCTGGGGGGCTTTTATATTTTTGTGCCTTTTAGAGAAACGACATTTTAGAAAATTTCGGCCCTCCCATCCGCTTCGATATGGGTCCGACACGTGGCTTTACTTGAGTGGTGACAGAGTCGCGGCTCACTTTTACAATTTTAACTCTTTCCAACAAAAATCCCAAAAACTCAAAGTTCTCCACCAACCCGCTTCCCCGCTTTGAATTTTCAATGCATGACTTAACACCCTAGTGGATTCATGGATCATTTTACAACTTTTAACTCTCTTTTTTGGAAATAAATCCAAAATCCTCAAAGTGCTCGATGGCCCGCCTTCACACTTTGACTTTTCAACTACAGAAGAGTAAAGCAGACTTATTTTGTAACTTTATACTTTTTCAAACAAAGCCAAAATTTTCAAAGTGCTCACAATCCGCCTTCCCACTTTGACTTTTGATGCAGCTCAACATTGGACTTTATAACTTGGCATGAGTGGGACCTGTGGGTCACTTTATAACTTTAAGCCTTTTATGGAAACAAAGCCAAAATTCCTAAAGTGTCCCGACGACCCGCCTCTCTACTTTGACTTAAAAATGGCCATGTGTCCCTTCGCAGCCTTAGGTATTCTTTTTTTACATTTTACTTATTTTCATCATAATGGCTCAAAACACAAAAAGGGCCCACCTTTCTGCCTTTGACCTTTCAAAGTATCAAAACACAAAAAGGGTCCGCCTTTCCGCCAAATAGCCAATCAAGATCTTTTAGGGCCACGGGGCCAATTTGGCACTTTTACTAAAATAGCCAAAATGAAAAGTTCGCAAAAATAACCCATCATGCCGCATCCAATTAGAGATGTCGATGTACCCATGGATGCTGGGGAAGAATTTAACGGGAAGATGACCATAGAAAAATTTAGAGAAGGGGAAAAACACTACCATTCATGCCCGAATCAAAGATTTTTCCTATAGAAAGATAAACGCAAGGAATACAAGTCTCGATGTGTTCCCCAGCCATAGAAAAATATTGATAAATTCTCTGCATCCATGAAAGGAGATATAAAAAAAATTTAAAACACACAGACTGAGGAATTTTAAATGGAATGGGGCAAGATTAAAAACCGAGCACTAACTTAAAAGCAAGAATTTCTATCTCTCCCGACTTCTTACTTTTTTTAAAACATTTTTCAAAAGCACCAACTCAAAATTTTTGAAACTTGACTTGGAAAAGGAGGGGATTTTGAGGGCGACAACAACTAGCTCTTTTTCGAGGATGACTTGGCTTGGAACAAAGATATAAGGTAAGATCAAGAACCGCATAAAAACTCTAGGAAAGAAGACCAAAGGCCTTATCCATTGGGAAAATAGAGTCAAAGGTAAAAACCAATACAAAAGACAACACACACTAAGGGAAACAAACTAAAACAAGGAAAACCAAAAACAAAACATTGTACACAATATACGAGATGGACCACCTAATCACCTAGGACTTGAATAACTTCAAATATTTCCCACTATAAGGAAGTGGGAGAGAAGATCCATCCATGTAGTCTAGGTAGAAATAATTTTCTCAAGAAAGTGTCTAATTTTGAAAGGAACAAGCCAAAGAGAATAAAACTTACCATGGCTTCCTTGAGGTTCATGTCTTTTGTCCCACAACATAACAATGTCTCCCACTTGGAAATATTTGGGTCTATCTTTCTTGTCAAACAAAGCTTTCACCTTCAGTTGATGAGCTAAGATCTTATCAAAACTTGCAACCTATCTTCATCCAGCTTCTAGAGATACATGATCCTCTTGTCCAAAGAACTGATGAAACTTGTATCTTCAATAGCCTTCATTAAGTGCAAGGTCGGGCAATTCCACTTATTCTATGGTAGCTAATCTTCAACACCATACACCACCGAATCTCAATTACTCTTTTGGGTGTAATTATATCTACCCAGAGAGCATCATAGAGATTTTTGTGCCAATTCCTTTGAGAATCATTGACAAGCTTCCACACAATGGTTACCAAGTTCTTATTTGTTGATTTTTCTTGTCCATTTCCCATGGGATAGTAATTTGAAGAATGAGCAAGGGAAATCCCATAACCATGGTAGAAATCCATCATCTCGGAAGAAGAGAAATTAGAAGCATTATCAATCACAATTTTGTTTGGTACTCCAAACCTTATCAAGATGTTCTCCTTAATGAAATTACACACCACCTCAGAAGTAGTACTTTTGACTGGAATGGCTTCCACCCACTTTGTGAAGTAATCTCAGTGTGCTTAGCACGTGAGTATGTCCAAGCACTAGAAGGTGGGTTAAGAGTTTCAATGAACTCTAATCCTCATTGTTGAAAAGGAACATCAATCACTACTGGTTTGAGTGGTAAAGCAACCAACTTAGGTCTCCCAACAAAGGTTTGACAGCTTCACACTTACCTACCCATTTTGATGCATCTCTAAACAATGTAGCCAATAGTACCCTACACGAAGGATCTTATGGGAAGTGATAGTAGAAGATAAATTCCCTCCACAAGCCTGATCATGAAAAGCTGAGAATAACTTCTTCTGTTGCTCATTGTCACACACTTCAAGAATCTTTCATCTATGCCTCACTTGAACAAAACATTCTCCCACAAATTACATAATGTGTAGACCTTAGCTTAATAGATCTCTTTTCCTTGGCACTCAAGTGGGATGGACACTCTCCATAAGTAAGAAAATGTGCAATACCAGCATACCATTCATCAGTTGAACTGAGGAAGAGGACAATAAGAACATCAATTGTTTCTTTGGAAAATTCTACATAAGCTCCCTCAGCAATAAGCTCACATAAGCCTTTACCTCAGACTAGCTTAGTTGGCTTGATATCAAGGTCATATTCTTGGACTTTTTCTACCCAATTTCCTCTCTTAGTTCCAAACTCTTGTTGTGTAAGAATAGACTTGATGGTCAGATTGTACAAGCACAACAGAGTAACAATTAAGAATATAAAATGAAATGGCTTGACAGCTTTGACCACTAAAAAATCATGATTCTCCATCATGGTATATTTCAATTCATGAGATTTTAGAACATAGCTCATGAAGGTAATTGGGAGTTCATGATCCTCATAATTTCTCTGAGTTAACACAACAACCAAGGTACTCTTTGTAGTATAGCAATAGATGATAAAATCCTTACTGAAATCAAGACATGCTAAGATGGGAGTTTTAGCAATGGCTTTCTTGATACCTTCAAATGTTTATTTACCTTTCAGAATTCCAACCAAAGTTTTGATTTTCTATCATCATGTGAGCAATGCTCATAGTCAGTTCTACAAAATCTGGAATGAATCTCCTTAGGAAGTTTATCTTACCAAAGAAAGAGTGAACGAACTTTTGCTCATCGGGAAGAGGAATATGCTGGATTGCTTGATCTCTTTCTGGATCTATCTTGATTCCTTATTTGGAGACAATATGCCCCAACAACTTGCCTTCAGTGACACAAAAGATAGACTTAATAGGATTGAGAGAAACTCCTGCTCTCTACATTTTTAAGGATCTGCATTTCAGATGTTGAAGATGATCACGGGGGGTTCATTAGCTAGGCAATATCCTAGCACGTGGGTTCATATTGAGGTAATTAAAATTAATAAAATTAAAGTCAATATACCGGTAGACATGAGGGGGTGAAAGGGTTTAATTTATTAATGTTTTGAATCAGGTATTGGGGTAGGTTAGAGAGATGGGCCAAAGGAAATAGAGGTTTACTTTTAATATAAAACTAAAACGTTTGAACCCTAGTTTTTAAAAGTAAATACCTTAAAATTGCAAAAGGAGTGTGGTCATAAATTAAATTATAATCTCTTTTTTAATAAATAAATCTAGATTCTTAACCAAGAAATAATAAGATGGTAGAAAACTAGGATTGAGTATGCTTTTCAACACAAGTGATATTATTTCACCATCTTAATTATTTGAAGAACTATTGATAAATGAATAAAGCTTAACATATATAAGGTGACTTGTAATATGTATTCAATGGCTTGAACTATCTTCGAAAGGAAATGCATATTAAAAAAATTGAGTGAGAAATATAATATATTTTTGTCTAATATATTAGGGTAGAAATAAAAAGGGGTAAATAAAATTGTAATTGAAAAATGGGTAAGTAAGGTACATGGAAAAAATAGGGGGTATTTTCATTCTAATAATATAACAGGAGGGGGTATTATCAATTGAATAATTAGAGGTAGAAACTAGAATTAAGGGTATTCTTTAATACCCTTGAACGCAGTGCTTTATACCATACTTTTACTAAGTGAATCCCTCGTGAAGATGATTTGCCCTTGTTTTGGAAAAAAGCAAAAAATCATCAAGGTATACAAAAATACGCTTTCTCTTTAGACTACCAAAAGTCAAGTCCATTGCCCTCGAAAAGTGGCATCAGTATTGATAAGACCAAATGGCATTCTCTTGTAAGAAAAGGTGCCCCAAGGAGTGGTGAAATTTCTTGTGTTGATCCGAAAATCCATCTAGCATAGACAACATTTAGAGCCTATCGACATGCAAAACTTGATCCATCATGGGAGAGTATAGTTGTCTTTTAGATAGGCTTGATTTAAATTCCTAAAATTTACACAGATGCAGATCTCACCATTTTGTTTTTTGACATGCACAATGTTGGCAATCCATATTGAATGATGTATAGGGAAAATGATCTTTTCCTTCAACAAATTGTGGATCTCTTGAAAAATAGTGTGTCGCAACCTTAGGATTGTATTGCCTTTTCTTCGCTTGAAAGGTTTGATCCCATGTTTTAGAGGGATAAAGTGTTACACCTCCTTTGGTTGAAAAGCCTTGAGATCATAATATGAATAGGAAAGAACATCAACATACTTTTTTAATAGGTTTGTTGCTTTCCTCCTCTCTTCTTGAGTGCAAAATTTTCCAATGTTCACCATCTTGGGTTCCTCATGACTTCCAATATTAACCTTTTCAAATTCAGCAGATTTTCGGGCACCTTGAGAAGCTTTAGATTTGATATATGTATCATGCTTATCAAATAGATCTTCTAGACTCACCAACCCTTTAGGTATCTTGTTACCTTTCAACTTAATACAACCATCATGATCTATCTCTTCCTTGATATCTTCTTCATTAGAGGGCACATACTCTAGGCAGAGTTTCACTTCCTTTAAAATACAACTGATCAAAATTATCCTTAAGCTTTAAGAAAGAGAGAAAATGGTGACCATCATTGAAAATATTCCAGTTGCTTGCATTATCTGGTACACTAGGCCTATGAATCATTTCAATAGTAAACTTCTCTTGAGAGAAATTTGGGCGAGGAATGAACAAGAATCCTAAGATAGCTAGAGAATCAGCTCTAGTATTATTTTCTCTTAAGACAACCTCAATTGAGAAAGCATCAAGGAATTCAATGGAATCCTGCACTGTGTTTCTATAATGTTTCAATCTCCTATTCTTGAATTGGTAGAGATCTCTTACTTGTTTCACAATCAACTCTGCATCACCATGAGTAAAAAGATTCTTCACTCCCATTTCTTTTACCATGTTCAACCCAAGGATGAGGGCCTCATATTCAGTTGTATTATTTGTGTTTTCAAAATAAAGCTTGAAAGAGAATGGATGAATCTTCCCTTCTAGAGAGATCAACACCACTCCAGCTCCAAAACCACTTGAAGAATAGTTTCCATCAAAATCTAGAGTCCAAACACCATTGGGATCATGAGTCACTCCCTTAAGAAGATTTTCCTCATCTTCGACATGATCATATAGTTGTCATGCCCTATATCTTCGTGAGTATTTGTGCTTTTGGATCATCAGTATTTTGCACAATATACTCGCTTTGTCTCTCAGTAGCATCTTCTTTATCTTTCCATTAACCGGGATCAAAGCATCGACCAATCAATCTGAATTTTCCTCCTACCTCTTTACGTAAATTCTTACTTAGTAGCATACCATATGATGGAGGAATATCAGCAACAAAAATAGTGGCTAAAACCCTTTTCTCTCGGAAAATCAGTGAAGGATACTTGTGCATCTTTAATCCTCCCAACCAAAGGCACTTCTTTACTCTCCATGGAATAGTAGGAACCAAAGGTATGTGTTAGATTCAGGCCCAAATCATGAGGCACTTTTGCAGGCATTACATTGTCGATGCTCCCGAGTCTATAGCACAATTGTTGAGTTTATGGCCAGCCATGAGGAGAGTCACATAGAATGGTTTAATCTTCTCATCAAGGGAAGTGACTACAGCCACAAGACTTGGTTGAGGTGGGGAAGAGGGAGTGGAAAAAGACCTTTAGAAGTAATGGATGAGGCTTTGGATTTGGAATTGACAAAGTTTACCATCTTAGAAAAAGATTTTGGATGAGTCTCGGTAAAATTATTCCTTTGAAATTTGGATCTTGGTCTTTTTAAGGTGATCAATGATATCAAAAGATCCAGAGGTGGATGGGGAATCATTGCTAGGAACTTTGGGGCTTGTCAGTTTATTAGTTTTAGGAATGGAAGGACAAGAAGCTTTGGAAACAGTAAGAAGGAAGAGGATTATCATTACTCACCTTTTGTGTGGAGGCAGTGGGAATAGGAGCTCCTCTTCTTTCAGCCACTATAATAGTTATAGGAAACTCCTTGGATTTCTTAACAGGTTGCATCACTTTTTCTTTTCTGTTTGTTTGCTCCCAAGTCATAACAACATATGACTCACTATTCATATCTGCCACTCTTTCATCATATTCATCTTCATCATCCATACCTTCAGTGGTGAGGAAATGAACTTGAGATCCACCCAGCTCCTCTTGTTCTTCATCAACCTCTTCTTCTAGTTCTTCATAGTATTCATTAACCTCTTCATCATCAGGTTCTTGAACTTCACAAGTTGCATTGACTGGAACCTTGATGGGTGGGCCTTCAATAGCCAATCTAGTATGAGGAGGAGGTAACCAGTTCCTAGGCTGGAAATTCTTCCTTGGAATGTCTTGATAAGGAGCATGTTGAGCCAATTGATTTTTAATGGAAATGAGATCATTTGCCAACTTCTGCACTAACTAATCTGAGTTGGCTCTAGGAGGGGAAGAAGAAGATGCCTTAGAATTGTAAGATTCTATTTTCAATTTACCAGACATGATTAGATCATCCTCAACACTGATAGTCAATCTCTGATCAACATCCAGAGTTGCAAGGTTAGCCCTTCTTAGTGCATAACTTACTTCAGGTAACTGGGGATTGAGGAAGAAGCACTTTTGGATCTGATCTATAGGATGAGTGTTCTGTGGAATTTTATGAATCATCTTGTTGAATTTTTCCAAAAACTCCCTCCTGGGCTCGAATGGTTCCTTCTTGATATTATAAATTTGATTCAAGAGGGCATGCAAATCTTCATTAGGTTTGAAAATTTTATCAAATTGAGTTGTCATGGTATTCCAATCTGATTGACCCATTAAGAAGATGATAGAACCAATCAATAGCATTATCCTACAATGTTTCCACAAAGATCCTGACAGAGATGTCTTCATGTTCAACGCCAAGAATCCCACATGCAATAATGAAGGTTGCAATGTTTTCATTTGGGTTTACTTTCCTATCACCTTGGAATTTAGGGAAAAAAATTGTTACTCGTAGGTAACTTTCTACTCCTTGATGAAGGAGAGGGAAGCCTTGTTGCTCCGTGAAGTTAAAAATGGGAATCTTCTATTTTGAGAGCTTTTTTACTTTGTGTATATCATAGAGTCATCAGATCAAAGATGATCTTGAAGTTGTTATTTTAAAAAGGGATACAAAATCCTCAGTGAGTCACCAAAACCATTGGGTTTTAAAATGATATCGTAATAAACCACAATAAGGAACATCAAGTCCCTCCTCTTTAATGGGAGAGGTTTTCTTATTGAAAGCAAGTGACAAAACTTATATACAAATGTACAACTTTCAAAGTGTGGATTCTTGATACTTTGAAATGTTTTATGCCCAAAATATCATCAATACAAAAGAATGGAAGAATTAAGGAGATGAGAGAGGAAGAACATAACAATACTTTCAAGAAATATATATGGCAGAGTATAACCTTACACGTATTTGAATAAGAGAGATGCTTTGAATAGAATCATTCACTTTCATAACAGATGTAATTCCATAGACACAAAGTTCTAGAAATCATATAAACAAGAACACAAAGTTTCTTAGCATGCAAAGATAGATGATTCACAAATTTCAAACAAGGAAAGAAGGAAGATAGAGAAAGAAAAGGAAAAACTTACTGTATTGATTAATTTCAGATCTATAACATTTCAAGAATGCCTGGATCCCCCTTTTTGGCATCCCTAATTCATGCCTTTATAACACTCATTTTACATCAAAGCTTTCCCCAAGAAGAGAATATTCTGAATAATACTTTGTTGTTACAAATTAGTTTCCATAAAGCGATGTTTAACAAATTTACACTCGAAAGTTGTCAGGTGTACAAATGATAATTCTTTTCAATCATTTTCACTTAGTGTTTTAACTCGGGGCATCCGGTTTCACTTTTAGGCAGCATGCTCATCATCTTTTATGCATGAAAATTCCTCCTCTTTATCCTGATCTCGCTGATAATTCATTTGCAGGGCACCGAGAAACTTTGTTTTAAAATTCAACTTTTGCATTTCTCAAGTTTACAAATTTGGCTCCACAACAACTCAATTACACTTAATTTGACAAAAACAACAAGAGATCATCATTGACAATGAAAAATCAAGTGCATTCACATCTAATAAAGACTTGGAGTGTTAATGGTGGCAAAACCAGATGCATCGCACCATAGCCGTTAACTCTTCCTTTCACAACTTTAAAATTGAGCGGTCCACGTGGAAAAGATCTCGAGTTCAAGCAGATCTAGGGGCTTTTATATTTTTGTGCCTTTTAGAGAAATAGCATTTCAAAACATTTTGGCCAGCCCATCTGCTTTTGATATGGGCTGACACATGGCTTTACTTAAGTGGTGGCAGAGTCACGGCTCACTTTTACAATTTTAACTCTTTCCTTCAAAAATCCCAAAAACTCAAAGTTCTCTCGCCGACTCGCTTCCCGCTTTGACTTTTCAATGTATGACTTAAGATGTCGGTGGAGTCGTGGATCATTTTACAACTTTTAACTCCCTTTTTGTTAATAAAGCCAAAATCCTCAAAGTCCTTGACAGTCCGCCTTCACACTTTGACTTTTCAACAGCGGAGTAGCGGCTTACTTTGTAACTTTATACTTTTTTAAACAAAGCTGAAATCCTCAAAGTTCTCCGACGATCCTCCTTCCCGATTTGACTTTCGATGCGGGCTCAACATTTGACTTTATCCCTTGGCATGAGTGGGACCACATGTCACTTTATAACTTTAAGCCTTTTATGGAAACAAAGCCAAAATTCCTAAGGTGTCCCGACAACCCGCCTCTCCACTTTGACTTGAAAATGGCCATTTGTCCCTTTGCGGGCCTTAGACATTCTTTTTAAATTTTACTCTTTTTTTCCATAATGCCTCAAAACATGAAAAGGGCCCGCTTTTCTGCCTTTGACCTTTCAAAGCATCAAAACGTAAAAAGGGCCCACCTTTCCACCAAATAGCCAATTAGGATCTTTCGGGGCCACGGGGCCAATTTGGAACTTTTGCTAAAATAGCCAAAAATGACAAGTTCACAAAAAGAACCAGTCCTTCTGCATCCAATTAGAGATGTCCATGTACCCGTGGATGTTGGGGAAGAATTTGACGGGAAGACAACCATAGAAAAATGCAAAGAAGGGGAAAATGCCACCATTCGCACCCGAATCAAATATGTTTCCCGCAGAAAGATAAACGCAAGGAATACAAGGTTTGACACGGTCACCATTCATAGAAAAAGATTAATAAATTCTCCGCATCCATGAAAGGAGATAGAAAAATGTTTCAAAATGCACAGACTAAGGAATTTTAAATGGAATGGGGTGAGATTAAAAACTGAGCACCAAAAAATTCAAAGCATGAATTTTCTCTCTTCAAGCTTCTTACTCTGCTTTTAAACATTTTCAAAGTCACCAACTCAAAATTTTTGAAACTTGACTTGGAAAATGAGGGAGATTTTGAGGGTAACAACAATATCAGAAATGAAGGTTACAGCTCTTGGACCTATAGTGTCCATAATATGATAAAATGTAAATTTTCTTGTTAACAAAAAATGGTTAGAACAAGAGGAAATGCTGTAAACAACCCACCACCTAGTGGAGAAGCAACAACTACCCAAAACTTGATGAGATCCTTGGTGCCCTATTGGACACAAGAGATCGTTTAGCTGTACTTGAACAACAAGTAATGGGAAATGAGGAGGAAGAAGATGCTAGTAATAACAATCAGCCACCTCTTGTGGACAACGCCAATGTGGGAAATTTAGGTGTTGATAACAATAATGTAAACATACCTGATCAGCTAGAAAATAAAAAGGTAAGGCTGGCAACTGAACTCACTAATGACATAAAAAGGATAAGTCCACCTAAGTTTGATGGCACCACATTAGGATATGGGGCTAAGAATTGGCTCGGTGAAATGGAGAAGTAATTTGCAATAAGTACCTTCTCGAGGAAACAATGGCAATATGGGGGAGCATATCAGCTTTCCCATGAAGCATCTTCATGGTGGGACACCCGTAAATTTGAGTTGAACATCGATGAAATGAATATTACTTGGGATCAATTTAAAAGTTATTTTAGGCAACAATGGCTGCCATAACTTTATTATAATCATAAAATGATTGAATTTCAGAACCTATCCCAAGGAAAATTAACTGTAATGTCAGAGTACTGTGAGCGGTTTACTAAACTCCTTAAGTATGTGCCTTAATATCAAACTAACGAGAAGTTCAGGATACATAAATTTATCATGGGATTAAATCCAATTATAGGAGGGGAGGTAGATGTTCAAAATCCAACCACTATGGAAGGGGTTGTTGAAAAATCCATAAGGTAGGAACAGAAATTAAAGGCAATTTCTACTCATAAGGAGGAATTCAGAAAGAAAGTTCCAAACTCCTCTTCATCATCTCTTGCACCTAAGAAGGGACCATGGAAGAAGTTTGGTATGAAAAATAGGTTTACAACAGATAATAATAAGAAAACATCAACAAATAATTCTGTTGTTAATGTACAAAATAATTTTTTCAAGAACAATAATAATGAATAAGTCCTATGGGGTCAAAATGATAACTTTAAGGCTGGAAATAAATTTGAGCCTAAAAAGGGACCTGTAGGAGGTTGTTACAATTGTGGAAAGTATCATTATGCAAATCAATGTCCTTTGAAAAATGATGACCGTAATCAGCAAAGACAAGATACACACCGCAAAGGCCGACAAACAAGCTGAAAAGCAAGTCACATCCATAGAGGTTTTGGGTAAGTTGTTTGGCATACTTCAGAACTATTCTTTTTGATATTCGAGCTATCAATGTTTTATTTCTAGTAAATTAACATCAAAATTAAAAATAAAATATGGAAAAATGGATAAATCATGGGTTGTACATTAGGGGAATAATGTTGTTCATACAGTTAGTATGTGTCTTTTTGGGGCAGTCCTTGACTTACCTAGTTTTTCCATTGAATTTGATCTTTATGTTGCTCCTTTAGGGTCTTATGATGTAATCATAGGTGTTAATTGGTTAGCTGAGCATAAATCAAAAGTTGACTATTTTGAAAAACATATTGGTTGTTTAGATGACCTACAAAAAAATAGACATTCAGGTGTAAAATGTGAAATTTCAGTTAGGAAATGATCATCTATGCAACTTAAAAAGGCCAAAAATAAGGGTCAGACCTTATATGCAGAAAATTTCTGAATCTATCTGAGGAAAGAAGTGATTTCTTATAACGATATCCACTATTACTTAAAATTCAATGACGTGTTTTTGGAAGAATTACTAGGTCTTCCACCCAAAAGGGAATTTGACTTCATAATTGAAATCAAACTTGGAACTGAGCCTATTTATAAGGAACCTTATAGGATGACTATTATTGAATTAGTAGAGCTTAAGGCACAGTTGCAAGAAATTTTGTCTGAAGGTTTGATTAGACTGAGTGTCTCACCTTGGGGAGCACCGATAATCTTTGTGAAAAAGAAAGATGGAACACTTAGGTTGTGTATCGATTATAGAATGTTAAACAAGGCAACGATTTAAAACAGATATCCACTTCCTAGAATTGATAATCTATTTGGTAGGTGCGTGGTGCATTGGTATATTCTAAAATAGATCTTCAATCTGGATATCATCATTTATGAATTAAGGATGAAGACATTCATAAAACATCTTTTAGAACAAGGTATGGACATTATGAATTCACATTTTTACCATTTAGGTTAATAAATGCACCTGAAGCTTTTATGAATTTAATAAATAACATTTTTCAAGAATACTTAGACAAAAGCTGTGCTCATATTCTTGGACAATATTCTCATATACTCTAAAATTATTGAATAACATCATGAGCATTTGAAGATAGTTTTGGAAATCTTGAGGAAGAGATGATTGTTTGGTAAGTTGTCTAAATGTTCTTTCTATGACATGGAAGTGCACTATTTGGGTCATGTTATAAGCAAGAATGGAATAGTTGTAGATCCCTCTAAGATTGTAGCTATAACTGAGTGGCCTACACCAAAGAATGTACATGAATTTAGAAGCTTCATGGGTCTTGCTGGTTACTATAGGAAGTTTGTTAAATTTTTCTCCAAATCTATTGCACTAATAACTTCATTACAGAAAAAAAGATAAGAAATTTGTGTGGAATGAGAAATGTGAATCCGCATTTAAAAATTTGAAGGATCAGTTAATTTTAGCACCTATTCTGGTTGTACCGACCCTAATGGATAAATTCTTAGAGGTATTCTATTACAAAATGATCATGCCATAGCTTACGAAAGTAGAAAACTCAAGTTACATGAGTTGAATTATGCTCCACATGATCTAGAGCTTATTTCCATTGTTGATGCACTTCAAGTTTGGAGGCATTATCTACTTGGTAAACCTTTTGAACTAAAAACTGATCATCTTGAGTTGAAGTATATTTTTACTCAACCAAATCTGAATGCAAGACAACGAAAATGGTTAGATTTTTTGTCTCAATATGATTTTGACATTAGTTACATTAAAGGCAAGGAAAATAGAGTAGCAGATGCTCTAAGTCATAAGAAGCACATTTCTGCTCTTATAATGTTGAGAACTCAATTTAAGGATGAGGTAAAAAGTGTTAGGGAATCTGATTCTTATTTTTAGCAAGTAAAAACAACACTTCTTACAGATCTAAATTATGTGAGATATAAAGGTTTTCACTTTGATAATGAAGGAATCTTATGGTTTGAAAACAGGGTATACATACCTTTGCTAAATGATTTAAGAAATAAATTATTAGCTCAATTTCACAATTCACTTTTTTTCTAGATACCCTGGTATTACAAAGATGCTTGTTGATATAAAACAACAATATTTCTGGAAATGGATGAAAAAGAACGTGATTGAGTTTTGACACATTATTAGAATGTCAACGTGTTAAAGCCGAGCATATGCATCCAACTGGTTTATTGTATCTCTCACAAAGATACTTTGCAAAGACAAATGGCAAGTGATAAGCATGGATTTTGTACAAGGGTTGCCTATGTCCAGAAATAAACATGATCTTATTTTAGTTGTTGATAAAATAACAAAGGTAGCACATTTTATTGTTGGTAATCTTAAGGATGATTCTCTTATTTTAGAAAAAAGGTTCGTACATGAGATTTTCAGATTACATAGAGTATTACGAATTGATTATATCGATAGAGATCCAAGAATGAATTCAAGATTTTGGCAAACATTTAATGCATCTCTAGGAACTAAGCTGAATTTTAGTTCTACATATCATCTGAAACGGATGGACAAACCGAAAGAGTAAATCAAGTTTTAAAGGATATGTTACAAATGTATTGCATGGATCAGCAAAGACAAATGGGAAGAGTACCTTCCATTAGTTGATTTTGTGTACAATAACACATATCACACCTCTTTGAAGATGGCACCTTTCGAAGCATTATACGAAAGGAAATGCATAACCCCGTTAGTTGGGACAACATTGAGGATAGAGAGGTAGTTGGATCTGAAATCCTTACGGAAATGGAACAAGAAGTTAAAATGATTCATGAACACTTAAAAGAAGCAGTGGATATGCAAAAGAGTTATGCTGACTTGAAGTGGGTTGATAGGAAATTTTAACTTGGTAATAAGGTCTTTCTTCAAGTTAAACCGAAAAAAGAGTTCTATAACTTTTGGCAAGGTTACCAAGTTATCACCTCATTATGTGGGACGTTTTGAAATTATTGAAGTAATCAACCCCGTAGCTTATCATTTAGCATTACCTCCGCTTTATCACAAACGCATGATGTTTTCCATATTTCTTTGCTTAAAAATATGTTTTAGATTCATCACATGTGTTAAATTGGAATTCCTCTGCAAGTCCAAGACCCAGAATAATCATGGTTAAACACATACGAGTGTTATAAAATCACCTAGTTTCACTTAAGAAATCATAAAATAAGTCAATGTAAGGTCCAAAGTGGGATCGGTTCAACGAGGAAAGTGTAACTGGTAAAATCTTGAAGATATGAAAGCTGCTTTTCCATATTTGTTTGAACAGAATTGATTTTGTTCATTGATAAAGTTTTAGGATTTTATTCTTATCATGTCAGTAAATCTGCCAGTTTTGGGCAGACATTACATTATTTAAAATGTACAAATACATTAATGCTGATTATGGAATTTTAAAATCCAGTTTTATTTTGAACATATGAAAGGGAAGATAATAATTTGATTGTCCTTGATGCAAATTGTTTAACTAAGTTAATCATCGGGATGATGATTCTTTTTAGGAGGGAAGTATGTAACATCTTTGACAAACTGATAGCTTTTTCCTCTTTACATTGCAAACGTTGACATGTGATATGTTCTAAGAAGGTTTATTCTTTTGATGGTTAAAATCATGCTTGCAATGAATAAATTATTCTTGTTCGGGGATTCATTTTGTTGTATTTTTGTTGCTTTAAATGAATCCATTCTTCCTTGTGATCTGTAAGGTCATGAACCTATATTGTTGTTGCATATTTATCTAATTTTAATCGCTTAAACCTTGGATCAATTCCATTGATCCAAGGTATGCTTCAGTTCTTCTTACCGATCAGTTTGATAAACAGACGTTCGAATTGGAAGGTAATAAGGGACTAAGTATTTGTAGGTTACAATTTATATGAACCCCTCTTTTGGAGTTCTTGCTTTGCATTTTTCTATAAATTGTGAGTTGAGATCTTCTTGTTAATATCTTAAAGATGTTGAACAACGTAAGGGGGTAAGGACCTACTACATGACTATTAAGGTAAAACCTTAGTCCGACATTGTTGAGATCCATCCTAATTGGATTCTAACCTAAGGTAAACGAGACATACCTTAGATATATTCCTAAACTATTCTTGTTTTACCCTAACCTAAGTTTGTATACTTTACTGGTGTGGGGTTTTGAAATCACCTAAGGTAATGTGAGGCCTAGCTCTAACCTATTACCTAATATTGAATTATTAAGGGTTATGGCTTAATTTTTGATGGCATGATTACTATGTCAATTTTGAATGACCTATGGTAAATACTTTTATCTAACCTAAGTTTGTATCCTAAACTAATGTCTATCTAAACTAAAACTAATGTTAACATGAAAGGAGACCTAAGGGGTTGCATGACAATTGGAAAGCGGTGGCGACAGGTTTCTATGGAATTTAAGTGATTTGATTTTGAATTTATGAGACATGGTACTGCCAGTTTTGGCAAAGGCATGAAAATTGAGGGAATGCCTAGTTGGCATCATCACTAAAGTTAAAAGATGCATGCATTGGTTGAAATTGAGCTCGCCAATTTTAGATGGTAGTGGCGTGGAGATTTAGGTGGGAGATTTGAATGTAATTGCATTAATGAGAATTGGTCTTGGTGAAGAAACCACCTTGGAAGCCATGCAAGTGGATTTTTGGGAGGTTGTTTGGTCATTCGCTCATGGCAATTTTTTGCTCTGCATGGGGATTTTTGGTTCTTCGAACTAGCAGTTCATGTTTTCAATCTCTTACTATTTTTGGCACCTCTGGACTATTTTTGATCCAATGGAGGTATAAGAAGCATAAGAAGAAGAATTTTTGGGTTGTTGACTTCGTTTGGAGAAGAAGGAACTGTGGAAGCTCGGCTGGAAATCTTTTGCAAATCAACAAAAGCACTATCAGGCATGATAGGCTCTACCCATTAAGTTGTTCTTCTTTTTACTAAATGTCTTCATAAAAACAACTTTTCTCTTGAGAAACAAATGGGTTTTTATTTTATGATGGTTATCTTGCATTCTTTCTTGAAATTTCTCTATATTTTTTGATGATGAGCCTTTGTTTGATAATATGGAATGAGGGTTGTTCCCTGTTAAAATATAATAGTAAATCATGCTTTAATTTTGTTGGGAATGGAATAATGTCAAACTTGTGTAGATCTTGTTTTCTGAGAAAAATAGATTGTGGTAATACTTAGTTTGCTTTTGGATTTGTTTTGGTTTATCTTCCTCTGTTGGAAAGAGATAAGAAAGATATTATCCATTGTTACATTTTAGTTTCTTTGAATCTCTTTCTTTTGCTGAATTGTGTTGTAATAGTTTCTTGGATTCATTATTTGTGGATTCAAACTTGGTTGGAAACAACAGTGTATGAAATACTATACATCGCCTTTACAATTAAAACTTGGTTGTTTTGAATATGGTCCTCCTGTGGAGACTGTGTGGAAATGGTTACTTGAATGTGAAGATTTGTGGTTTCATTTTTCTTGAATATAGCATTAAACGAGTTCTTCGGTCTCCGAACTTTATTCGTTTTGGGGTTTTAGATCTTTGGAAGACTGACCTAAAGTTGGGAAATATATGTCTTGTTTTAATGGTTGATATTTCAAGTGTTGGTTCTTTCTAGGTCACGCACATTAGCTCCCGCTTGAGTTTGCATGATGTCGACCTCATTGTCTTTCTTTACTTGTAGAATAGTAAATGGTTTGATAAAGACTTACCTATTTTTGATCCTGGGTAAAAATTTTGAATTACCTTGTTGAGGGTAAGTTTGTTAAGCCTTCTTCGTCATGAATTTGGTGAAAGACTTAACTGATATTTATTATCTTCTATGATGACCTTTGTGTCAAGGGAATTAGTCGGTTCAGCTTGAAGGGTTTTCTAATTCTTTACCTTCTTTATGATCTATGATACTTTTAAGGGAAATGTTTAGTCCCTTACGTCTATTTTGTTATGTAACAATACCTTGAATAGTGTAAAATTCTTGGTGAAACAAGGTTTAGTGCGCAATGAGACTCTTTTGAGAAATCGACGGAAATAAACTTGATCTTTCTATTTTTGCTCGAGACTAACTCGTGCTCAACTAGTTTTCATTACATCTTTATTATGAATGGATCAAGTTGGGTTCTCTATTTACTCACCGAATTTTGTTATTTTATCCATGTTTAATGGGAGTTTGTGTTATCTTGATTTTATATTGTATTCATTTCGGAAGTGATGGTGAAGTTCAGATTATAAAACTCGAACTATTTATGACTCGAGTGAAATGAAATGTCCAGATCTTTGGTTATACTTTGAGTATTTTTTCTTATTCGAATTTATTCAAAAACATTTGTTTCTTGATGTAGCTTTTACACCTCTATTACTTTTCTAGTTTTACGACCGAGAGAACTTCTTCTCCTAATCTGAATTGCTTTTATAGTTGCATAATTTAGTCTAAAGAACTTGGATTTATATGTTCTCAATGTTTTTCTTATTTCTAGATCTTTTGATTAGATCTATTTTAGTCTCTTATCATGTCATGTAGTTCCGTTCTTGAAAAGGAATAATGGGTTATTCTTCCTTGATTATCAGAACTACCCTCTCTCTTATATCTTGAGTTAAGGTTTCGTCGCTATGTTCTTTGGAAATTATAGAAGATCAGACGATGCCCTCTCTTATTTGGTTTGGGAAATGTAACATAGAAATCCTCGATTTGGAGGGAAATAAGAGGATTGTCCTTCTCTCGAGATCATCCTTCCCTTCTCGTGTTACTCTTGTTTATAGATTAGATCGGTTCGGGTTTGTATTATTTATTTGGATTGCAATTGAGTAGTCAGGATACTTCTTACTTATTCATCATGACTTGTATTGAATGGAATCAATATTTGTAATGTATGATTAACGTGTAATGCAATTAATCGAATGAATACTTTCCTATTCCTAACTATTGTGACCTAACTTAAGACTTAGGCTATATCTTGGACTTTAAATTTGGATGTAGCATCTGAAATAGGAATCTCTTATTTTATGTTGTTGTTGATTCATCTTAAAACCCTTCGTGAAGATGAAATTAGCTTGGCTTTAGATGTCTTTGGATGGAATTTTGTTAATGTTGAGTTGATGGTTCTTGCTTCTTACAAGTAACTCTATTTTTGGAAAATATTGGAGTTAATGTCTTTATTTGTAATTCGATTGAATGAAGTAAGAAATAAATAGTAAGCATCTTTATTAGAAAGAGATAAGTAATTAGGGTGAATTATTACTTATTTGCTATAATTCTATATTATAACAATGGTCAAGAGTGCTGATTATATCATGATCTTTTCTAAATGTTAATTTTGGTTGATCAATTGTTCTTTTATGATTGTTATTTCTTATGATTTATTTATCTTCTTAGTTTTTTGTTTCATAAAAGTAAAGTTTTTTATAAAACAGCTTAGTTCAAGGCACATCATTTTAATGCTTAGTGTTTATCATGCTCACCAATGAACTAACCCGCTTAGCAATTTTTGCAGATGGACTTCGTAAGTCTAGATATTTTATGAAGAAATATGATTCACTATTGAAATGTATCAAGGAAGAAAAAAATTATTCTTTATTGATCTTGATGTTGTTTGACATAAAATATGTCCTGAAATGCATGGTCTTGTAAAATGTGTATTTCACCATGATGAATTGAAAAAAGTTAAGAGTTACTTATACTTGTGCCATTATCCTTGTGCATTATTTGAAGGAAAGTTGTAATCTTATCTTCATTTGTTCTCGTTCTTACCGATTGGATCCTTATTTTAGTTGGCATTAAATGAATTGGATGGAAGGGATTTAATTTCAATATCACTTAAATGAATGTAACTTATTAAGTTGGCATGCATAGATGTTCTTTTATCAAAGTCTCCATGGTTAGTAAAGGATATTAATGAAAGAGTAACTTAATCATAATGACTGGTATAATGGAAAAAGGATAAAATGAACTCTAAACACATAACAAGAAAGAGGAAGCTCGACTTCCTCTTGAGCAACACCTCGATAGGTTTAAAACGAATGTATGGTATATATTATCATTTACAAATTAGACTTCATCTCTATGAAGTCTATTATAATAGAACCTGTTTTGGAACTTAAAAAGGCTATGAATGGTTGAGTTATACTAAGTAAATCTTATGGAGGTTGTTGTTTCTGTTTTTATTAACTGAACTTTAAAGTAGGAATTTAATGAACAAAAAGCAATCACAAAGTTTTTGTATTACATTTACAACTCAATTATGAATGATATTCTTAAGGGCTAAAGTAATTCAGGGTTCAATAGAGTAGTTGTAACTAAACCTTAATTATGAAACATAAGTGAGTAATAAATTCTCAGTATGGGGTATGTACACTGAGATGGGTAATTTTGTCGGATATTGGCACACGCCAACTACAGAACTGTACTTTCGTGAAGACTATGGTCTTCACGAGGATACAATGTTGCAGTTGACATGTTGCAACACCCCTCAGTATTGAATCATCTAGATCTACATAAACCTAGACTTGATCTTAGTTTCCCTCTAGGTCATATTAGGAATATGATTTATTACCGGGAGTGACTCATGATGACTTAGGGTAACTAGACACATCCAATTGACTTAAGTCGATTGAGTATGTCTATGTACCCTTAGTCATCACGAGTGGTCCCCTATACCAAATTATGCTACTAATCGGGTTAGGGTCAAACCTTGAAAAGTTAACCGATTGTATGAAGACCATTCTAGATAACAGATGATTGGGGTGAAGGACGTATTCCATTGATGAGTATGTCATCTAGGAATAGTAACATGAACAATATGTTGGAAATCTTTGGCCAAAGTATCGCAGTTTCTTGGTTGTGTTGTCCTATGTCACCTAGTTTAATAAATGAGATTTCATATGAATATTGGTTACAAATGTTCGAGATAGGTTTCTAAAACAAAACACTCAATACCGGAACAAGGTAAGATAACCAAGTATACTTAGTATACACTTAGTATTCAATACTTAACATGAGAGATCGGTTAGGAACCGAGTCATGAATGAGAGATCGGTAGTTCACCAAGTCATTTACTAACTATTGCATAGGGTTATCTGTTATGAGATTGATTGACATGGAATGTGTGTTCTAAATTATGATTATTTAGAATAGAGAACATTATATTAAAAAAAATTCCTTGTTTCTAAAGTCTTAAATTGGGAATGTTACATAGACCGCAAGTTTTAAAAGGAGCTGCTTCTCACTAAGGATCTATATATGGTTACAATAGCATCATCTCTATAAAGAATAGATAATATGATTGCATTGTTTAATTTATACTCCATGTCACTAAAAGATCATTATGGTTGTTTTATTTTAATCATATTTGATAGTAGAATTATTGATAACCTTTGATAGACCATGGTAGAGGGCACTTAATATAAACATTATTAAGAAACTAGAATCTTCTTTATATCAATTATTGTTATGTGGTTTTGTAAATTAATGCTAATATGATAAGCCTCATTTGAATGGAAATTATATGTATTTTCGGTGTTGGACGTAGAGTGACCCATACTACAATTGAAATTTGATTAATTAATTATTGGATTAGCATTCCTTAATGCAACCGTGGATACCGTTACAATAGTTGTTTGTTTAAATGATTACTAAAATGGTCTTACAAGACCCATGCAAGACTTGGGGGTTGTAAGACAATCTTCGACCATAAAAATACTTTGATCTATGCTTACTTAGATAATATGATTTACCATACAAATTGACTTAGTGGAGAAAGGTATTTAATTCCACCGCCATGTGTAAATGGTATGTTTGATTATAATGATAAACGAGCCAACCACATTTTGTTCTCATTCTAAATCCCACCAAACTTAGATGGCGGAAGATAGTTTAATGGACCATGACGTGGCTCTACAAAACTAAATGCATTGGGAAACTCGGAGTGTCCCCAACCAACACACTACTTCCAAGTGGGAATGCAGTGTGAGGTTTTATTTTTGGTTAATATCCTTCTCTGTTGTTCGTGGCTCTTGCATGCGGTTGAAACACATCCATTATGGAACTGCGACTAGTTTTTTTTATGAAGAGAATATTGGGAAAAAAATCATGTTGAATTTCGTGGGGACAGTTGCATGCTTCAGAAGCTTATTTTAATGGATTTTTTTTTGTTATTATGGCTCTTCTTGAAGCTTTTGGATAACTATTTTTAGAATAGAAGTTACATATTCGTGAGGAAATTAGGAAAATAAAGAAAGAAATTGATTTCCAGGCATGGGCTATTTACTATTCCTTTGTTGTTTCATTTTGAAGTAGAAAGAAAGAAATAAGGGTTCTTAACTGTTATCAAATCTTCATTATTTTGGAAAATTTTGATTGTGAATTTTTTTAAAACCCTAAAGAAACTAGCAATCGCATGTGCACAATGCAATGTGAACGTCGAATAATATATTTGTTAT
Organism: Taxus wallichiana var. yunnanensis; assembly: GCA_018340775.1. Classification (NCBI taxonomy): domain Eukaryota; kingdom Viridiplantae; phylum Streptophyta; class Pinopsida; order Cupressales; family Taxaceae; genus Taxus; species Taxus wallichiana. The sequence goes on from CM031238.1 coordinate 522,688,190, forward strand.
TTGTGTTAGAGGGATAGTTATTAATTTTGTAGTTGATGTTGATAAGGGGTGTAATTGATTTTGTAAGTGTAGAAATATAGATGAACCACCTCATTTAAAGGTTATATTTGTACATTTATAACTTGCTTTAAATGTGTACATATACATTTTCCAATCTTATATCATGAATGGTAGTGGTTTATAGAGTTGTTTATTTGAACTATACATGAAGAATTCCATACATGTGTAGATTCAATATCATGCATGGTAGTGTTTTGTGGGCCATTTTTTCATTAAACATGAATACATTTGATACTGTTTTGGATAGTTAATTAATTTTGTAGTTGATGTGGTTTGTAATTATTTCGGGAAAATTGTGTTAGTGTTGCATCGGTTGTTTGGTTGTGTGGTTGAATTTTTTTCTTTTCAGTCATTAACATGTTGATAAGGGGTGCGATTGATAGTGGTAGTATAGGAATATAGATGTAACATTACATTGAAATGTTCTGTGTATATTTAAATTTATTACAAATTTGTAAATATACAGATGCAAATCTTATATCATGAGATCTGAACTAAACATGTATACATGAAGACCTTTGTACATTTGCAGATTTTATATCATGAATGGTAGCCTTTTGTGGGCAATTTTATAAATACAAACACAAGAATACATTTGTAACCCCTTGAATGGGTGTTTGTGGCCTGCAATTTTATTTTCACTAAACATGAATCCATTTGATACCCCTTGAACGATGACTTTGCCGCTTTGGAATTATTTGAAACGAGTTACATATTGTTTGAAAAACACTTATAAATAAACCAATACAATCTATTTTTTAAATCAAATTTCTTTCTTTTTGCTTGTGTAATTTTTTTGCGCATTTCTTATATTTTTGTGTAGTTGCAAATGCCTCGATTGTTATTCCCATTTTCCTCAGTTCGTGGGATGGTTCATATTTCAATGCATCTTCATTAGAATTCTAAACCAAGCAGAAGCCTCGTGAATGTGCTCCAATTGTTCAGAATTTGGAGAGAAAAATTGGGGATGTTGGCAACAGGTGGAAGCGATCTCTGATCATCTCACTATCACTGTTTTAGATGGTTTCGGTTTCCTACAATGCAAAACATTAACAACACATTGAATATGTTTAAAATCTTCCTCCCTTTGCAAGCGAGACGTAATTATTGTCAGGACCGTTGTAGGGAGGTGAATTGTGTTTCTAGTCTACATCGTATTAAACTGGAGAGGGAAAAGAAGTGTGTTAGTCCAAGAAGATATTCATATTTATGATGGGTAACTTTAAAATCCTTGTCGCTAATCAGTCTGACCTCCAACTTGAGACGCTTTGAAATAATCTCATTGGGGAACGAACCCCTCGACACATAACGAATCCAGTCATTGACGAAGGCACATGTCCCCACATGTCACTTCAGAAAAAGATTAGAGCCAACTATAAATATAAATGAAACAATCAAAATTAAATAAAATGAAATTAGTCTACAATAATTTTTTAGTCCATAGCATACAATAAACAGAACAAATGAGTAAATACTTCAACAAATCATGAAGGCCGAGAAAGAATGCCCAACAAATCACCTGGTCTTTGGGGCAAGGTAAACAATATTTTCCGGTAGATATCTTTGATAAATTTTTCCTTTACTAATTATGATTTAATTCAAAACTGCTAAAACCAGCGAAAAAGCTAAAACGTCAAACACCCTGTGAAACCGCCAAAAACATGTCAAATGTAATTGATCAATAAAAAACATCAAAACGGCCGTCAAATTAGCTTAGTTGCATAAACGACTGGAAGGGCCTTTCCCATAGGAGGAATGCCTTCGGCGTAGTAAAATTTTTTCCCTAAAAAATAAAGAAAAAAAGAAAAAGGACAAACTTATATATATGACTAGTCACTAAGATTATTTTTATCCTTTATTTGTATGAAGTTTTTTTAATTTTTTAATTTTATCAACTCTAAATTTAGATAATTATAACTAATTCAAAAATAGTGCCACCAATTGCAGTGTGAGCCGCACTTATCCAACACAAGCATTTATATTGTCTAAAGGGGTTTTCTAATGAAATAATCAAGCATCGTGACACAATCATATAGGAATTTCCCTAATAAAACTTAGTGCAATTGTAATGATAATAAAGACATTATGTTCGCAATAATAACAAAAAGGGTAAATAAGAGCGTTCAAATTTTATTACAATAATAAAACACCAAATATTACCGGTACAGACGACTACTTAGTAAATGAAAACCTTACTTTTATCTTATTTATTTAGGTGGTAATGAAAGGGAGCAAAATGTATCCACCGGTCCCGGGGGAGGATACTTATACCTGCACAACTCTCTAAGAGTAATTTTACAAGATTTCATGCTATAGTGATAATAAACTGTGCTGAAATTTATTGAAGTCCAATTTCCGCAGGCTTTACTTTTTCTTCATCTTTCTCACTGGTTATCTCTTCCAACGATCTACCCTTGGTTTCTGGCACCAGAAAAGTGAAAATGAAGCCCAGAGCATTTGTGACGGCCAGTATTATCAGCGCCTCCCTCACACGCTTAGTATTTATCGATTTAATTGCAAGCTTACCGATCCCGAAAGCTCCAATGATGGCCCCTGCCTTTCCCCATGCAGCCGATATCCTGTGGCAAGTCGAGCGAAGCCTCACTGGGAAAACCTCCGTGGGGACGATAAAAGTGGTGTTGTTTGGACCGAAATTGGCGAAGAAGAAGGTGAGCGCATACAATGCAACGAAGCCTTTGACATTGTGTTTCTAGTAGTCGTAGCGGATAGCCAGCGTGAATATTATTATTAGGCTCCGCAATAAAGCGTATATAAAACAAAGATTACCAACGAAAAAGTTCAAAACATAGCAAAAAAAATGAAAACGTCCGGGATGTCAAATTTAATACGATAAAGAAACGCCAAGAAAGACCTTTCCCATAGGGAAACGCCTTGATGTAATAATGGGTTCCCGTTTCTTTTAGAATCTATAAATATCTTTTGGGTTCTTTCTCTTTGTCATTGAATTTGGAAAATTTGTATTGGATTCCCAACTATTCGAATCATGAATTGCTTCAAATTATATATATATATATATATATATATATATATATATATATATCTATATATATATCTCGTATTTTGAATCACAATAATTTTTTATGATTTTTTTCCTGCTAATCATGGTTAATATATTATTGTAGTGAAACTATGAATTTTTAACCATCGTGGGGTTTTCTAGATTGTGTTGGTTTAAGTTTTATTTTGATAAAAAAATATACCCTTTTAGGGCTCACTTATAATAGTCATTGACCAATTTTTTGGGGCCCTGTATTGTGTATTTGAATACCCATTAAGGGAATATATGTTTAAACTACTTTATTTATATCAAAGAGGAGATCGATAATCTATTAAGGGACTAATAATAGAATTTTTCTTGATCTCGATATTTATGTATAGACCCATTTGGGTTATATGTTTTTGCATCCTTTAATGACCGAGGTCTGAATCTTACGAAGTCAAGCCTCATAGTTTTAATCATCCCTATATGGCCTCCCCGCATATTCTTTGGTGTGGTAATGTTGTTATTATCTTGTCATAGGCAGTCTTATAGGCACCAAAAATTCATTTCATTTGTATCAAGAAACCAATTACAAAATTCCAAGTGGCACTTTATATATCTATTGTATAGTTTTCCATAAATGTATATTTATTTATTCTTTTTAAAACATTTAATTCAATTTCCTGATTGGCTGAATTAATTTTATAGGCCTTTTAGATTTTTTACATTAAAAAAACAAGATTTTCTTAATTTTTTGCCTTTGTATAGTTTGAACATTAGAAAAGACAATAAATGTCATAAATATCACTCTGACAATATCATGAATAAATCTTATTTATGACATTTATTTGTTAGTGGATGCTAGTTGTTTAAATGAACCATCTGTGCGACTGTAAGGCTGATGTGAATGACATTTGGGCTAATGACTCTGGTCTGTTGAATAGATCTAGTAGATTGAAGATTGGGCTAGTTTAAAACATTTGTTTACATTTTTCCGCTACTATGGATTGGACAGAGAAACTAAATCTCTGCTCTCAATAGTTTTGAAGTGTGAAGGAAAATGTCCTTCTTGTAGTTAATATATGACAATAAATTACTCTTGTTTGGACCTCGAATGTTTCTGCCTTTAGTTTGAGTCTCAATGCGCGTCATCAATATTACAGATGCAGTGCCTACGAATGGCTCCTCCTATTGAAATCTTAATCAAAAAAACCCTCTGGTGATGGCGTCTGGTTGTACATCATTGTGTGCCTAGTCAGTTTCCTACAACCATTTTATTCTTTGTTTCTTCGATGTCTCCGCTCTACATATAGTGGTTGATGTTTCCTGGCCCTCTGCCTTGGTTTGGAATTGACAGTCTGTAGCCTCAAGCTTGTTGATTATACTCCCCTGCTTCTTTCCATTTTCAGGTTAGATACATCTTCCAGCATAGTTATGCAGTTTGGGACTTATCTGCTTCACTTTCTGCTTGTTGGTTCTGGTCTGTTTTAATACTATGTCATCTCTTTATGGTGATTGAGATTTGATCCATCTCCCAACAGTGATTGCTAAGGAGAAACAAACACAATGGAAGGTGCAATCGGTGGAGTTTTTCATTGTTTGATGATGCTTTACCAGCTATTCTTCAGGAACAAACAACTTTTTGGAGCTGCGTTTCAAAGCTATATGAAATCACTGGAATGTACAGAGACAACTTTCCCAAGATGATTTTTCTTAATCTATTACTACAATATTGACTTATATCAAGAATGCTATTTGCAGGCTCCTCTTGCTTAATCTGTCACTACAATATTGAACTATTACTACAATATCTACCACTATCTGGGATGGTATTTGTTTACTTGGACATTATATGTTCTAAGAGTTTGAGATGGCCATAAAATGCAATACCCTGTAACAATAGTCTCCAATGGATAAAAAATCCAAATAGCTGAGCTTATCATCACAAAGTTGTAATACTATATGCTATTACATTCGAGACTGTGTGTTATCTACATCACTTAACGCCTATTATAGCACTCACTGAAAACGAGAACTCTCTACTTCTACCTCATCTGTACATCCTACTAAACACTCTTGACGCAAGACAATTTATGTTCGCAGATTCTTTTTTCTCTGTGATTGGATATTATCAGACAGTGGCAAAAAGATGGATTGTGCTAAACCAAACCTTTGATTTTCACTAGGACTGTGATTACCGACTCTTGCAGGTGTCTATGCAAATGTTTTTGTAATGAATATATCGTTTCCTCATTCTACAATGCTATTGTAGCTAAGGTGATGAACATGTTCATGATTAGATTCCTCCTGCTTGTTGTATTTTACTTGTGCTAGCAACTATGTGATCGTTAGTGCTAATGTCTTTTTCACAGTGGTTCGTGGATTGCTTATAGACATTCATGGATTTTTAAAACTTCTGTGATGAAAGTAAAAAAATATTTTAGTATGAGAGAAAAGAAAACCGATCAACATCCATGCAATATGTGTGGACAGATTGTTATGTGGGTCTTATATATTCTTAAAGTAGATGTTTACCAATCAAAACTGTAATTCTGGGGTCATGAGTTTAGAATCATTGTGCAAAATTTCACCTCCTTCAAATAAAACCTTACCTATGTAATTTAGATTACTTCAATTTTCTATGTTGTAATTTCAGTTTTCTGCACTTCAACTCCAATCTTCAAGTTAGGTGCTTTTAGTTCCATACGCCATCATTGTGTTCACAAAACACCTCCTTTTTGGTCAACTTCCCAATCAGACTCTTAACCTGGTTCACAAAGTTTATAGTTACTAAACTAATTTTCGAAACAGAAGATAATATCTATACATTTTTGTTTTTTGCTGAATTCTATTCGTTTGAAACAATTATACCATATATGTTAATAAACAGTAAGGCTTATTCCTTGACTGCCAACTTGAACAAATGGAAATTGCTCCCAAAACATCTTATTGAAGCTATATAATACGTTCATGCAAGTAGGCTTCTCGTTTTCGCTGAAAGCAAAAAGAAATGCTCTATGAGAGGAATCCATGTCTTCATGTCTTTCCATAGCAGAAAAGCCTGAGGTGATTTCTGTTGATTTTTCATGTGCTCTAAAAACTATGTGAAGCGCAAAATGTAGCTGGGCAACCAACATTTTCTTTAGGCAATCAGAATCGGTTTAATATCATGTGCATCTAATCTAGTTGAACGACAGGGATTTACGTGCATTGCAACAAGTGTAAGCTATATCACAAACATGGCCGATCATTGAATTCCTTAACACACTTCATATCTTGGTCCAAAGCGGCATTTTTTTGTTATAACGGTCTCTGGTATATTGTGATTCTTGGGATGATTTGTCTTTCTTCTTGCATAATTCGTCCTCGACATGGCTCGTGTTGAGATGGAGTGGTCTTTCAAGATGGAGGAATGAAGGAGACAACTCACATGTCCACAACTGGTTTTGTAAAACTGGTTATCTCCTAGCACAATTTGATTTCTTGTCATTTTCCAACACCATTTATTGTATGCCACATCATTCGTCATTTTTCCTGACTTATTTTAACTTATGGTAGCACAACTATCCAAACATATGTACCCATGATAGCCATTGACAAATCGCTCCATTCGACTGTAATAATTACTTTTGCTATGTATTATTAAAAGCTAGGATATTGGAAAACGTATGGATGTTTGCTTTTATAAAAGACTATAGAGTGTAAACGGCTGAAAAAATGCATTGTTGGGATATGTACATTACAACATCTATATATCTTGTATCTGTGCTCTTCAATTTTTTTAATGAGTCTCAACACAGGTGATATTGATGTTTTCTTTCCTTTTTTGCAGGGGACAGGATACAAAAGTGACTCATTATAGAAGACATTGTTCGCATGCTTGGATTTGAGGCTCAATAGCACTTGCAAGGTGACTCCCACCGATTTTATCTTGAAAACAAATGGTTCTGAATATATGCAAAATGTTTCCATTGGCTCTAGTTGTCTCTGAACTAGCAATTTTTGTTTTCATGCGTCTCTACAAGAGAAAAGTTGATGTGTGCATTATTTTTGTAGGGGGCAGCGTATTCATAAAAAGAATAGTGTAGCAAACATCAGTGTGTAAAACCCTTCTATGTTGCCATAATCCAGGCTTTCAAATTTGGACCCAATAGACATACGTTGTAGGTACGACATGCTATATCTTTTTCCCTTGACAATATGTGCTTTCATTGTTTGGAATTCTCTTTCATGCTATGGGAGTTTTGCTCTCGTTGTTGCTAGTTTTTTTGCTATTGGACTGAAAAAAAACCAAAAATAAAACTATGGCTGCCATTTGGCTACATTTCTGTCGAAGGCTATGTCCCTGCGAAAAAGAAACCAGCTCACATTGATGACATGTTAAAAAAACATAACCTTTTTAGAGACATTGCATTCAAGTATAACGTGGGTGATTGCTTATTTGATACATTTGTTGTTTTGTTACACTTTCGTTATACCTCTATTGAACTCCGAACTGGAATCATAGACCACTTCTTACATTCTTTGCATAGAGGCGATGCAGATGCTTTTAAATCACTCCATCTGGAACTAGATCATGACACCCTTTACGCTCTGCATCATATCCACGATGCGCAAACATATTTCCACCGAATGAAACTTTCAGCAATGCCCATTGCAAATGCAACCGAGATTGGTCTATGGGGTGACAACTTCTGTATAAACTGGTTGGCGAAATGGCTTAACATACCAATATGGGTCTGGTAAAAAACAACAGGTAATAACTATTTCCAATTCAATGCACAAAGCCATCTGCTTCCATTCTGTGTGTTGTTTCATGATGCAAATCCTAGTTGCGGCCATTATGAGCCATTGTATTGGAAAAAAAAAAACCTGACTCCTTTGTTACGGTTGAAAGAAACATGATTTCATATTCTTGTGCTGCACTAAAGACTAATTGGAACAATGTTGACCGTAGTCTACAGAATGCAGGCCTGCACAGAATAAAGCATGCTACTTTAAACTGTGGTGAAAGCCTATTCGACTCTATTTGTCAATTGTGCAATCATGAATTTGACATTCATTGCCTGAGGTGATATGTTGCACAGTCATTTTGCAATGCATATTTGTCCCAGAATTTGCATGCTTTGTCTTGCTTGCACAATTACCTTGACATTACTATAATTGAAAACATACCGCACATTGCAAATTGGCAAGGCTTTATTATAAACATCGCCATTCCCTATAACAATGGATGACATTAGTGAAAAGCCAACAAAATATAACACCTGCACAAATCGTTTCTAGGCCCCAATGGCAAGATGTGCCATTCCATGGCCTTGTTTCGGTGTAGTCTTGTATTAGAAGAAATGAATTGTATAGATGGTTGTTTTAATGGATCAAGATATAGACATAAACGGATTCATTGGACTATTTTGAATAACTTTGTTATGTTGAATTCTTCATTAGATAATTAAAAATATTTCAATGAAAGAATTCATGATATTATGCATTAACAATTTAGGTACTCTTACATCTTATTTTACTTATTAAAGCAACAGAAATAGAAAAAATATCACATGTCGGTTTTGAGTGAGTCGACCATGTTGTAACATTACTTTGACTTTAGGTTTGATGGATATTTTCAAGATATAGAAGAAAAGGGCTTAATTAACTTCTTTGATTATTTTGTAACAAAATTCAGGAATGAAAAGAATGTATTTAATTTTGATTGAAAAGTTGGTTTTGAAAATAAAGCCACGGGGATTAATACAACCTCGACTATTTGTGAAAATAATTTTTAACCATGGTTGACGGTGGGAAAGATTTACTTGATAGAGTTAAGGAAAATAAGATTGTAGCCTAATAAGAATTATCTTTCAAAGCCACTTCGGATTATGTATACATTGGGTTATTAAATATTCTTATATAAAAAAGAAAATATGGTCTTAGACCTAATGAATATTTGTTCTCTTAATAGTCTCATTTTGGTGATAAATCAAGAATATTTTTCAGGTAGATCACTACGGTGGAAAGGATCAATAAGTTTATATTTATGACTCTATTTTATATTACTGCTATATACCAAGTCATCTACATGTATTAAGGTAGTATTAGTATTGTTTAAGAATGTCTTTATGAGTGTATGGTTGATTATCAAACCAAGAATCTAATAAAGGGGCATGGGATCAATGCAATTATGAATAATTGAAGTATATTGGCTCTTCTATTAACCTCGGTTTGGATATGAAATATGAACAACTTTCAAAGTTATTAGTTAAGGATAAATTCATTGGAGCATGTTTAAAAATTACTTCGATTTGTTGATGCAACTCAAGAAGAATTATATCCTATGGATATAAATATGGTGTAAATAAGCATATAATTTCTTAGGTTGTTGGTCCTAGATATACATGACATTGCATTAGGACAATGGACCTAATAAATGGTACTCTCTTTCTAAGTGAGAGAAAGAGTGAATCATAATGAGGATGATTATGATTTTAAAATTAGAATAAACACTCTGAGGAAAATAAAATTATTATAACTTATTAATAATCAAGAACACATGTATTCTAAATAAGAAATAATAGTTATAAACTTATATAAATTCACTTATACAATTAGGAGTATATAAAATGAATCTTTTTAATAAACCGTACCACACCCAAGGAATAAGTCAAGTTCCTTGTTATTCCTAGCTTATGAAAAGGTCAATTGAAATTTTCAAATGAGGAGTAATAACATTTTTATCCCATGAACGAGACTATAGAATACTATTTTAGGATTCTTTGCAATCCCAATTCCCATAATTGGGATGGGACATTTATGGAAGTTGTTATTGTTCGGGTGCTATCTAGTTTGGCCTGTATATTATAATTATATGGGAAAATGCTAAAATATTGGATGAAGAGGTTAATGTACATAATTCCTTCACCTATTATATATTTGTTTTTATTGTTATAAAATATCTACGAATATAAATAAACCTTTGAAACAATCAAGTAGGAATACCAAATAACCTAGTAACTAAGAATGAACCTAAAATAATGCTTAAGTTGTTTACTATGAATTTAAAGACTTAAGAAAGAGAAAGGAATACATATAACTTAATAAGTGATTAAGGTAAGATGATATGTTCCCAATGGCAAGTGTGTCATCACGGAACTAAGCATGACATATATGTCTCTAAAACTTTGTGTAAATTAGTGTAAGTTGTTGATTACACGCTGCAATTTCACCAAGATCTAAGTTATGGGATGCCAGATGGGAATTATGTGGTGGAACCTAGGTAAATACTTAGAATACATCACTTAATTATCAAATATTGATAAATTAGAAACCAAATCATACATTTGATGTATTGGATTTTAAAGAGCATTGAGGGGGATTGAGTAGAATCTGATATTCTCATGTAACAAACACATGGTTTATGACAGTTATTGAAATGGTTTGCATTAAGATTTATGTTGGATTTAAATATATGGGTGTTTAAATCGTGAAGCATAAAGTTATAAAAAAATCACTAGAATTCTACACCCCCTAGTGGCTTGACAACATTCTTCAAGGATGGGAATGTTTGGATAGTGGTAGATTTGTTTTAGTATGTGTCATTTGTATCCGGGAAGAGGTCTACAAATTTTTTTGGGATCAATATTTGAGATGATTGAGGGGAACATAAAGAGGGTATGGCCTCATCCTAGTACTTTTGTTCCTACGTTAAACTAGGGTGAGAGAATCTGCAGGGTAACTTGAGTGTAGAGGGGGAGATAAATTCTTTTTGTTCTTGAGTTTTCAAGTGATGGATCAATTTGAGATAATTGTGGCCATGAGTGTAATAATCACTCTTATAAGTTTTCACAAAATATGTTTCATATGCTTAATTCACTAGACATAGGGTACTATAGAAAACAAAGTTCAGTTGCTTTTGCATTTTATTAATAAGAGAATTCAAGCTAGAAGGTACCTTCATTGATATTTAAAGAAAGGGAAATGAAATAAAAAATGGAAATTATGATATTGGTATGATGGGATAAGAATCATTATAGTGGGTTTAATTTTGTAAAAAATGGTATTTAAATGACTACATAGTTATTTATAACAAAGTTTTTTATCAGTTATTAAGACAACATGTTGTTCTGGAAAGTAAATAAATTTTGATCAAGTAATGATAGTTTCTCCCATGAAAGATTCACATTCATTGAGACCTAATTGATGTAAAGGCTCAACACAATCTCTAAAATACTTGACACAAAAGCTCGTGTAAGCATTCTAATGAAGTATTTGTTACTTCCACTTTCATATGCCTAAGATACACTCAAAGGCTAACAACAATCACTCAACAAAATGGTTATAGTAAGGATTTTAAAATCATGTCCAATATTGCAAAGTAAATTCTTACAACACAATATGGATTTAATGACCAAAACACAACCACTAAGGACTGATTCAGTGTATTACATAGATAAGTAATAAACACAAAATTACAGTAGAAAACCATTAATTTTTAATTAAAATTCAATCATACATGACCTAAAACATAGAAATTAGACTCATAAGCAAGCATATTTCATCAAAATATTCAATCTCTTGATAGAGGAACATAAATAAAATCATTTCAAAGTGTTTATCAATAGTCATAAAGTCTGCAACCACCTTAGCACAAAAGCTTGAGGACCTAAAATTCATGTCTTTCACAAAGGAAAATGTGCAATGTTACATTCTTATCTTTCAACTTTTTCAGATAGAAAAAATAACCCCATTTTTATGAGGATGAATACACATATTTATACAAAAATTGGACATGAAATTATATGATTTTCCCCCAAAACTTTAACAAACCATCCCATAGGCACGTAAATTAACTCCATTTTTGGAATATCTTGAATCGCAAAGATTACTTTTTCATGCCTTAACTTGAATCTATTTTTGGTTTCTAAAACAGATGTTTGTAAGATATTTTCTTTTGTTTCTTAATCTATTTTTTTCATATCTATGTTATCACCATCATTTACGCACTGATCACAAACAGTTTATTCCCTTATACCGTTATCTTAACTAATTTTACACCTAAATTTGGGAGGATATGTTTTGGGAAATAGATAATCATTGATATTCTTTTGAAATTAATGCTTCCTTGTGCAAATCATTGAATCAATCAAAAACCATTTTTTATAGATATCAATCTACTTTCCCTTTTTTCAAATCCATGTAAGCATCTAGAATTGCTTTCGTATTCGATCATGATATTATGATCATACAATCACTGTGAGAATCCATTTTTCTATAAATTTTCATTGATTTTCCAGGAGTTTACATCTTCCTTTGAGTATTCTAAGTGAAAATATCTTGTGTTAATTTTTCTCAAGAAATGGTCGATGTGGGATTAGGAACCATTATGATGGAGATTTCTTCAAAAAATTTACACGTTATTTTCAACCTTTTTGCCCAGATGAAGCTTTTATTAGGATGTTATTCACATTTGAAGACCAGGAAAAACCCACGGGGCCCTTAACATCCTACATAATTTGGATGGAATTGATGAAAATATTTTCAAGATGATTCCTTCTTCTCTTTGTTTCATATTATGTTTTGTCACTTATTCTGCGTGGATGATCACATAGCTCTTGGGAAATTGAAGAAATTTTGGTCCCACCGTAGGCTTTCTATTAGTAAGAACACCATCAACATATCCCCTATATTTTTATTAAGGAATTACTTTGGAGAAAGATATTATAGTTTATGTTTATTTAGTGTGTGATGATGAGCATGTATAAGATATATCTTCAATCTACCACGAGAATAGCTACAACAGAGAAAAGACTCACCAATCTTGAGAAGGCCCCAATGAAATATTCTTCTAAGAGGACCCCTGAAGCACTATTTCCTTTATTGAAGAGATGTAGAATGGGTTAACTTAACCTAGTAAGTAAAACTTATCCAATTTCTATTGATCAAACTAGTGTGTTTGATTTTTCCCCATTGTACTAGTTGATGTTCTTGGCCCATCTTAAACCTCAAAACTATTACTCGACGGGGTACCAAGGCTTATCTTAAAGGTGGGTCCAATATCCTTGAATGTGTATCCTCTTATAGGATAAAATTGGATTTAATCAAGATTTTGGAAGGCCTAAGAGCTGATATTAAGGAACTCATGAAGATGGGCATGTCTTGAAATCTAAGGGGATATATCTAATATTTTTATGGGGCTTAGGGATCGTAAAGAGTTTGATTTCAGGATGAATAATCTATTAAATCAGATCCCCGCCTTTGTGGATGATTTTGTTGTCATAAATTAACAATGTATCTACTTTACAAGAACATCCCCTTTTTTGTATACAGACTAGAAGTTATGTGAATTTCAAGGATTGGCCCCTATAGAATCCCCATTTTGTTCCTAGTATATACATGTGCTTATTTTTCATCTTCTTTTTCAACTCAATCACTATTTTTCATGAATTAAATTATTGTTATATAGTATAGTAATTACCTCTAAATCAATCTTTCCTGACTTGGATACCTATAATGAGATGTACCGTGAAGGATACTCTTTTTACGTATCTCGTAGCTTTCACTTGCATTCCTCCTTTTCGTGCGGGCTTCTTAATTATACTACATGTTCCATGGTGTTTGGTGGATTCTTGAGTGTTCCACAACTTTTGATATCCATGGTCTGTGAATTTTAAATTCATAGTCCGTGGCTTTTAAAATCCATGGTCCATGGATTTTGAAATCCGTAGAATGTTAGCCTTCTTAAACACCCACTTTGAATATTGGACCTGGTGTACCACAACTTCACTACATAACCATATTCTCCATTTCCTGCAAACAATTATCCCATGGTATCTTTTCTTGTTTCAGCTTGAGAGATTAATTCCATTTGAATAATAACCAACCATTCCGAATTCTTCCTTGGTCCTAATTTGATTTTTATCCTTTCACAGATTAGAGCAACCTATGGACCACTAAGTTCTTCATTATATGGATTACCAACTTAGTGTATTGAAGTTTCTTTAGCATATAATAGTCATGCTCATCTTTCAATTTTTTCAAAATGATAGGAAGGAATGATCGCTTATGCTTAGAAATCTTTGGTATTACTAAACATGTGTAAATCTAAGATTTTTGAATAGTACAGAAAACATTTTGGAATACTCAACATGTTTCAAAACAGGGCTTAGAATGAGCACCAACAGGTCCTCCATCATAGGGAAAAGGAGATTCCTCTCTATCTCATCATGCCTATATCAAATAGTTGCTCCATTTATCCTTTTTACTACTTCAAATTGTCTCATTACCCTAGTAAATTTACCTCTTTAATCATCTTGGGCCTCTTACCATGTGCCCACCTCACCCTCCTCATTCCTACTATATGTACATCTAATATCATCCACATCCAATATCCCCAATCTATCCTCATACCACTCCTTCCCCACTCCCCCTGTCTCCATGACCATGGTCGGATTGTTATCTTAAGAATCCATCGCATTGCCAGCTCTATATGATCCTCTTGTCACCCATGGCAGCCCCAAGCAGCGTCACTATAGCTATATGCTCATAAGCCCAAAAATGGAGTAAAATCCCACATCTCGTGTCTGTTTTCTAGCCAAGTGCGTACATCCATAGCTCATAATAAACCTATGCAAGTAGTGCACCACCAAATGCAAATATTGTCTAGTACTCCACTATATTTGCTAGTACCCTGCTTAGTTGCCATGGAAACTAGGATCCACTTGAGTCAAAAAATCATAAAGCATGATATTTTCATGATTTTCAAGCATACCAATCTTCTCTACAACATCATCAACTCGATATATAGAGGCTCTATGTAATAAACACCACATGTTCCCACCTTTGGATCGATAATCTAAGAATATGGTACACATCCTCCATTGTGATTTTCAGCTCACCCATCCTAAGCTAGAATGTGTTTATATGTGGGGAAAATGTAGACACCAAAATCGGGTCACACTCCTTTGACCCCTTGTCATTTGATCAACGCTCAATGCAGGACTTTCCTAACCATGGTCCTTTTCACCCTACACTAGGATTAATTTAATTAATTTGATTAAATTAATCCCTTATCCTCACCATATCTACTATTTAATTACCCTAATTAAATTAATTCCCACCCCTCCACCTCACTTATCCACCGCTCACCTAGCCACCTCACCCTAAATCTATTCTTAGCAATTTTCTATAACTAATCTAAACCTCAATAAACCATAGAAATCAATTCCTAAACCCCATTCTCGCATATGAAATGGTAACTCCTGCTCCTACCTAGAGGAATAGTGAGAACTGGTAGTCATTATGGCCATAATCTCCTATTTTTAGTTAACCTAGGGAATCCTACCTAAACCAATGTTAGTTACCCCTGAACCGATGTCAGTCAACCCATAACCGCCATCGAACACCCTTAATCCCCTTTGACAACCTTATTCTCAAGGTTGGGAGATTGAGAGAGGGGGAGAACAATCATGCATGCAAACAACCAAAGCGAGAATTCTTTCACACACAAACATCTAACAACCATCTAATACTCATCCCAACATAGATCTGATCCAGTCAAGCAAGAAGGAGAGCACATACAAACCCATGCATGCAAGATCTCCTCAACACCTAGTGATCCTCCACAACATCTAACCTCTCATCATTACCCTCATTCTTCACCCATGATGACTGAAAAACTTGCACGAGTAAGTATATTTCTCTACTTAACCTTTGTTGTTTAGACATTGTTAGGATTTACTTCTTTTTTGTATTGTTTGCTCTCCTAGCCACCCATTGAGTCCCTTTGATAACTACCCTCCATACCCCCATCAAACCTTGCAAAACCCCACCCAAACAACCCATAATCTCATTCGACCAGCCCGACCTTTTATGCAAACACAAAGGGAGCCAAAACCCATTCTCGTAATATTTTCAATTGCCCACAATCACCAAGAGTCACACCTTTACCAAAGATTGGTTTACCTACACGATATTGGCCCTTCGCTAACCATTTCCTAGCTCAACCCATAACTCCTCCTACCTTCAACAAAACCTTACAGATTCACCTATTGACCTAATACCCTACCTTTACCTCACCAAAACCTCCCTCTCGCATCCCATCAACTGAAAAAAAAAACCCAAACCCTTGTTCTTGACCTTCTAGAATTTCTATAGTGATCAGCACTGGTCATCATTAATGAGGCATAGGTCACCTCACTGACCGGCATCGGTCATCGTATATGTGAATATAGTATAGACCAACAAATACTTGCATTATACCTCTATTTTCACAATCACCCGTAACCTTCATCGGATGTCTGGCCAGGACTTGCAGAAACCCTAAACCACCTACCCAACTCCTAGATTTGATCCTAACCCAACCTATTGGTTAGAATTTGCTTATTATGTTATATGAGACACCTAAATCATATTGACTACGGTAGGACAACATTTACTTTATTTCTTGCATTAATTTGTTAAAATAGTGGATTGTGACCTTCTAGGAAGTATCACACTTTCCTAATCTAGCATATGCTAGGCAGTCCACGCATATATTAATTAACTCCTATCTTGTGGTCTTGTTGTTTATCTCGGAGTAGTTCCTCCCCTAAAAGGAAGCTCTCACGGTCAGCTATGGATCAAGAAGTCATATGCGCGCAACAACCTTCAATCATATTCAATAGGTATTCCTCCTAACCTTCTACCCTTATCATTTCGTCAAATTTAGTAGAAACGTCTAAGAATTAGGTGAAACATTTTGGCACGCACTTCGGTGGGACCCATTCGGGGTTCCTTGAATTTCTTCATTTTTAGGAGAAGTTGTGTGTTTGTTTCCCTCTAAAATCATACACATTAATTTTCTTCCTTGGTAATTTCCCTTCTTTCTATTTTCTCTAAAGGAAATATTTATTTTGGTGTACTTAAAAAGAATCACTTCTTCTAGCTCTTTTGCATTTCTAGTGAAAGAGTATACCTCTTCATGTTCATCCTTTTGTGGCATCGAATTTCATATTTTGATTTTGGCTTAAAAATAATTGCATTTATTTCTTGTATTCTACATTAGTGTACATTAAATGAGGGAAACCTATACGCTGGAAGTCATGCCTAGCTGATGGTTGACAAAAGAATCGTAAAAGCACATTCTCTCTCTCTCTCGAGTCTTATCAAACTTCACAAATTCAAAAATTAACACATCTTTCTTACATAATTTTCTTCCCAGGAACACCTGTCAACAATCGCACTGATCAGAGGATTGGCCGGTATAGCCCCATCTCTTTACTTATGTCGAGTCATTATCTTAGAGAATGGCATGCCCCCACCATAACATTCCTAAAACCTCTCCCTGTAGATATCCTTCTTCATAGGAAGCCTTCCTCACCAAAAAAATCTGTTCTAAAGTTCATGTGTCAGTCCCCTAAATAGCATAAGCTAAAAAAACATAATAGATAGTGCACTCCTAGGATCGCATTGTTCTTAGTATTTCTCCTTGGCTTGCGTTTTAAGGTGAAAGGACATGTTCTTCATATTTTTATTTTTCTCCTTGCACACTCCTCATCATAGTTGGTGTATTTCAAATTCATCCGAGTGTGCCTGGACACCATTTTCATCATTCTCGGGTTCTTGGTTTGGTTCCACATCTTATTTTTAAATCACAACCACATTTTCTTCATCTTTGTTTCAATTTCACAAGCGGTGTCGGTCCAATGACCATCATCAGTTCTTTATCGTTTCTTTGGTTAAGCTGCCCAAAAAGGACCTCTGATTCATTTTATTCACTTTTCAGAGTCTCTGTACCATTCTGTTTCTTCTATGTTATGATAAAATCTACCCTACAGTTTGTTTGTCTCGATCATTATCCATCTTTTGTCTCATTTGACCAACTATCCTTCTTTGACAACAACCAATCACAGCTTAGCCTTGACCAACATTAGTTACTCGACCAACATTGGTTACCCACGACCGATATCGATTTACCATAACCGACGTCGATTAGCTTGTGCTGTTTTTCCAGCCGCCATATTGACCTAATCCCTTATCACTTCTTGTTTTTCCTACTTCTATTGTGATATATCTCATTAGACAGATATAATATTATCGGATCGACACTCATTCACATGGTGTTGACTCATAGCTGAGACTAACGCCCTCATATTTCACACTAGTCATCAATGCTCCCACCTAGTCCTTCACCACCTTCCATCCTATCACCCGTGGATCCTAACCAAGCTATCAACATCACTTCACTTCTAGTGACAAGGAGTTCACACGACTCCTTGATCGAGAACCCCGCCACCTTACGGTTCTATTTATCTCACTTTTCCACTTAAGATGCTTGGGTCGCTTAATATACGACATGCTCGTATCTATCCCCTTGACTCTTGTACCTACTTCGCATCATCTCCTTCAAACTCGCCCTACCCGCACCTACCTCACCCCGGTCATTTCACAACTAGGCCCCCTTACCCATTATGACCATCACATCTACCATACTGTTGCACCCACAGTATCCACTATATCGTCATCCACCACCCACAACACAACCTCATCTTCTTGTCTCACATATACCCATAGCAACACAACCACTCATGGTGTCGGTGACCCCTACCATCAACTATCCATTCAAAAAATCATTCTATCCATTCCCACAGTCCTTACCTCCCATCACCACTAGAGTCACTATGACAACCTCACCCACATATACATACTATCAGCAGCCTCCCATTTCATCTATCATTCATTCCGGGTATGTACCTCCTATGTCAGTACCTCATTCTCAACCTTCATATTCAGCATCACCATACACTGGGATGCCACCCCCTGCCTATATTCAACACCAACCCCCTTACACTCCAGGGGGTACCCATCCATCACAACCTACCAATGACCTCCTTAAACTAATGATGGAATGGATGCACGGACATCGAGGCATCGTATCTCGGCTCACGCAATTCCCTTACGACAAAATTTGTAATGAGCCCATTCACCCATCTATTCCTATTCATCCATATCCCGTACATTGGGAGATGCCTAAATTTAACCACTTCAACAACAAAGAAGATCCATAACAACATTTTCATTCCTTCAAACATGGGTGATATCTGATTGCCCATGATGATGCTTTGCTTTGTTGAGAACCTTTCCCATATCTCTAACTGGACCCACATTAAATCGGTATAGTGGGTTACCTAGACATTATATATACTCATTTAACCAGGTATCCCAAGCCTTCTTAGATAACTTCTTGATTAACATCATTAAGAAGGTTACCATGACCGACCTCTACTCTACGCACCAGTATAAAGATGAATCTATCACATATTTTGTTGCTCATTGGTGTAGCTTCGATCAATTAACTCACATTCTAACTACCACAAACCAAACTCGTTGAGATCTTTAAGCGGGCTTGTGCTAGGAATTTTTCACCGACCCTACAGTGTAGACCTTCCACACTTTCGATGAGGCATTCACCATGGCACAAAAACTAGAGATCCATGCCATCGAAGAAAAGAAAATCCAACTCCGAAACAAAAATGCTACATTTAAGTCAAATGATACCTCTTCTTCTTCGAAACCACAAAATAGTTATTCCAAAGCCAAGGGAACCACCAACGCGGTGGTACTCAAGGTCGGCCCGACTCATCCATCAAATCAGGATAAACCTTCATCTAATCTTTCCCTATCCATACTTTTCAATTCGAGACAGAACAACGGAACTACACACCAATCAGGGAACCCTACTCTTTTGTTTTAGAAAAGCTTATCAAAGCTGGTTTTATCACCCTTCCACTGATAAATCCACATACTATCTTTGATCCTACTCGCCCCACACTTGTCTGGTACAAAGAAAATGATTTCTCGTAACTATCATCGGGTAAAAGACCATAGTGATGGCAACTACATCACTTTCAAGAAAATTGTCCAAGAAATGCTTGAAAACGACAACCTAGTTTTGGATAATCCTAATGCACCTACCAACCAAAATCTACACATCTTCAAGAAACCGTTCCCTAACCACACCCCTTCTTTGGATCAAACTAGGAAACCTCAACTAACGATAACAATACCCGTGAGGTCCATGCTATTTTCAATGATGTACCAGTTGTCTCTCAATTGCTTCATGTTCCATCCATAGAGGAAATCCTATCCCAAAGTCCTCCACCCACACAGGAACCCAGTCCATCTATTCCTCCACCCATAGAGGAACCCCCGTCGAATCCTCTCTCACCCGTAAAAGAGCCCTCTGTTAACATCGAGACCACCTCTTCTTTGGCTTCTTCACCTAGTGAGTTGTCAACAGCGATACCTTTCCAACCCATGGGAGACACTTGTTCCTCTCCTCCACCTATCAAAGATCCAGTAGAATTGTCGTTACCTCTAGGTGACCATTCTCCATCAGCCACCCAAGATCCTGTGGGCTTACTTTTGGCCCTCTTACTTGTAAAGGTTGAAGATAGTGATTTCCTGTTTCTCAAATACATTTTATGCGAATCGCCATTTGATCCACACCAACCTCACTGCAAAGTGGTACCATTTTCCCACTTAGCTAACCACCTAGATTATGTTGATAGAGCCTCACTTTGGGGACATCTCCTATTTCCTGTCTCCACCCAAATGCAATCATCACTAACGAACACTTCTACCATCTATCCTAATGTGTTCCAACCACCCAAACCCCACATAACTATGCCTCTTGGAACATCCTATTTTTCATCATCTTCATCCATACCCGACCCTTTGCTCACTAGCCAACGTATTTCCATTAGCACCTTAGGGGTCACACCGACATCAAACCTTACCCATCCCGTTGTTAAACTAGATTTGGACACATCTTCCCAAACACCCATTGAACCCATTCCTCAATCTAAAAGGAAAACCCAACCTTCTAGGCTGCATACAACAACCTCACCTACCACACCTTTGTCACCTTCACCTCTACCGTCCATCCTAGGACCTCACCCCTTGACCCTCGTTAAACAATCTCCCACCAAAGTGAGAAACCAAAACTCACATAACCCCTTCATCAAAACCGCTAATGTGCCCAAATGACCCACACAAACCTCACGGATATTGTTAGTGCAAAATCACAAAGCACTTCGGATGCTGAGTGGTCGCTTCTAGGTTGACCATACTATCATCCAAAGTGTGATTGCATAACATTGAATCCTTTCTCCAAGTGTGGGACTTGAAAGATGAGAAAGGATTCTCCAGAGAAGGCCGGTTCCTATTCCTCTGTTCGGATGCACACGAAAATGTAGAGGTTTTACTCAAAACCTAATCTAACTTGCCAAGAGAGACAGGGTAAGAAGATGTATAAAAATAAATCTAATCTAATAGAGGTGATGCACTGAGGAATGAAGAACACTTATCTTGCCGGTAAACACGAGACCATTCAAATGTGATATAAGATCATGCACAAATAACAAAACTTGCAAAGTGAAAGACCGGGAGGATGCAAAATAAACACGAAAGGGTTGAGAATCATCCCACGAGACATGTATTACTTTCTCTAAAGATTGATACAATACGCTACTGAGAATGCCAAGAGGCGAGTCATATTATAGTTTCAAATGAGAGGTTCGAACTCCTGCATTCACTGATAGGAGAAGAAAGGAGTAGCAAGAAGACAGAAAATGTTCGACATTTTTTAAGAAGCCCCTCTTTACAATATATAGGAAGAAAGAGAGAGGGAAAAGAGAGGAAATCAGAACCGCCCCAACCACTTCTAGGTCACATTTAAAATCATCTCATTATGGTAGAAGCGGCGGATCCTGGCAAAATGACGGTGCCTAACAGAGCGGCGAGTGAAATCAATTGCATTAAAGCTGGTTGTTGAAGCATTACTTCTATCTATCACCATGCGTTAGAGACGTTTTCTCAATTTTCTCTCTTTATACTACACCAAAATGCAAGATTGATCCCAGAATCATGTAGAGAATTTCATAAGCTTTTCGTTGATATAAAGAACGTGCAAATCCAAGCTCTGGATCGAAAGATATGGCAATTTGAAGATTTAGGGAAAAAACGGGTAAAAATAGGTTAACGGGAAAAATATTTGAACTTTCCCGCACTCTTCCACTTGGATGACACGTGGCAAGCTCGATTCAATTTGAGCAATTCTCTCTCCTCCACCTTTCCATGAGCTTTCCTTTGAAATTTCCTTGTGGGCCTTAGCTTGGACACGTGGCACTATTTCATTGGTTTGGTCGGTGCTTGAATTCTCACCCTTTGACTCCTTGAATTTTCTCCTTGTGACACGTGTCATGATTTGGTTGGTCCACGGGTCTGCCGGCTCTTTCGCATCCACCGCGTCCATTTGGCCCCGGATGTCCCAAAGTGCTTTTGGGACAAAACTTCCGATTCACCCGAAATGGACTTCCTGTCCCTTTTCTGCCGGTGACACGTGTCATGATTTGGTTGGTTCTCGGCTTTTTCGGCTATCCGCGTCTTCCGCGTCCCTTTGTCCCACTTGTCCCCAAAGGCTTGTTTGGAACAAAAACTTCCGATTCACCCGATTCGGCCGGTTCGCGTCCTCAAGGCCCAAATGTCCCGAATTGCTAAGTATGAAAGTTCTCCATTTCGCCGATCCAGTGGTTCGCGTCCTTCGCGTCTTCTTGTCCCAATGTTCAGAGTAGTTAGTCGATTTTCCTCTCCGTTGGCCAAACCGCTTTCCGCCCGCCTGGCGTCCATTTGGCCCGATTGTTACTTTGCGAAAGTTCTCCTTTTCAGCCAAATCGGGCGGTTCGCGGCTTCACGTACTCAATGTCCTTTGCCTTGAAAATCGATCGCTGGCGGCCTTTCGAATGATTCGCGTCTTCGCGCACAATTGTTCAACTATCTGAAGGTGTCCTTGAACAGAATTAACCAATTTTACGATTTTCTCCTGAATCAATCTACTTGCTTGGAACTGAAAACTCTGATGCATGTTATTGAAATTTACCCGGGGGTGAACTTTGGATAACAATTTGGCGATTGGGGTACTCGCCTGCTTAGGTGAAAAGACTAGTAGTCGGAAGGCGATCCATTGGGCATGGAGTCATAAGCAATAAACTGGAACAGCCTCGACATCGCAACTCCCTCTTACAAGAGCATGCGAATCAGCTGTAAAAACTCAACCTAGGAGCAACAAAACCTGCG
This sequence comes from Taxus wallichiana var. yunnanensis, assembly GCA_018340775.1. Classification (NCBI taxonomy): domain Eukaryota; kingdom Viridiplantae; phylum Streptophyta; class Pinopsida; order Cupressales; family Taxaceae; genus Taxus; species Taxus wallichiana. The sequence continues at coordinate 522,711,357 of CM031238.1, forward strand.
CCAAAGCACTTAGGGAAACTGAAACCTAACTACAACAAGACAATGTGCATACGCACTTAGAGGAATGAAAATCTAATCTAATATTTATAGAGGTAGTGAACTTCCCTCTAGAAGCAACGCTTGAGATAGATTCCATTGATTGGAATCTGCAGTTCTTCACCATCCAATGAGGCCAATTGGAAAGCATTGATGTTCTTGCACTTTGTGACCATGTATGGGCCACTCCAAATGGCATCAAATTTTGAATGCCTTCCCGGTTTTGCTCTGTCCATATCCCATTTCAACACTAGATCTCCAACTTGAAAAGATCTATCCTTGGCCTTCTATTAAAGGTCTTGATCAAAGCTTGATCCTTTTCCATTGCTTGGGATGCCCGATTTCGATCTCTTGCAGCTCCATCAACTCTGCATATCTCTCCTCCATGGGCTCAAATTCAAGTAACTCATCGACTTCATGAGTTCCAATGTTGGCAACTCAAGTGACATGGGCAAGATTGCCTCTCTTCCATAGACAAGCTCGAATGGAGAATTACCCGTGGATCTTTTGGGAGTGATCCTATCATCCCATAAGGCTGATTTCAGCTTGATATTCCAAGACCTCGATTCTCATCAAGAGTCCTCCTAATGATCCTCAACAAGTTCTTGTTTGTAGACTTGGCCTAGCCATTACCTTGAGGGTAATAGTTCGATGAGGTGCTTAGGTAAATATCATTCTTGACAGCCCACTCAGTCACCTTAGATCCAATGAATGCCAATGAATTATCAGAGATTATTGTAGCGAGGTACACCAAATCTGGTTGTTATCCCTCATAAAAGTCTAAGATGCTAGACTCATTTGCCTCTTTGAGTGCTACGCTTCTATCCATCGGTGAAGTAGTCCGTGGCTGTCAAAATCCATTTGTGCCCTTGGTTTGAATTGGGATTAATGACTCAATGAAGTCCAAACCCCATTCCATGAATGGCTGGTCAACCGAGATTAGATGTAATGGAAGGGCAGCAAGTCTTTCTTTTCCTGTGAAGAATGCACAATTCTTGCACTTCTTGATCCATGCATAGCAATCACTGAAGATTTTAGGCCAATAATAACTAGCCTTCATGATTTTTAGAGCTGTCACTCTTGGTGCAAAATGACCACCAGCTGGTCCACCATGAAACTCTTCCAACACCCTTTGAATCTGATTTGTGCTAATGCATCTCAGCAGCACTCCATTCACATCTTTTTTGAAGAAAACTCCATCAACAATGGCATACGGGACAGCTCGTAGTCTGAAGTGTCTCCTTTGGGTCTTGTTCATCTCTGGAGGGCATAGGCCTGTGCCTAGGAAGTGCATAATATCTTGGGTCCAGCAAGGAGTGGGGGAAGCATTGTCTTCTTCTTGATTGCCACTTGGCTCATGGCTGTCCTGGACTGTCAAAACAACCTCTTCTTCATTGCATACTTCCTTTTGCTTCCCCAAAACCAGCTGCTCACACAGTCCTTTCCCTCTTACCAACTTGGTGATCTTGATATCAATGTCATATTCCATGACACGAGTGATCCAACCTGCCCTTTTCTCATTCAAATCCTTGTTGAGGAGGAAGTCCTTAACTCCAGCATGTGAGACCAGCAACTGGACCTTGTTGTTTGAGACTAAATGCTTGAATTTCTTCAAGCTTCTGATTACTGCAAGTACATGCTTTTCAATGAAAGAGTACCTCATCTCGTGGTCATCTAGGCTCTGGCTGAAAAAGGCAATCGGCTGCTCATCATTATCTTTGTTCTGCTGTGCACTAGAATGGCGAAATAGTGTCATCACCTCCAAATGCATAGAGGATGAAATCCTTGGAGAAGTCTAGGTTGATGAGAGTTGGTGCCTGAGAGATAGCTTCTTTGATTGCCTCAAAACTCTCCTTGCCTTCTGTTGTCCACTTAAAATCCATGCTCTTCTTTAACATTTTGGTGATGGGCTTGACAAGGGCTGTGAAATCTGGGATAAATCTGCGGACAAAATTGATCCTTCCCAAGAAGCTTTGAAGAGCCTTCTTGTGACTTGGCAATGGTAGTGCTCTTATGGCTTCAACTCTCTCTGGATCAATTGCCAGTCCCTTTTTCGAGACAATATGGCCTAGAAGTTTCCCCTCGTGAGCCAGGAATATGCATTTTTTGGGATTCAATGATACCCCAAATTTTCTACACCTCTGAAATACCTACCTCAGATGAAAAAGGTGATCCACTGCATTTTTGGAGAATACGGTGATGTCATCAAGATATGTCAAAACTATTTTGTTGATTAACCCCTTGAATTCCATATCCATTGCCCTTTGGAAAGTGGCCCCAAAATTTGATAGCCCAAATGGCATCTTCTTGTAGGCATAGGTCCCCATTTGGTGGTGAAAGCCATCTTGAATGGTCATCTTCCTTCACCATTACCTAATTATACCCTGAGTAGCCATCTAGAGAGAGAATCTCTGAACAATGGATACTACTTGCAATATTTGTTCCATTGAAGGAAGCGGGTAATGATCTTTGAGAGATGCCCTGTTGAGGTCTTGGAAGTCCACACACAACCTAATTTCTCCGCTCTTCTTCCTGACTAGGAACCAAGTTAGCAACCCAGCTTGAGTGCTTGATCGGGAATATAATTCTTGCCTCTATTAGCTTATTTAGCTCTTTCTTCATTAGAGGCTCAATGTGAGGGTTGCTGGGTCCTTACGCCTAATGGGCTTAGCATCTGGATCTAATTCTATGGTATGTTGTGCCAAATTTGGATCAAATCCTCTTAAGTCTTCATAGCTCCAAGCGAAGACATCTGGAAATTCTTGGCAAAGTTGTATGAAATCTGATTTCTCCTGCTCAGTGGCCACTTTACCAATTTGAAGTGTTTTTCCTTCCCAACCGGAATTGGCTCTGAATCTTCTCTCTTGACCTGTATGTTAGCCTTTTCCTTATGGAACTGGTCGTTAGGGTTGAAGATAGACTCCAATGTTACTAAACCCTTAGGAAGCTTGTTTGTTTGCAGCTGCACTACTTGATCCCCATACTGCTGCTCTAATCTGTCTTGATTCCTAGCTGAGAATTCAGCCTCTTCTTGTAAAAAATTGACAATCTGTTGATCGTTCTCAAACACCTGCCAACTTGTGTTATTATCTGAACTTCTGCCTCACAATCACATGGACATGTGGCTGTGTTTTCTCCCTTTGATGTTTTCAACCACATCAAACATTACTCCAACAGTGCGAGCCTATCCGCGGCTTCATTTTTCTTCACAGGTATGGACACAATGTTGAAAGCTTCAAAATCCTCAATGAGGTCCCATACCCTATTCTTGTAGCTCTTCACCTAGTCATTCTTTGTAGCATGTCATCCCCTAACTTGGTTGACGATTAGCTCGCTATCTCCAAACACCTGTAAGTTCTTTATGCTCTTCTTGATTGCCCAATGTATCCTTGCACCAAGGCTTCATATTCAGCAGTGTTATTTGAATAGGAAAACTAGAAATGGAAGGTTGAGTAATACCTTATACCTTGTGGTGAAAAGAGCATAGCTCCTCCTCCTGCACCTTGTCTACTCCTTGATCCATCAAAGAACAGCTGCCATACTTCATTCTCATCCTTATGATCTGGCTTGGTGATGCTGGGGAGAGGTTGATCCTCTTCATGTAAACAATAAACCCCTAGCTCAGATTCTTCTACTTCTTGATAAGGATCAAAAGCATGCACCTTGCTTGCCCATTCATCAAGAGTCAAATCCGGGATACTTCCAACCTTGGTGTCAGCCTCGTTAGTGCTAGGGTGATCTTCTTGATCAAATGCTGAGCAATTGGCATTAATCTGACTTGGAGTGTAAGGCTCAATATGGAAGTTTGCAATAGGTTCAGACCTAATTATAGCCTTAGTTCCATACCTTGTTCTAAACAGCATGTGAGACCAATCCGCGAAAGATAGCCTCCAATTTTAGCAGTGAAGTCTCTTGACAAGCACAATGCAAAGAGTGGTGGAAGGTCTATGACTGATACATCTTGTAAAACAACAACATTTGGACATGCATGCAAGGTAAGACTCAAATTTCTAATCACTCCAACTGTTGCTATTGCTGTCCCATCTAGCTGCACTACCCCTTTAGATGTTATTTCATCTTTGGAGCCCTAGCTGATCGGCTCTGTTTAGGCATTATGAGCTACTTGCCCCGGAGTCTACATGCAATTATGTACTAGCTGATTTCCAATGATTAACGAAACATAGAAAGGGGGACTTCAACATTTTACCTTGTTGTGCTCTATGACTTCCTTCAGGCTGGGCAACATTTGTAAGTACTTTGTCTTGGATCTGAACTTGCTGATTCGAAGTTGGCCAATCCTTCATGGTAGCTTGCAGTAGATCTCTTTGGCCTGGGATAGATAGGGATTCCCACATTGATATGTTGATGTTTGTCTTCTTCATCCGATCAATGATCCGAATGGTGATGAAGGATCTCTTGCTATCCCTTTGTTTGCACATTCACTCCTTGCACGTGGGCAAGAACATCCGGCATTTGAGTTGGCTAGGGCTGTTCTTGGCTGCCCTTGTGCATTTGAAACTGGACTTTGCTTGCCAATCATTTGTGGAGCCAAGGAAGGTTGTGGATTGGCTGGGGCTAATGGCTATTCTTCACCCAAATTTCTCCTCTTTGACCTTGTGTTGGCTGCAACACCTTGAGAAACTACCTGATTCATGCCACAGAAATCCTCTGCTTGCCAATTTACCAATGTGGTGTCATTTGGGGCTGATTGTTGTTGGAATGTTTCTTGTTGTTGACTATTTCCTTGACTACCCTCGCCCTCTACACACCAGTAGTTGTCACCATCAATGCTTGATTGAGAGCACCATTAAAGCACATGGATTGGTTATGAGGCTCATTGCATGGAAAACACCAATCATATTCCTGAGCGATGTTGTTTTGTGTTGGCACTAATGCTTTAGAGGCAGATATGGCATTTGGATTATAGGGCTGGAATGGTCTATTGGCAGGAGGCCTTGTTTGATTTATATTTGCAGCTGGATTAGGTGGCCTTTGTGGTTGGTATGGCTTCCTATTTGGTTGAGTTTGGGGTTGATAAGAAGGTCTGAAACCTTGGGCTTGTTGCCTCTTGAGAGTAACTAGCTCATTGCCTAGGTTTTGCAATTGCTTCATGACCTCTTGAAGCTCATTTGGGGCACTTGGAGATGAAGTGGAAGCTTCATTTGAACTATGATTTCTAGGAGTGGGAGAAGGAGCCAAATTAGGTGCTTGACTAGTGTTTGGGCTCTCTAAACTTGGAAACAATGGCATGGGAGGTCTAGGGGCAAGTTTGCCAGCTTGGATCAAACAATTTTCAGCCCTAATGGCAATGCTATAAGCCATAGGGATAATTGTGCCTCCCATGGACTAAATCAACGTAGAAATATTAGAATTTAAAGCTTTGAGATAGTAGAGAAAAGCACCTTTCATTGGCTTTGACTACCACAGAATCCTCTCCCAAGTCTTTTGAAATCTGAAGTTGAAATCGGTCAGCTGCTCATTGGGAGCTCTCTTGATAGTTGTCAGCTGCTCCAAAAGAGACAAGTTGTCTCCCTTCTCTCCAAATTGCTCATGAAGTGCAATACAGTGATTCCAATTTGTGATAGAACCAACTCCAAGGCTCCTAAACCATTGTAATGCTTTACCCTTGAATGAAGATGCCGTAGAACTTGACAAAATGACCACTTGCATCTCATTGATTTCATGAATTGCACAAAGGTTAGCAATATCTTTGACATGATCACTGGAGTAGTATGATTTTCTCCGGTGAAGTAGGGAATGTTCTTCAAGTTTGCAATAGGAACTGGATGTTGTGCATTGAGAGCAAGTGGGCTGCTGCTCTGTGAAGTTGACGTAGGGGTTGTTACGAGCCATTCGATTGGTCTTAAAACCCTTGTTGATTGAATGAAAGGTCTACCAGTGGAGGAGTTGAGAGAGTTCTGTTTGGTGGAGATGAAGACCTCTTAATCCTTCTTCCTCTTTGCCTTCTTCTTAGAGATAATTGCGCAGGTATTCAAACAACACTTCTTCTTCTCCAACTCTTGACCTTGTGATTCTTCTCATAAGTTTTCAGCCTGTTTCTCTCAAACAGTTGATTCTCCCCTTTGGAGTCGCCAGATATGCAAATAATAGCTCTTTTTAAGCAAGAAAAATGTAGCAGATGCACATCAACTCTGCTACAATAAAAATGAGACCTCTAGGTCCCACCGGGCGTGCCAAAACTGTTAGTGCAAAATTACAGCACCCCTGGATGTTGGTCAGGATTCTAGGTTGACCATACTATCATCCAGTGTGATTGCATAACATTGAATCCTTTCTCCAAGTGTGAGACTTGTAAAGATGAGAAAGGATTCTCCAGAGAAGGCTGGTTCCTATTCCTCTGTTTAGATGCACACGAAAATGCAGAGGTTTTACTCAAAACCTAATCTAACTTGCCAAGGAGATAGGGTAAGAAGATGCATAAAAATAAATCTAATCTAATAGAGGTGATGCATCGAGGAATGAAGAACAATTATCTTGCCGATGTAAACATAGACCATTCAAATGTGATATAAGATCATGCATGAGATAACAAAACTTGCGGTGAAAGACCGGGAGGATGCAAAATAAACACGAGAAAGGGTTAAGAATCATCCACAAACATGTATTACTTGCTCCAAAGATTGATACAATACGCTATAGAATGCTAAGAGGCGAGTCATATTACAATTTCAAATGAGAGGTTCGAACTCCACGCATTTGCCTAATAGGAGAAGAAGGGAGGAAGAAGGCAGAAAATGTTCGACCTTTTTTAAGAAGCCCCTCTTTACAATAAATAGGAAGAAAGAGAGAGGGAAAAGAGAGGAAATCAGAATCTGCCCCAACCACTTCTAGGTCACATTTAAAATCATCTCATTATGGTAGAAGTGGCGGATCCCGGAAAAATGGTGGGTTGTCTAACAAGAGCGAATGTCATCTGCTGCATTAAAACTGGTTGTTGAAGCATTACTTACATGTCTATCACCACGTGTCAGAGATGTTTTCTCAATTTTCTCTCTCCATACTGCACCAAAATGTAAGACTGATCCCAGAATCATGTAGAGAATTTCATAAGCTTTCCGTTGATATAAAGAATGTGCAAATCCAAGCTCTGGATCGAAAGATATGGCAATTTGAAGATTTAGGAAAAAAGGGGTAAAAATAGGTCATGGAAAAATATTTGAACTTTCCCGCACTCTTCCACTTGGATGACACGTGGCAAGCTCTGATTCACTGAGCAATTCTCTCTCCTCCACCTTTCCATGAGCTTTCCTTTGAAATTTCCTTGTGGGCCCTAAGCTTGGACACGTGGCACTATTTCATTGGTTTGGGTCCGTCTAAATTCTCGCCCTTTGACTCCTTGAATTTTCTCCTTGTGACACGTGTCATGATTTGGTTGGTCCGTGGGTTTGCCAGCTCTTTCGCCTCCACCGCGTCCATTTGGCCCAGATGTCTCAGTGCTCTTTGGGACAAAAACATCCGATTCACCCGAAATGGGCTTCCCTGTCCCTTTTCTGCCGGTGACACGTGTCATGATTTGGTTGGCTCTTGGCTTTTTCTGCTATCCATGTCTTCCGCGTCCCTTTGTCCCACTTGTCCTAGTGCTGCTTGGAACAAAAACTTTCGATTCACCCGATTCGGCCGGTTCGCGTCCTCAAGGCCCAAATGTCCCGAACTGATTAGTGCGAAAGTTCTCCATTTCGGCTGATCCGAGCGGTTCGCGTCCTTTGTGTCTTGTTGTCCCTAATGTTCTAGAGCAGTTAGTCAATTTTCCTCTCCTTGGCCGAACCGGCTTTCCGCACCCCGTGCGTCCATTTGGCCCGATTGTTCCTTTGCAAAGTTCTCCTTTTCGGCCGAACTGGGTGGTTCGCGTCCTTCGCATCGATGTCCCGATGTCCCTTTGCCTTGCAGACTACCCGTGGCCTTTTGGCTGATTCGTGTCTTCCGCGCACAATTGTTCCAGTTGCCCCGGCGGCCTTGAGCAGACTTAGCCAATTTTACGATTTTCTCCTGAATCAATCTACTTGCTTGGAACTGAAAACTCTGATGCATGTTATCGAAATTTACCCTGGGGGGTGAACTTTGGATAACAGATACTTGTAGCCTCTTTACCTCCCATACCACCGCTTCCTTCCATAGTTTCATCATTACCTATTGTTGTCCACTCAAAATTCCCCTGCTCTTAAGAAAGTGAAAATTTAAAATTTTGAGTTTAAGTGTTTTCTCTGTTGTACTGATAATGTGAAATGCCAAAGAAATTGAGAAATCTACGTTTTTGGGTCATTTTGTGTGTTTTTCGGGCTGTCGGACATTTTTGTCCCGCGTGTCCCAAGTTCAATTGGGCCCTCTATTCCCGATCAACTAGTTCACCCAAAGTCTGTTCTTTTCGGGCCCGTCGGAACTTTTTGTCCCAAATGTCCCAAGTTCGCCCGGACCAATTGTTCCATTTTCATCCGATTCGGCCGAGCCACGTACTTCACGTACTTTTGTCCCGCGTGTTCCAAGAGCATTTGTGTGTCTTTTCCCCACTTCACCCGATCGGCCGAGCCGCGTACTTCGCGCTTTCGCGTCCCACATGTCCCAAATGAACCAAGTGCCATTCGTGCTAATTTTTCCCGCTCTACCCAAATATCTTGCTTATTCAATTTGGTAGGTATGTATTAAATACGCATTCATTGCCTTTCTCTCTCCTAAACGGCTATATAACGAGTGAACCCCCTATGTGTTTTGCACACTGCTTTCCTGCTATCTTTTGCTCGAACCTTTGCAATCTAAATTCCTACGTGCGTATCCATTTTCCTCTGCAATTCCTTCCCAAGTCTAGCTTGCAGCTTCGCCCTCCGAATTACTACCAACATGAAGATCAAGGTCCTGGAGGAGGCTTCGGGAGAATTGAAGAATAGTTGGCAGAAGGGAGAGGCTTTCAAAACACTAGTTGTATCTACTTTCAAAGATATACATTGTCATCTTCAGGATGAAACTTCTGGTGTGTCTCTCTCCCTACAAGAAATCAAAGCTCAATTCAGAGCTTTTGTCAAAGGAAATCTGTTCAAGGAAAGCTCCATTTCCAAAGAGAAAATGAAGGAGATCTACTCTCTTCAATCTGCTATTGAAGAAGCAAATAAAGACTATCATACTCATGTCGAGTTTGATAAGGAAATGGAGAAGTGCCTCGGATTTTGGACCCATTCTATAGCCAACACGTCAGTCCCACGTGGCAGAGACATAGCCGAGGCATTGAAGAGATTCATGCAGCGGATTTTGAAGTCAGTGGGTCCCTCCTAGTCATAAGCACCTGTCTTCTTCTCCTTTTTCCTCTCTTCTCTTCCAATTCTTTTTCTCGGATTTATTGTAATAAGTTGAGGTATTGCGATTGGCAATCCTTAACTAATCTTTAGTTAAAAGAAGTAGTTACCGAGAGTAACTGAATTGTAAACTATATAATGGCCTCTCCTCGCCATTTTGAAGGAGGAAGAACTTGGCTTATTTTCTGAAAGTGTAAATAAATCATAAAGAAATCAATACGTAAGGGATTTTTATTCTTCGTCTATCTCGATCTCTTTTATCCCTAAGCTTTTCATTTAATCTTGTTAAGATCATTTGTCTATATTATATTAAGAAGCTTTTATTCTTGCAGATGTTATTGATAGAACTTTGTGTCTTTCAAATTTCATCTTATTAGTATGATACAAATGGTCATGTTTCAATTCACTTTGTACCTTCACATGCATAAAGAATTACTCTGTCATCTATAATTCTAAATGGTGCCTTTTCGCTCGTTCTCATTTTCTCATTCATCGGATCCTTTTGTAATTGATGATCCTTATAGAAAACACTTTCATAATATCCAAGTTCCACAAGAAAATCATGTTTTGTATATTTGTAAATAGGTTCGTTTCTGAATAAGGGAACCTCTCCCATTAAAGAGGAGGGACTTCTTGTCCCCTGACTATTGCTCTTCGTGAAGTCCTCTTTGATGACCAACAGCTTTTTGGTGACTCATTGGGAAAACATTTTCTATTTCGTAATTATTGATCATCCTTTGATCCGAAACTCCGGCATTTTACTCGAGGGAGAAGGGCCCTTGGTATTGAATATTCTCGGTTCAGATTTTTGGAGTAGTAGGGTTTTCCTTTCCCTTTAACAAGAAATAGAAAGACTCATTCGACAAGCACTCCCTGCTCAAGATAGAATTCCTACGGTTGGTATTCCTTCGAGTCAATCAGTCCTAATCTTCGAGCTTTGATTCTCGCTTTGGTGTTGCATAGTTCCTCTCCAAGCCATTTTTCCAAGAATGGCGGTACCACTACCCCTGGGGTCATCGTGTTGGGCCCCTTGCCCTTCCTCAGCCTTTGCACAAGTTACCCAGAGGTAACCGGAAGAACTTCCCTAAATTCAAAGGTGATGGTAAAGTGCATCCTGATGAACACATCACAGCCTTCATAGTTGCATGCAGAGTTCTGGGAGTTGAACATGAAGATGTCTCCGTAAGACTTTTCATTGAGACTTTACAAGATAATGCTGTTGATTGGTTCTATCACCTTCTGGCCGGTGCTATCACCAGCTGGGATACAATGAGAACTAGGTTTGAAAACCAGTTCAAACCAGCAGAAGACGTGCATGCCTTGCTAGCCCAAATCTCTCAAATAAAGAAGGATTCATCAGAGCCCATGAGAGAATTTGTGGCCCGATTCAACAGGTTGATTAACAAAATTCGCCAAATACTCGACCTGTAGATCAAATTCAAAAATGTTTTTTCCTAAATGCTCAATCACCTGAAGTTAGCTATGCACTAAGAAGGGCTAATCTCGCAACATTGGCTGAAGATCAAACTCTTGCTTTGTTAGTGTCGAAGATGATTTAATCATGTCAGGGAAGTTGAGGAGAGACCCTTCTAAATCTAAATCTACTTCTTCCTCCTCTTCCACCCCTGGACCTAATACTGATCCATTGGTACAAAAACTTGCAAATGATCTCATTGCCATTAAGAAACAATTGGCTCAGCATGCTCCCTATGCAGACGTTCCAAGGAGGAATTTTCAGCCCAGAAATCATTTGCCTGCTACTCAAACAAGGCTAGCACTTGAAGGACCTCCTATTAAAGTTCCCGTCAATGCAACCTGTGAAGTTGAGGAACCTGAAGATGAAGAGGTTAATGAAGATTGCGAGGAATTTGTTGAAGAGGTTGATGATGAAGCAGATGAACTTGAGGGATCTCGAGTTAATTTCTTCACCACTGAGGGCATTGATGATGAGGATGATTATGATGAAATAGTAGCAGACATGAATAGCGAATCATACGCTGTCATGACTCGAGAGCAGACAAATCAGAGGGAGAAAGTGATGCAGCCCACCAAGAAATCTAAAGAACAGCCGACAACTATCCCCGTAATTGCAAAAAGAGGATCTCCTATCCCCGTTTCATCTACACCAAAGGTGAGTCCTGTCAATTCTGCTACTAAAGTTATTTCCATTTCTCCTAAAGTTGATAAACCTAAGATTTCAAATGATGATAGCCCGTCCACTTCTGGGTCTTTTGATATTATTGATCACCTAAAAAAGACTAAGGTTCAAATCTCAGAAGCTGAATATTATCAAACCCATCCTAAGGATTTTGCTAAAATGATTCACTTTGTCAATTCCCATTCTAAAACTACCTCTAAAGGCCTTTTACCCACTCCTCCTTCGCGCACACAACCCTAATCGTAGCAATGCATTGTCACCTCACCCAATGACAAAATCAAACCATTCTATGTGACACTTCTTATAGCTGGCCATAGGCTCAGTAATTGTGTCATAGACTCAGGAGCCTCAGACAATGTGATGCCTGCTAAAGTAGCTCATGCCTTAGGCTTGACTCTCACACATACTTATGGATCTTGTTATTCTATGGAGAGTAAGGAAGTGCCCTTGGTCGGAAGAATTAAAGATGTACACGTGGCTTTTGTTGCTTTGCCTGAGAAGAAAGTTTTGGCTACTATCTTAGTAGCAGATATTCCTCCTTCATAAGGGATGTTGCTAAGGGAACTTATGTAAGGATGTGGGTGGAGAAATTCAAATGGATTGGTCACATGCACTCGTATCGTAAATGGGCAAATGAAGAAGCTGTTGCCTGAGAAGCAATCTGAGTATATTGTACAAAAAATGGATGATCCCAAAGCACAAATACTCTATGAGGATATGGGGCATGGCAACTACATGATTATGTCTCCTGAAGAAATCCAACTCCCCAAAGTGTCACCTAAAGATCCTAATGGTGTTTGGATTTTAGAGTTTGATGGAAGTTGTTCCTCAGCTGGTTCTGGAGCTGGTGTCATATTGGTGTCACCTGAAGGAAGCCTTCATCCTTTCTCATTCAAGTTGCAATTTGAAAATACCAATAATACAACAGAGTATGAAGCTCTCATTCTTGGACTACAGGTGGCAAAAGAACAAGGTGTGAAGAATCTTCTAGCTCGTGGGGATGCGGAATTGATTGTAAAGCAAGTTAGAAACCTCTTCTAGGTGAAAAATGGAAGGTTGAAACATTACAGGAATCAGGTGTGGGATTCCATTGAATTTCTTGATGCTTTCTCCATTGAAGCAATACCTAGGGAGAAGAATACCAAGGCTGATTCATTAGCAGTCTCTGGGTCACTACTTATACCTCATCCTGACTTTTCCCAAGATAAGTTCACCATTGAGATGATCCATCGACCTAGTGTACCTGATAATACAAATAACTGGAAAGTTTTTAATAATGATCAACATTTGCTTTCTTTCTTAGAACTCAAAGATAATTTTGAACAGCTATACTTTGAAGGAAGTGATAACTTGCCTCATGAAAGTGTGCCCTTTGACAAAGTAGCCACTCAAGGAGAAGAAACGGATCAGGATGGATGTATTAAACTCAAGGGAAACAAGATTCCTAAAGGATTGGTGAGTTTAGAGGAACTATTTGATAAACATGACAGGTATGTAAAGTCTAGAGCTTCTACTGGACCTCAACAATCAGCTGAATATGACAAAATTAATATTGGGAGTTCCACTGATCCTAAGCTCGTGAACATTGGAAAATGTTGCATAGCAGATGAGAGGAAGAAAGCAATTGATCTGTTAAAGAGGTATAAGGATGTTCTTGCCTACTCTTATGAAGATTTAAAAGCTTTCCAACCAAAAGAGATGCAACATTTTATTCCTCTCAAACCTGGAATTAAGCCTTTTAAACAAAAGTAGAGGCAATACAATCCCAAAATAGCTGACACCATTTTTCAAGAAATACAGAAGTTGTTGAAAGCCAAAATCATTTTTCCTATCCATCATTCAACATGGATTGCCAATATTGTACCTGTTAGAAAGAAAAATGGTGAGATTCGTATCTGTGTTGACTTCAGGAATCTGAATCAAGCTTCCTTGAAAGATAATTATCCTTTACCTATGATGGATCAGGTCTTACAAGCAGTAACAGGATCTGAAATGTTGTCTATGCTTGATGGATTCTCAGGATATAATCAGGTAGAAGTTAATACTGCAGATCAACACAAAATAGCTTTCACTACCCCTTGGGGTACCTTTGCTTACAAAAGAATGCCTTTTGGGCTCATTAATGCCGGTGCTACTTTTCAGAGGGCTATGGACCTAGCTTTTGGAAGTTTGAAAGGGAAGTGTATTGTTGTATACCTTGATGACTTGACTGTGTATTCTAAAACAAGGGCAGATCATTTTCAGCACCTGGAGATAGTTCTGCTAAGATGTAGAGAACATGGGATCTCTTTGAATCCTAAAAATATGTCTTTTGTGTCACAGAGGGGAAATTATTAGGGCACATTGTCTCCAAAGATGGTATTAAAATTGATCCTGAGCGAGTTCAAGCTATTCAGCAAATTCCTCTCCTAACCAGCAAAAAGGGCGTACACTCTTTCTTTGGTAAGATCAATTTTTTGAGAAGATTCATCCCTGATTTTGCAGAACTAACTCTGAATATCTCCCAAATGATGAAAGGCAAGCAAACATTTGGTTGGTCTTCTAAAGGGAAAGAAGCCTTTGAAGATATTAAAAGAGCCATTGCTAAAACTCTTGTTTTAGCATGTCCAGATTTTAGTAAAGATTTTATTATCTATTGCTACGCCACAGATAACACCTTGGCTGCGGTTTTGACTCAGGAAGATTCTAATGAGCACGAACTCCCAATTGCATTTATGAGCTATATTCTAAAATATCATGAGTTAAAATATACCATGATGGAAAAACATGCTTTTGCAGTGGTTAAAGTTGTTAAGTAGTTTCGTTTTTACATTCTTAACTCTCACTCCATGGTGTTGGTACCAGATACAACTGTTAAGTCAATTCTTACACAGCAGGAATTTGGATCCAAGAGAGGGAACTGGGTGGCTAAGGTTCAAGAATATGATATTGACATCAAACTGACCAAGCTCATCCGTGGAAAAGGCCTTTGTGAACTCATCGCTGAAGGAGCTAGACATGAGTTACTGGAGGATAAAATTGGTCTTCCTACAGTTCTGTTTCTTAGCTCAGTTGATGAATGGTATGCTGATATCACCCATTTTCTCACCTATGGAGAATGCCCCTCTCATTTGACTACCAAAGAAAAGAGGACTGTTAAACTAAGGTCAGTGCAATATGTGTTGTGGGAAAATGCCTTGTTTAAACGTGGGTTAGATGGAAGGTTTTTGAAATGTGTGGACAAGGAACAAAGCAAAAAGCTACTCTCAGCTTTTCATGATCAAGCATGCGGAGGGCACTACTCATCAACCGTCACTACTCATAAGATACTTTGTGGAGGATATTACTGGCCTACCTTATTCAGAGATGCATCCAAGTGGGTTGATAAATGTGAGGCTTGTCAGACTTTCGTGGGTAGACCCAAATTGGCCTCTTTGCCTCTTAAGCCAGTTGTAATTGAAGAACCTTTTCAACAGTGGGGTTTGGACTTCATTGGAACACTTAATCCCTCTTCTAGTGCTGGTCATACTCATGTATTAACTGCTACAGATTATTTCACAAAATGGGTAGAAGCCATTCCAGTAAAGAGTACTACTTCTGAAGTGGTGTGCAATTTCATCAAAGAAAACATCTTGGTAAGGTATGGTGTACCAAACAAGATTGTGACAGATAATGCTTCAAATTTTTCTTCAACTGAGATGATGGATTTTTGTTATGGATATGGCATCTCTCTAGCTCACTCTTCATATTACTATCCTCAGGGAAATGGACAAGCAGAATCCACTAATAAAAATCTAGTGACCATAATAAGGAAATTAGTCAATGAGTCTCAACAAAACTGGCACAAGAAACTCTATGATGCTCTTTGGGTAGATAGGATCACACCTAAGAGAGCCATTGGAATGTCTCCTTTTCAAGTGGTATATGGAGTAGAAGCTCAATTGCCAGTAACAGTGGAGCTGCCAGCCTTGCATCTAATGAAGGCCATTGAAGATACCAGTTTCAATGATGCTTTGGATAAGAGAATAATGTACCTTCACAAATTGAATGAGGATAGATTGGAAGTTGCTGATAAGATATCTGCTCATCAACAAAAAGTTAAGGTCTTGTTTGATAAGAAAGCCAGGTTCAGAGATTTCCAAGTTGGAGACATTGTTTTGTTGTGGGATAAAAGGCATGAACCTCGTGGCAGCCATGGCAAGTTTGATTCCCTTTGGCTCGGACCTTTCAAGATCAGGCACTTTGCTAGTAAGAATTATTTTTACCTTGATTATATGGATGGTTCTTCTCTCCCACTTCCTTATAGTGGGCAGTACCTGAAATTGTTCAAGTCATAGGTGATTAGGGAGTCCCTTTGTATACTCTGTATAGCGTTTTGTTTTTCTTTCCTTTTGTTTTGGTGTGTTGTCCTCTGTATTGGTTTGATTTTTGACTCCGTTGCCTAATGGATAAGGTACTGGTCTACTTCCCGAGTTTGTCTAAGTTCTTACCTTGTCTCATTCCTTGAATTTATGCCAAGTCATCCCCAGAAGGAGCCAGCTGTTGTCCACTCAAAATTCCCCTGCTCTTAAGAAAGTGAAAATTTAAAATTTTGAGGTTAAGTGTTTTTTCTCACGTTGTCTTGATAATGTGAAATGCCAATGAAATTGAGAAATCTACATTTTTGGGTCATTTTGTGTGTTTTTTGGGCTCGTTGGACATTTTTGTCCGCATGTCCCAAGTTCAATTGGGCCCTCTATTCCCCGATCGGCCGGTTCACTTGAAGTCTGTTCTTTTCGGGCCCATCGAACTTTTGTCCCAAATGTCCCAAGTTCACCCGGACCAATTGTTCCATTTTCGTCCAATTCAGCTGAGCCACGTACTTCACGTACTTTTGTCCCACATGTTCCAAGAGCATTTGCGTCTTTTCCCGCTTCGCTTCTGAATCGGCCGAGCCGCATACTTCGTGCTTTCGCATCCCACATGTCCCAAATGAACCAAGTGCCATTCGTGCTAATTTTTCCTACTCTACCCGAATATCTTGCTTATTCAATTTGGTAGGTATGTATTAAATACGCATTCATTACCTTTCTCTCTCCTAAACAACTATATAATGAGCGAACCCCCTATGCGTTTTGCACAATGCTTTCCTCGCTATCTTTTGCTCGAACTTTGTAATCTAAATTCTCTGCGCGCGTATCCATTTTCTCTGCAATTCCTTCCCAAGTCTATCTGCAGCTTCGCCCTCCAAATTACTACCAACATGAAGATCAAGGTCCTGGAGGAGGCTTCGGGAGAATTGAAGAATAGTTGGCAGAAGGGAGAGGCTTTCAAAACACTAGTTGTATCTGCTTTCAAAGATATACATTGTCATCTTCAGGATGAAACTTCTGGTGTGTCTCTCTCCCTACAAGAAATCAAAGCTCAATTCAGAGCTTTTGTCAAAGGAAATCTGTTCAAGGAAAGCTCCATTTCCAAAGAGAAAATGAAGGAGATCTGCTCTCTTCAATCTGCTATTGAAGAAGCAAATAAAGACTATCATACTCATGTCGAGTTTGATAAGGAAATGGAGAAGTGCCTCGGATTTTGGACCCAATCTATAGCCAACACATCAGTCCCACGTGGCAGAGACATAGCCGAGGCATTGAAGAGATTCAGGCAGTGGATTTTGAAGTCAGTGGGTCCCTCCCAGTCATAAGCACTTGTCTTCTTCTCCTTTTTCCTCTCTTCTCTTCCAATTTTTTTCTTGGATTTATTGTAATAAGTTGGGGTATTGTGATTGGCAATCCTTAACTAATCTTTAGTTAAAATAAGTAGTTACCGAGAGTAATGAATTGTAAACTATATAATGGCCTCTCTCGTCATTTTGAAGGAGGAAGAACTTGGCTTATTTTTCCGAAAGTGTAAATAAATCATAAAGAAATCAATACAGAAGGGTTTTTTCATTCTTCGTCTATCTGATCTCTTTTATCCCTAAGCTTTTCATTTAATCTTGTTAAGATCATTTGTCTATATTATATTAAGAAGCTTTGTATTCTTGCAGATGTTATTGATAGAACTTTGTGTCTTTCAAATTTCATCTTATTAGTATGATACAAATGATCTTGTTTCAATTCACTGTACCTTCGCATGCATAAAGAATTACTCTGTCATCTATAATTCTAAATGGTGCCTTTTTGCTCATTCTCGTTTTCTCATTCCTCAGTCCTTTTGTAATTGATGATCCTTATAGAAAACACTTTCGTAAATATCCAAGTTCCACAAGAAAATCATGTTTTGTATATTTGTAAATAGGTTCGTTTCTGAATAAGGGAACCTCTCCCATTAAAGAGGAGGGACTTCTTGTCCCCTGACTGTTGCTCTTCGTGAAGTCCTATTTGACGACCAACACCTATCACACTCCCCTTCCTTTTACCTACACCTCTATCATCTACCTCTACCGTCCCACAATTATCCTCATGGGTAACTCATCCTTTACCTCCATACACTTTTCCATCTACATCATGCACTACTTATGCATCTCTGGTAAAGAAGGTGTAATCGAAACTCGAAAACACCAACACCTCCCCTTAAAACAACCAAACCTATTAAATCTTTTATCCCCAACTCCCCTTTGTTCCCTTACCCAAGAAATTACAACCCAAACCCAAGACAACACCACACCCAAAACCTTCCACTCAAACTCCTTCCATTCATAACCCCACAACCGTGAAACCTCTCACACCACAATCACCTATTATGCCGCCTAAACCTACATTCACCTCACATTGTGATCCCGGCAGGATCATATGCCATCGCCTTAGCTAATCTCCCGAGAGACCTCTGTTATCACACTTCCACCTCTTCAACCTTACAACCCTCAAACCTAAACCACACGGGTTTGATGATACCAAAATTTGTGCTTACCATCGTGTGCGGGACACGATGTTGAGAATCGTAATGCATTAAAAACAGCCCTTATCTAATCATGTCCTCCGTAAATGAGCTTTGATGATGATGATCTCCTCGATGAGGACCCTATTACCCCTTTACCAATTTCCCCACCTACTCTCCCAATACCTCGCACCTCAACCTCCAAACCTTCACCCCACAACCTTTTTATCCACCCCCAAAATTCAAAATCAACATGGTCTGTATCAAAGAACTCACCAAACCTCCACCGAATGCCGCTTTTCCAACTCATTTCCTAGGGCTCTTACCCACCTCTTGGTTTTTTCCCTTCTTTCTGTTACACCTTTCATGGAAAACCATCCCCATCTACCTCTCATCCTCAAATCAACATGTTTCACATTGCTACCCGCGCCCAAAAGGAAAAAGGAAAGGAAAAATCAACCGATCCACCAACCAACCCTGTACCCAACATACCATCTACACCCACACCTAAAGTCACTATCCACGGCCCTGCATATCCTATTTCCAATGGGGTTACACACCATGTGATGCTCAAACACTTACACCAATCTTCCCTCAAGATGTCCCTATATGACCTCATCCAAACCTTATAATCTCATCGCTAGGCTCTCATGGAGGTTCTTCAGTCTATTGAGGTTTTACCCAATGACCCTACACCTATCGCCTCCATTATTACACCTCATCATGTCGCTTCTCTCACCAAACCGCCACCTTCTTCCACACCTCCACCTACTCACCAAATAGTCACCCTTAGCTTCTCAAATGAAGATATCACACCTCACCAAACAAATGACCCCGATACTACACTTTTCATCTCTGTTCATATCGATAATATATGTGTATGACTCGTTATGATCGATGGGGGCACTAGCATTAACATCATCTCCTCCCACACATTCAACCAAATGCACATACCCAAAAATTCATGCATAAACATCCCATCATGTTGTGTTTATTTAATGACGCTATCAATTCTATGTTTGGCACTGTCATCCTTCATGTTCACATGGGCCATCGTACTATCCTAGAGTTATTCTATGTCTTAGAGGGGGAGTTTCAATATAACCTATTGCTTGGTAGACCTTGGATTCGTGTCATGGGTTGTGTTCCTTCCACTTTGCATCATTGTGTAAATTTTGAGCATGAAGGACATACCTATACCATTCCAGATGACCCATCACCTTTCAAAACCTACAACATATTTTACCAGCTCAATGATGTGCTTGTACCCATTAAGGTGTCTACCTCCATGACCACTTCTTCCACACCCACACCTCCATCCACTAGTGTTGCTACTACCTTAACCATACCTAAGTCTTCCATCCCTACCATTGTCACAACCTCCACAATCTTGCCTAATCAACTAGCTCCACCTCTACCCCAACCCATAACAATACATCTATTCCAGCTACCCACATATCAACTATTGATCCCTTATAAGGTGTTTTTCAACACCTCACTCTGGGTGAGTATCACCTATATAATGTCAATACATTCCTTACTCCACAAGAATATGTGAACCTTCACCAACACCCTCATTACGATCACCACATTGGTGAGCATCTTCTTTATGGTCCTCCCCACCTTCGCACTAATCTCACCTATGGGGGACTTGATACTTTTGCCTATACACCCAAACAACCATAAAAACATGACCCTTTTCCACCGACCTTCATTCGCTCACCAACCATCACTTTTCCCACACCTTCCTACATCGATGTGCATGGAAAGGTTTTGGTTTTGGATTTTATGAGCAAGGCCGTCACACTGTCATTCCATGTACTACCCATAAACACAATGACCGTAGTGGTATCGGCTTTCCTGAACTACCTACCAAGAAGGCCCATATTGACCTCATTGAGGATATTGACCCTTCTCCACCTTCTTCACCTGCTCCACTTTCACCTTCTTCACCACCTTCACCGACGGAGTCGATGGACCCAGAATCCATCCCTCCTAACTTTTTTTTCATAAACATAATTTCCTTGGGACCGCTAACTTATCAACGTGATGGCGTAACCCCTTCTTCTATGTCCTTCCTATATCATGAAATTATTGATGACGACACACCTTCTATCAACATCATTCGGTGTCGGGATGATGAGTCTATACTCACCTACCTTAGTGCCAAAGACTCTTACATTCACCGGTCGTTGCCCTTTGAGATGCAAAAATGTTGAATGAATCAACTATCAAAGTGAACATACACACTCGGGATGACACACACATTCTAAAGATCAGCCAATATTTATATGCCACTAAACATGAAGTCATCACTTCTTTTCTTAAAAATCATAACCATGATTTCACCTGGTCTTATGCTGACATGCCTAGTATTGACCCTACCATCATGGTCTATAATATTGTAACCATACCTGATGTCAAACCCGTGAAACAAAAGTTGAGAAAAATGCACCCTCATATTTCCCTTTTGGTTAAAGAAGAACTTTAACACCTTCTTTATGTTTCCTTCATCTTACCAATTGATTATCCCCATTGGATTTCTAACATTGTCCCCGTCACTAAGATGATAGAATGACTTTGCATTTGTATAGATTTTTGTGACCCCAACTTAGCTTGCCCAAAATATGACTTTCCTCTCGCTCGGTATTGATTAGCTAGTTTATCTTACCACTGGTCATGAGATTTTATCACTCATGGATGGCTTCTCGAGTTATAACAAAATCTTGGTTGCCCTTAAGATCAACACTGCACCGCATTCATCACCCCTTGGGGAACCTTCTACTATAGAGTCATGCCTTTTGGCCTTTAAAACATTGGTGCTACATATCGTTGGGCTATGACTTATATCTTCCATGACATCAAGCACCATATATTGGAATATTATGTAGATGATCTCCTTTCTAAATCTAAATGCCACACTGATCACCTCGCCATCTTGCAAACCATATTTGATCGCCTCATTAAATATTATGTTCACCTTCAACCCAAGAAATGTGTCTTCGTGGTTCTCTCGGGAAAGCTCCTGGGATTTATCATTTCTTTACATGGCATAGAGGTTGATCCTACTAAAGTCAAGGCCATTCTCGAAATGCCTCCACCCACCAACCTTCGTCAACTCCATAGCCTATAAGGTAAATTATAGTCTATTTATCATTTCATCTCGCAACTTTCCGACTACTATCAACCATTTCATCATCTTCTTATAAAGGATGTCTCCTTCAAATGGGATGATGATTACCACAAATCTTTTGAGTCCCTACAACAATACCTTCTCAAAATACCTGTAATCATTCCACCTAAAGATGATCAACCCTTCTACCTATACATATATGCTACTGATCACTCCTTAAGGGCTATGCTTGCTCATCATGATAAAAAACATTGGGAGCAGGTGATTTATTACATAATCCGTACTCTTCTAGACTACAAGACCTGATACACCCATGTTGAAAAACTTTGCTTAGCCTTAGTTTTTGTTGCCACTAAAATCCACCATTACCTACTCAACCACAAAACT
Source organism: Taxus wallichiana var. yunnanensis (assembly GCA_018340775.1). Lineage (NCBI taxonomy): Eukaryota > Viridiplantae > Streptophyta > Pinopsida > Cupressales > Taxaceae > Taxus > Taxus wallichiana. The sequence continues at coordinate 522,733,204 of CM031238.1, forward strand.
TATGTTCTGACCAACACCGACCCATTACACTTCATGTATGCCAAACCTTACCAAAACCAATGTTCTACATGTTGGCTCATGCTTCTAGCCAAGTTAGACCTTGAACTCATTCATCTAAAATCTATCAAGGGCCAGGCCATTGCTGACCAGCTCACTGATGCACCTCTTTCTAGAGATCAACCCTCTAACTTTGATTTCCCTGACGAATCCATTGCTACTCTCTATTTTTGGATGATGACACTTACCAGATGACTTTATTCTTTGATGGTTCCAAATGTCAACGTGGGGGTGGTGCAGGTGTCATCCTTATTCCTCTTGATGGTGAACCCATGCCTTTATCATTCAAACTCGACTTTGAGTGCACTAACAATATCACTAAATATGAAGTGCTCATATTAGGTCTCCTCACTACTTATGCCTTAGATGTTAAGTCCATTAATATCTTTGGTGATTCCCAACTAGTAGTAAACCAAGTCAATGGTATATATTAGTTTCATAATGAAACACTTCAAGAGTATAAACGTTACGTGGGCATACTTTTGACTACCTTTAACCACTATAAAATTCAAAGCATTCCAAGATCCACCAATAAATTTACAGATACCATGGCTTGCCTCGCTTCCCAGATACCCACTTCACCTGATGATTTGGACATCTTTGTTAGTGTGAAAAGACTATAGAGACCTTCTTATGCACCTTGTAGTGTCAATATCATCCAAACCACTTCATTGGACACAAAATACCTTTGGTATAAGTAGCTTGCAGATTATCTATCTCTTTCTATATTACTTCTTGACCTCACACGTAATGGACAACGCGCATTTCTCAAAAATGCCTCTCATTATGTCGTCATGGGAGGCCTCTTCTATAAGTTTGGATTTGACGGTATCCTCCTAAGATGCCTTACGAGTTCTGAAATTCCCTATACCATAAAAGAAGTTCATGATGGCATATGTGGAGGTCATTTCAGTTGACTTGTTTTTGCTAAACATATTCTTCACCTAGGCTATTACTGTTCGAACCTTAACCATGATTGTTGCAACTACGTTAAGCATTGTGTAAAATGCCAACAACATGCCAATCTTCACCATACACCCAATCATGCCTTTAGGTCACCCGTGACCTTTGGCATTTTCTCAATGAGGCTTGGATCTTGTCAAGAAATCAATCCCCACTCTTCCCAAAGACACCAATGGATCATCACCGCTACCGAATACTACACCAAATGGGTTGAAGCCATACCTCTCATTTCCATGAAAGTTGAGAAAATATGTGAGTTTTTCAATCACCACATTATTTGCCACTTGGTGTTTCGCATCACCTCATCACCGATAATGAAAAAAATTTAAAAAAAAAAACCTTATAAATTTTTTTGATGCCTTTGGCATTTAGCTCAGTTTCTCGTCACCTTATTACCCAAAACCAATGGCCAAGCCGAATCTACCAATAAGACCTTGAACAAAATTCTCATGAAATTAGTTAACGATACTAGGAAGGACTAGACATACACACATTCCTTTTACCCTATGGGCGTACTACACTAGTATTTGCACTTCCACTACCGCCACCCCTTTTTCTTTGGTCTACGGTATAGAGGTTGTTTTTCCTCTCGAAGTCCAGATCCCATCTCTTTGTATTTCTCTCCACGACATGCTCAACGATGATGAATTTTGTCAAGATCATTTAGCACAGCTTGAGTTATTAGATGATTGCCATATCCATGCTCTCGATCATCTCCTAATTTACCAAAATCGTATCAAACGTGCCTATGAAAAATGTGTCCATGAACAAACCTTCAAAGTCGGTGATCTCATCTTGAAATAAAATAAACATGTAACTAAAGCGAAAAAAAAGTAAACGGGAAAATTTCTCCTAATTGGCTTGGACCATAAATCGTGACTCACACCTATGGATCGGTGCTTACCATTTATCTTCACTCAAGGTAAACCCAAGCTCGAGCCCTCAATGCCTTGCATCTTTGACCATTCGCTATTGAATTCAAGTCCTATATCACCTATTTTCCTACTTCATGCTCATCCCTTGAGTGCCACTCACTTCCTCCTTTCACTATGCCATACCCAAGGACTAAACAAAAATCATGTGCATACCCATCACTCTTTTCGTGCCTTATCTTAAATATGTGTATCCCAACTCTACACATGGCATGATTCTCATGGATACTTTTATCACTTTTTAGATGAGATCCCATGGTCATTCACCCCGCTTCCTAAACAAGAATCCAATTTTTCACCTTAGTCTTGTCCATGACTTAAAAGCTTGAAAATCAATTTCCAAATGGGATCCAACTCCTTGAGTCCATCTTCTAACCCAAAGATGAATCCCGTAAAAGGACATCTTTCTTTCTCCATTTTCCACTATAAATAGATTGCTCCTCAAGGACAGCTATGTAAAGCCCTTAAAAAAATTGGAGAATTCAAAGCTTCCCGCACCGATCAACTTTTGAAGACCTCAAGGAGAATAATTTCTTCATCCCATATAGACTTCCCACATCGATCATTCTATCTCATATAAAAGAAAAAGAAGACTTTTCCATCATGGACTTGCTTATTTTGACCTTGAATCTCTTGTTAAGGGTCATGTTACCTCATACCATATAACCTAACTATTTGACACCTCTTCCCCCTTTGCACCATCATCTCCTATCACTTCAAGGGACCTGCTGAAAATATGACATTTAGTGATCATGTGACTATTCTTCACCTTTAGAATAATCAATCATGCAATGTTTCTAAGGTCTTATGTTTATAATCCTATCTGGGGTTTTTTTCACCTGTTATGATTCTTGCTAATCAGGTGGTTTTCTTGCCTCCTCTTATATTTTGACTTCTTCATTACTTATTGACTACCCTATACAGATTGGACCTCGATGCTTATGTCTTGGGAATTTCTACCTTCATCTAACTCAACCTAAATTCACCTATATCTATTCACCCACAATTCATCTCATGCCTAAATAACCTACACAACCACCCATTCTTCTAACCTATCATTCTCAAAATTCTTCCATAGCTTATGGGAGAACTACATCGCCCGAGGTCCCTTTTCGTTAGGACTATGTATGTAGCACTTTGAGGGCATGGGGCCCTGAAGGTTAGCTCGACCACCTTCTTACCCTAACCAATTTCCCTATTTTATAATTTTCATGTCTACCTTGTTTTTCCTTTTGTATAATCAAACATCTGGAACTAAACCCACATACATACTAACTAATATCCATACCTACCATCCATTTTTTCACATATCACCATGACATTCACCATTTATTATTCCATATTTCAAACAAAAGAAATTTGAAACTTAAATCATCATACATCTATGGTACCATTTGGCACCAATGTTATCAATTACTTATAATTTAAACCAAAACCAACCATCCATGCCTAAATGACCTAAATCCACCATGCCTATGACCTAACTTGATCCATGCCTAAACCGACTGACTCCACCATGCCTATGACCCGACTCGATCCATGCCTAAACCGACTGACTCCATCCATGCCTATGAACTTAATCAATCCATGCCTATGACCTGATTCGATAAATTCCCATGACCGACTCTATCATCCCTACATTACTTAGTTTCCATCACATATAAAAATCATAATAGCCAGTTACACACAACCATATATACATCATACCATGAATATCATCATCTCTATGTAAATCATCAAAACCTATGTATCCATATACATGGGTGTCTCAAATACATGTATCTCAAATATCTTTGTCATGCAGGCCAATATACATAAGAAAATCTCAAAAATCTCATATACATCCCCACTATCTTCAAAGCACGCCGGATGGTAAATGTGTCAAAAATAGGTACACTGATCATAAATGGTGACTAATCATCACCCCACTTGATATCCATATTTGTCTCATTTGTTGCCTGCCCCTCTCCACCTCACCCTCCCTTGACCTCGATGGATCTTCCCCTAGAGCTGGTCTTCATACACTAGTAGCCTCACTATGCTCCTATCTATGGGCTCGCCGCCCTCTGTACTCTCCACACTATGTGTAGGATCTCGGCTCCTTTCACTCAAGGCCTACTGTGCTTTGTGCTCGGTGTATGATGGGACAACTATCCTATGTGGCCATCGATGATCTTGATAATAATGTGCCTCACCTAAGGCATCCTAGAACCTCACCATCGTCACTTTTTATGGAGGATCCATAGGTCTCACAGCATCCCGGGAGCTCTACCCTACTAATATGGGCCTTTGACCCTCGTCCCGACCTCTTCCTATATCTACACACTAGGACCCTATCCTTGAGCCTCGTATCTGTCTTTGCTGGTACTGTGTAGGTGCTTGTACTAGTGTGGGTACTGTATGATGATGCATGTGTAGCAAGTGAGCTTGTAAGGTCACAACCTAAGCCTATAGTGTGGCCACCTCTCTACTGTGGGACCAAGCCAATGCCCCTAAAGTATTGTGACCTAACCCTATAATGTGGATACTTTCCTCGTAAGACATCCTCTCGGAATGTCAACATGGCCATGTCTGGTATGGCTGGTCTAGGTCGGGTGGTTCTCTCTCACATCGAGCTGCCCACCATCATTTATATGCATCAAGATACACCCGGATCATCTATATGCCTATCCATGGGCTGCTCCTCATGTCTTGTTAGTACTATCGGTCATGGTGGAGACATTGGTCTCTCCACGTCATCTTTTCTATACTGTGGAAAAGGTGGCGGTACATCCTGTAGTAGTCCAAACTACCTATGGACCCTATCCACAGGTATCAGCTCATGCTCACTAGCACGACATCCCTCTATCCATCGAGTAATTGAATCACATCTAACTCTACTGCCATACCATTGTATGATGGGAAGCCCACAGATGGCCTCTAAATAATGTCTACTCCAAACAACCCCTCCAAAATATGCCTATAATAGGTGGTATCATGTGTGGCACCGAGCACCCCGCATGCTCCAACGACTAACACCCAACACCGTAACCCACTCAAACCAATCTAGAATCAAAAGCATTAGGCTAGGTATCCCCAGTGGCCTCACACATATGATGTGCTCATAAGCCCAAAAATGGAGAAGGAAGGTGCAACATAAGCTAAATCACCATAGTCTCCTATATGCCCAAATCTCTTTGTATAACTACACCAAGTATGTTGTTGCACTCAGAAAACCATGTCCCGATCTCCATCATGTCATGCAAGACCCCATCAATGCACGTGGGAACCTCCCACCCTCAACATCTAGTAGTGTGAAGTAGCACACTACCTCCATGATCAAAACTACAAGCCTCGACTCCTCCGGAAAGATGGCACACATATCACCATAGCTAAGGCTTACGCTATGAAACCTCATCTCTACTATCCCTCTCCCAAAAATCATTGTTAGCATCAACTCCTCTAAGGCCTCGAGGAGATATAATATACCTGATGTCCAACTATAGGTAGGTGTAAGATCCGATACAAATCCTCCGTGGTCATGTCATCTCACCGCATTGGTGAGTGGAATGTGTTTGTTTGTATCCCATCTATCCATGAGAGCAACCATCAAGCCTAGCTCACACACTATGTCCAGTAGCGTTCACACTCCTATCAAGATGACATCTTCCACGTGCCTCCAATCTCTCGGTCATATGCACTCACACAGTTTCTAGTAAAAAGGTGATACTCGATCTCTCATCTGTAGTTTGCCTCTCTAGCCTTCATTCATTACAACACAAAAAGTATTCAGCCTTGCTTTTACCCAACATTTCCCTTAACCTTTTCCCCTCAACATTCAACCTATACCCTACACCTAGAACCATAAACCTACACACCTACACTTCGCATCCTTAAACTCACCCTTTGACCTAGAAACCTCTCTCCCATCCCTCCCCTTTTTTATCCCTACAACTCACCCTCCCAACATTACCCTTAAAAACCTTATACTTTACCTTTACAATCGGTGTCGTGTCACAACCTTGAACAACACGGCCCACATTAACTGGCATCGATTAATTTATCCTCGACTTATGTCAAAGATACGATGAATTGCCGTTGGCCAAACTTGATCGATGTCCGCGGTCATTGTTATCGCACCCAAAGCCGAAACCCCCGTTTTCTTTCTTTCCTCACATTTTCCCTCCCCACCTACCCAAACCTACCTCATATCAATCCTTTACCCTCTTACACCTACCCATGCCCTTTCCCATCCCTTCTTTTGTCAAATTTTAATCCCATAATTAAATTCCCTACCCTACCCTACCCCTTACCCATTCCCTTCTTTTTCTTATTAAATAACACCAAATGCATTAAATCTTACCTCGTATCTCTGATCCCTCATGGTGGCATGTGGCCACTATAATGGTGGTCCCCCCATGCCTCCTCCTGCCTCTACCATGTCAATCTCTACCTCACTCCTCTCCACTAATCACCTCAATCTTCCTAGCCTCGTGGACCCGTCTACCTAGATCTCCTCTACCCACTCTGATCTCTCCACCTCAGCTCGATGTCACCTCACATAACTTCTTCTCGACAAGATACCCAAATTGTGTTCTCTTTGTCATTTTCACCAAAGTCAAAAGCACAAATGAATCCTAATTTTGTATTTTTTTCAATATACCCAAATCGACCGAACGACGTCGGTCAATTCATGCCCTAGAAACGACATGATGGTCATATTGTAACCGACGCATCGGTTACCTAACATACCCTTTTACCCCTTTTAGTCCCTTTTATCCCTTTTTTGACCACATTACTTCACCACCCTGCACCTTGCTTCCTTTACCCTCCTTTTTCCACTACGCATGCCCACCATCATTACCTATATTTTTCCTTACTTGTGTTTAAGGACCTCATTATTTTACCCATACCCGGTCTTACTCGTGTCGTGACTCGTATACCTTGACCAGAACATTGTTTGTGACCTTTGAACTTGGGTGCTTAGTATACCTTGTGACATTATTACCCATGTTGTTTGACCTAATGACCTTACTTTTCCTATTGCCGTAATGTTATCCTAACACAACCTTGGTGTCTGGAACATACCTAAACATTCTTGCACCGACCTCGTCATGTTTCCTTACCATATCCTCTACCTTGGATACTGGAATCACTTCAACCTTGTTTGGATATCACTATCGACCTTAGACGGTGTAGAGTTTATAAGCTCTTCAACCCAGTACTGTGCCTCAGTTTATACATGCGCATGCATTGAATGCCACAACATTTGACCCTGGCCCATTACTTGTTTTCTCGATTTGACCTTCACCCCTTACCCCATTATTCACACACCTTCATCACATCTACCTTTTATCAAACCACTCACGATTCGATCTTCCACCTCATCAGTTCCCGGTTTGAGGGGATCACCTTCACCCACATGCATGGGGCAACGACATCTTATTTTTTTTAACATCACTTACCAATACAAGCTACGCAACAAAAAGGGGAAAAATGTAGACACCAAAATCGGGTCACACTCCCCTTGACCCCTTGTCATTTTATCAACTCAAACACACTTTCCTAACCATGGTCCTTTTCACCCTACACTAGGATTAATTTAATTAATTTAATTAAATTAATCCCTTATCCTCATCATATCTATTATTTAATTACCCTAATTAAATTAATTCCCACCCCTCCACCTCACTTATCCACCTCACCTAGTCACCTCACCCTAAATCTATTCTTAGTATGTTGCTATAACTAATATAAACCTAACTAAACCCTAGAAATCAATGCCTAAACCCCATTCCCGCATAAGAAATGGTAACTCCACTCCCGCCGAGGAATAGTGAGAATCGGTGGTCATTATGGCTATAATCTCCTATTTTTAGTTAACCTAGGGAATCCCATCTAAACCAATGTTGCTTACCCCTGAACTGACATCGGTCGACCTGTAACCGTCGTCGGTCATGCTTAACCCCTTTGACAACCTTATTCTTGAGGTTGGGAGATTGAAGGGGGGAGAGAACATTCATGCATGTAAACGACTAGAGCGATAATTCTTCCACACATAAACACCGGTCAACCATCTAACACTCATCCTAGCATAGATATGATCCATTCAAGAGAGAAGGAGAGCACAAGCAGCCCATGCAAGAGCTTCTCAACATCTGGTGATCCTCCACAACATCCAACCTCTCATCATTACCTTCATTCTTCACCCAAAGATGACTGAAGCACCCGCACAAGTAAGTACATTTCTCTACTTAACCTTTGTTTTTAAACATTATTAGGATTTACTTCTCTTGTTGTATTTTTTCTCTCTCACCACCCATTGAGTCCCTTTGATAACTACCCCTCCATACCCCCATTAAACCTTGCAAAACCCCATCCAAACAACCCATAATCTTGTTCCGACTAGCCCAGCCTTTTGTGCAAACACAAAGGGGAGCCAAAACCCATTCTTCAATATTTTCGATTACTGCAGTCACCGGTGTTAGTCATCCCTGACCATTATCGGTCACACCTTTTACCGACATCGGTTTACCTACCTAATATTGGCCCTTCACTAACCATTTCTAGCTCAACCCATAACTCCTAGTTTCAACAAAGCCTTACAGATTCACCTATTGACTTGCTACCCTACTTGTACTTCACCAAAAACCTCCCTCAACACCCCATAAACCTAAAAAACAAACCCAAACCCTTGTTCTTGACCTTCTGGCATTTCGACAGTGACTGGCACCAGTCATCTTTAACTAGCATCGATCACCTCTAGACCGACATCGGTCATTATATCTATCAATATAGTACTTGACCAACAACTACCTACATTATACCTTTGTTTTCACAATTTCTCGTAACCTTCATCAGACCTCTGTCATACCTACAGAAACCCTAAACTACCTACCCAACTCCTAGATCTGATCCTAACCCAGCCTGTTAGATTAGACTTTTCTTATTGTGTTATATGAGATACCTAAATCATATTAACTACATAGGACAACATTTACTTTATTTCTTGCATTGATTTATTAAAATAGTGGACTAACAACCTTATAGGAAGTATCACACTTCTTGGATCTAGAATACGTTAGCGAGTCCACTCCATATATTTTTTAACTCCTATCTTGTGGTCTTGATTTTTTATCTCGGGTGTAGTTCCTCCCAACCAAAAGGAATCTCTCACGTTCGGTTGTGGATGAAGAAGTCATACATGTGCAACAACCTTCAATCATCTTCAATAGGTATTCCTCCTAATCTTCTACCCTTATCTGTTTCATCAAATTTCCTAGAAACGTCTAAGAATAAGGTGAAACACTCACCTCTCAATAAATACAATCATAATTCTTGTATATATTATCACCCTCGGGTAGTGGTAGAACCCTGGTCCCACTAACACTAGGAGATCTAATCCTAACAAACAATTTTAGGACCCAATCTCTCAAATAGAAAGTGTCTTTGGCTTGAAAAAAACCAACCAAATAATCACCCATCAACATCTCATCATCAAAAATCACCATTTCTATCAAATTAACCTAATATCTACCTAGTCAACAAAGTGACCCCTTTGGATTTTCACTCGAATTTCATTTGGTCTAAGGAAATTGGCCCATTTTCCGCCAAATATCCCTTCTCAACCATAAATTTTCCACAAAAATAAAAAAATAACCAAAAAATTAAATTAAATTAAAAACCAGATTAAGACTTAGATTCTCACCACTCGCGTCAGTCATGTGGCACTTCCTCACTCTATTATTGACCTCTAACTTCCTCAAATAGCATAAATATTCCTCTCTTAGAGATCTCAATTCACAATCTCACACAGTGTAAATGAGCTCCTTGGCTACCTTGGTCACTTATATAGGTGTGCTCTCCTAGTCACTTTGGTGATCCAAACTAAGTCGTCAAGTGATCCAATGGGTCACCATCGACCCAAACCATATTTTTTATTCTTTATCCCCTCTTGACAAATCTCTTCATTAAATTTTTCCTTCCCTCCATCTCAAATTTATTTTTCACCCATAACACACTTTGGCTTACCGACGTATCTCTCTTATATTTTGTATCCCACTTTTTGGCCATCATTGTGCCCTTCTTAGGGCACCATCGTTCATCTTAAATCCCACCCTCGTGGCCATATTTTTATATTTATTGCACCTATGAGACATCTTTTCACTTCCTGACGATTAAAGTATAGTGTATAATTTGTTAGAGTAGGTATTTACCTTAGCTCATGTTCACCTAGGTACTTTATTTACCTTTATTGTATTTATCCTCACCCATTTATGTGTGTCGATATTTATTTTATCTTATTTAGATATTAGGAGATATTATCTAGTTGTTAGGTATAGTTATTTCCTTGATCTATGGTATTGACTAGATCCTTGATGTCTAGTTCTCTCCTAAATCTATGGTCTTGACTAGTTCTTTGATGAATAGTTATTTCTTTGATTTATGGTTTTTATCTAGGACCTTTACTGGTCCTTAGATTGTTATTCCTTGCCTATATAAGCAAGGCTCATTCTCATTGTATTTCATTGAGTTCCATAATAATATACGATATTATTGCACATTTTTTTGCAAAGTTTTTATGTAAATTTATTCGGATAAGTTCTTTAATCTTATTGATCATGGTGTTTGATTAGCATCTATGTTCTTGGCTTGGTACGATCGACTATCATTCCTTTTATGGTATCGGATCGAGATTGCTATTAACATTTTTCTGTAAGTTTTATTTTGTAAATAAATTCTTTGTATATTCATATATTTGGGATTTGTTCATATTTGGTTGTTGCATGTATTTTTATGTAAAATAGAGGCTTCCATTGGATCTGGAAGGTAGGAAAACCATAAGATCGAATGTAAACTCGCCATCATTTCTAGAGGCACCATTTTTTTGGTTTTGTTGTTGTTGAAAGAAGCACACTAATTCACCTCGGGATTCACGCTAGACATTTAAGAAACCAAGGAATATTTTTTTCAAGATCTACACTTTGGGTTTTTTTGTTGTTGTGCACTATATTCATTTTTCATGTAGGAGATGTAAATACCATAGCCTGTTATTTCGCGACGCAAATCACTATCCACATAGTCCCAAAGTAGTACTATTTTCGGAAGTAGGTTGGTACCATTAAAATTCTTAGCCCTTGGTCATATGGTATGGTCGTATGAGGGATTAAGCTTTTGATTCCTACTAGTAGGTGCTTAAATCCAGCCCCCTTTCATTCCATTTGTTTGGTGAAGGGAAGAGTATTTTATTTTTCTTTAGTGGCGCTTAAAATAAATAAGTACAAACATAATATTGAAAAGTTTGTATCTTTTAATCAAGAACTCGGTTTTTAGTGTCATATTTTAGAAAATTTCATGTATTTTCGTGCTCTTTCTAATTGAAAATATTTATTGTGAGAATTGCACTATAATTATAAAGTTTCATATTCTAACGCGCACTTATTATAAAGTGCCAAATATGGAGGAGTGTTATAATCAATTGTAGATGCAATTTCGGCTGATCCCGATGTCCTAAAATTTTGGGAGTTGCATTCTTGTATCTATCATGGATTATGAGAATGATATGATTTTCTCGAAGTGTTTGACCGAGGATATTGTAAAATTTGTGGAAGAAAATATATCACTCAAGAAACAAAATTCTCTTATACAATCACTCATTCACAATAAAGATACAATAATACACTCCCTGCAACAAAAATTGCTAGCCTACAACATCACCATCATATTGTGGACATCCATATCCATGCTCCTAGTCCACTTGCAGTTGTTTCTCTTATACCCACTGACATTGATCTTGCTAGTCTTTGAGCATGTTCCTACTCTTGATGCTCCTAAGCCTATGAGGCTTGTTACTGCATGCTCTTCCACATCTGTGCCTATTATAGTAACACATGTTGTGTATCCTACTTCTGCTCATATGTATGGCTCTTTTGAGAAGCATACCATTACATTTAGTTCTTGCATGCTCCATTCAATAGGTTTCACTGGCAGAGGTATTGGAAGACATTCACAGGGTATTGTTTCCCATATTCCACATGTTAAGTGGAATTCTCTCCATGACATTGGTTTTTGAGTAGATACTTCATTGGGATCACACATTGACAGAGATCCTATTTTTGTTTGCTTGACTATTTCTAAGTCTCATGAGAAAACATTAGTTTACGCACCTTCACTCGTGCTTGAGAAATCGAGATTTCAACTCTTAGACATGATCAACCTGACACACATTTTGATGTTCCTTTGGATGCACCCCTTGTGCATTTTACACCAATTCATATGCAAGAATATTCTTCATCCATCTGTGTTGATTTGGGGTGGATATCTGATCACTCATGGCGGTGACATAGGCATTCATTGAGAGGACTCTACAGGCATGGATCCTCCGCCATTCAGCCTCTTGCTCCACTTTCTATACCTTCTACATTGTAATGCTCCTTGTTTTGAGCATTTTTTCTGTAGCATGTGTAATGTATCTCTCTTGTTTGTTGAGAGATTTTGTATCTATATTTTCAACACTTTTGACATGTTGATAGTCTCTCTTATGGGGGAGCTATTCCAGTGAAGCCTAGTGTTATTTTGTCAATGTTCGAGTAGTTGATTTTGGGAAACTCATACAGATCTGTGGCATCACTCCACCCATTCAGCAGTATGGGAGGGTGTGGTGTTAATCCTGCTTCTTCGGGTTTCATGTACTTGCCTTGTTACCTTGGCTTTTCTTGGATCGTGGCACTCCTATTTATTTGGATCTAATGTCCTTGTCTTGTTGCCTTAGTTGTTCTTGGATCGTGGCACACCTATTTGTAGTAGTTGATCAAATTAGGTTTGGTGTTTGTTTTTTTGACATCACCCTGTTAACAATCTCCTTGTATGGAGCTATTCTAATGAAGCCCAGTGTTAGTTGTTTTTGATTTTTTTGATCAAGCAGTGGATTCAGACCACAGTGCACACCAAAATTCTTGACATTATACAAGTTTTTGAGTCAAGCTTCTTGGAATTCCTTGTAGTGCATTTTTACTCTCTTTACTTTGTTGTTATTGATTTTGGGTACCTTGTGGTGTCTTTTCTTCCCAGTTTTTGTACATGGATACCTCATCAGGCCTATTTGTTGGGACTCATACTGTGGACATACCACTTCTATTTTGGCCCCTAGCTTCACTTGAGGGGGGTGTTAGAGTAGGTATTTACCTTAGCTCATGTTCACCTAGGTACTTTATTTACCTTTATTGTATTCATCCTCACCCATTTATATGTGTGGATATTTCTTTTATGTTATTTAGATATTAGGATATATTATTTATTTGTTAGGTATAGTTATTTCCTTGATGTATGGTATTGACTAGTTCTTTTCTTGATCTATTGTATTGACTAGATCCTTGATGTCTAGTTCTCTCCTAAATATATGGTCTTGACTAGTTCTTTGATGAATAATTATTTCCTTGATTTATGGCTTGATCTACGATCTTGACTGGTTCTTAGATTGTTATTCCTTGCTTATATAAGCAAGGCCCATTCTCATTGTATTTCATTGAGTTCTATAATAATATATGATATTGCTTCTCATTTGTTTGCAAAGGTTTTATGTAAATTTATTCTAGTGAATTGCTTTCATCTTATTGATCATGGTGTTTGATTACCATTTGTGTTCTTGGCTTGGTATGATCTAGCTATCATTCCTTTTATAATTTATTTCCCTGCTTTGTTTCTGGCCATCTGTTAAACCATCATTTTGACTACCCTTAACTTTATTTGTGAATATTTTTATATATACCTTTGACCCATTGATCCCTCGGCTCACACATACATCCGAGCAAATTCCTATTGATTCCCTCCCTCTCGCATTGACTTCTTTCGGTTCACAATTTTAGATCATTAGTGTTACCTCCATCACAAGTTGCGTTATGTCTCTATTGATGTGTTTCCAAGGTCACCACCATATTTTTATTTTTATTTTTATCATATCAAATGATCAGCCCCCTTCACTTAGGTCACCCTCTTATTTATTTACCCACCCATTTCCTTCCCTCATCCCTTAATCTATATCTTTTCAAACTCATAATCAACTCCCCTTTGTCTCGTCGATCCCTAGTTTGAGGGGGAATGGCTCAACCATCATTTTTCATATTCATTTCTATTTTTTATCTCATGTATTTCCTAAACACAAACTACTTGATAAAAAGGGAGAAATATAGACACCTCTTTTCATTACATTTTCCTCGTCCCATGTCCGCTCCTCTTTTATTGTCATCTTACATATTTGTCTCACCCTTCCCATTAAAAACATCAATTTCCCTCTTAAATGTTTATCCCTCTTATTTTCATATCCTAACCCTATTCCTAGCATTATTTAACCCTTTTCACTATCCCTAAACCCCATCTAAATACCCATTAAGCCTACCTATTTTTTTAATCACCCCATCCCATTATCACCCTAATTATTAATATTATTATTTTGTTCCCCCATTTAATAATCTTAAATCTCTCACCTACCCTTTATTCATTTCCCCTTTTAACTCCCTTTAATTTCTCCTCACGCAGTCATAACGGCTTCTTAGCCCTTTCTTGCCTTTTTAAATCCTTCATTTTCCAAATTCAAATATGACCTCCACCTACCTAATTTATAGTCTACTCCCGTTAATAGCAACTCATGTAGGTCACTTTGTTAACCCTAATTATTCACCCCACCCCTCCTCTCAAACCACTAGAAAATTTTATATTTATGTTATCATTGAATGTTTTTGCCTTCTTCTTCATCTTTGAAGCTTCATGTAATCAGTTGGATCAACCTCTACATCCTCGCATGTTATCATTGGAGCTTGGAATGCTTAAAAAAAAATTGGAGATCTCTTTGGTGCTTTATTCCTTCGATTTTTAGGTTTCCCGAAGCTCTACCTATCCTTTCAGCCATCTCTAATATTCCTTAAATCCATCCTCCCATCCCATCAACTTGCCAAAATCCTATATCTTGTTCTCGGGTCTCCATTGACCCTACCTACCGGTCGTCATTGACTCCCATCTAATTAGTCATCATTTGCATTCTACATATACTATCACCACCCTAAAATCAAGATCAAAATCCAAAATTAGCATGCAGCCTTGTTTCTACATTTATGTATCAACTTTGCATTGTTTATCATCGGCCGTACCGATCTACCTTGGGTCATTGTTAACCGCTTCTTTCCCCACTAGATCTATCATCTCCCACACCCCTTTTTATTGCATTCTCATCTTGACATCAAATTAATCGGATCGTAGTAGGTTCAATTTTGGTTCATGTTCATCCTTTAATCAGCCTTGAATGGTCATCATCAACCATACCAGTCAAACCTAGGTCTCTATTGACTGCTTTCGGAGTTTGGTTTGTTTTTCAACATCTTTCATTATTAAATCATCATTTCAATTATCTCTGCAGCATATTATATCTCTATTTCAGGTTGTTATCAACATACATTTATCAATTATCATCTATTCATCTTTATTATCAAAAAGTAGATTGACATCCTTCCTAGGAAGTTGTCACTTTTCCTAGGACTAACCTTTTCAAGTAACTCGTATGATGGAAAAGTGACAAAGTAGCATGGGAATCTACAAGTAACTCTTCCTCGCACCCGACCTCCCGAGGTTGTACCGAGACATCCGGTGGGGATAGAATATATGTGGGGTACAAAAAAACTAATTGGGTAATCTTATGTCTTTAACATCCACTAATGGAATCTATGAATCTAAAGCAAAGAAGGCCCTCCTAACTCGGCGGCATGATAGATCAGTCGGTGAGGATGACTGCTCGAAGGCTCCAATCGATGTATCAAGCTCTAGCGTGATTCAATCTGCGCAGTTGTGGGATACGTGGAAGATAACCTATGGGTGCTTCGTATATGTCTCCCGATAGGGTCATGAAAATAGATGATGGATACAAGTGGATTCTATGGGTGATTCTCTGGTCTAGTCCAGAAATCCTTAGCTAGATTAGCCATTATGTCTAGTGAGGATAATTGTGCGATAATGATTGGTGGAAGTGGAGTGGACCTAAATACTAATGTGTGTAAACCAACATCTACATCTGATTGACTTGTGGATTCATTGGGTTGAGGCATGATTGGCTCAAATACGTATTCTTTGGGCTCCCTAGGTCCCGTGATTGTCATACAAAAGAAACAATGTAAATCTAACTGAAGCAAAGTAAAACTAACTATGTAAAGTATATCTACAACATATATAACTTCTCTATTTTTGTGTTTTTGATGAACTATTTGAATGAAATTGAAAGAGCAATTATTTAAAATATCTAGCAAATGACAACTAAACTAATAACAAAATTTAAAACAAACAAGGAAGCTGAGTATAGCTACTTGCATGTGCAGTTGTAAGTCTATTCTAAATAATGAAATAACTGATCTAATCTATTTGAAAGACTCTCGATCCTACCTCAGAAGTGAGGAATGAATCATAGTTTCTCATAAACTATCAATCCCCACAACTTCCTCGGTAATATTGAAAGTGAGCTTAACTGAAATGAAATGAATCACTATTCTATTTGATATATTTTAACTAGAACTTTAAAAGCTTGAACCTGGATTTTGCAGAACAGTGGAAAATCCAATTGTGTGTGGCTTTGTCCCCTCAGTGTGGTCTCCTCATTCCTTCGTGCTCACGTGAATCCAAAAAAGCATGTAATGCTTGCATCAACAGAAGTATGTATTGGAACAATGGTAGCTTTGTGTGCAGACTGAATACAATGTGAGTAGGAGAGGGATAGCACAAGAGAATAGAGCTTGGTTTATGTGATTCCTAGCAGGATTTATTGTGAGTCATGCAACACAAAACATCCAGAACCTAGGACTATTCTTCTTGATGAACAAAACCTGCAACTCTAATGGCTTCAAACTGAAAATGAAACTATCCTATCTCAATTGATTGTATGAAACAAGAATAACACTAGCACAAGAAGATTATGTGGCTTCTAAACAACAAAACAACACTAACTATGCATGTAACAACTGAAAACTATGAATTCCTAAGAACTGAAAGACTAAAACTATGAAATGAGAAGATGAGAGGCAATTTTTGAGGGGCCATTTTCTTGAAAATCAACCAGCTATTTATAGAATTCCCATTTACCCAAAGGTGAAAACCAATTTGAACTCTTTAACCATAAACAATGCAAAAACACTATTCCAGGGAACCAGAATCATAAATACGAGCAAAGGCGGTGAAAAAATATGGTAAACATTGAAATTTTACACGAGTCGCAATAAAAAGAATATTATGGAAAAACGCGTGAAGGACCCTCTCTTGAGGGGCGGCGGTTATAGGATCGCCACCTGCTCGACGGCGGTCAAGAGACCGCCACCTAGGCGGGGCATTAGTTTCGATATTGAAGACCAAAACGCAAAGGAAAAGAGGGGAGAAGAGAAAAATAAAGCACGCATGGGCTATACGGGACATGCGGGATGTTAACGTATACTTGGAGATATTTTTGGATCCCGAACACCTTACAAGGAGTCCTGTATCATCATCGAGGCACGTGTAACGTTGTTGTGATGGTGCAGTACCCTACAATTTTGGGTACGTACATATTTCCCCCTCGAGAAGCATTTTAGCCATGAAGAGTTGTAAAATGGTGGGTCTGAGTATGGCGGTCCCGAAATGGGAGGTTAGAAATTATACCTGACACGTCCATGTGTCGAAATGACTCCATCCAAAATTCCGCTACCTACAAAATGAAAAGAGGACTCAAGTGTAGATAGATAAAATAAATCAAAAATAAATACTAAAATAATATGAAATGAGGACTTACCATTTACACGGGGATAAGAACTTACCTCCGTCGGCACTCCAAACCTGTAAAAGGGGGCATTCAAAACGAGTCAAGATGTTATATATGTAAAAATGGGCCCATTTTCCTATTCATTTGCGCATGTCGATTTGATTGATTTTGAGCTCTGGGACCCACGGTGATGGTTTTTGATGAGAGTATAGTCAAAATGTTCGTGACGAGATAGTGATCATGCCTCCGTGAGCGGAACATCGACCCGCGAGATCACATGTTAGTTCTTCGTGATTTAACGTTTTTATCCCTAAAATGTTAAAATGATGAAATTCTTGTCATGGGGGGATTATTTTTAAAATGTTAGTGTTAATAGGGTCATTTAGGGGGGGCCTAATGGGTAGGCTTTGTTTTGGTCAAAAATAGTCATTTTTGTGTTTTTAGGCATTTTTAGGCACGTGACCCATTTGAAAATTTGAGACATGACCGCCACCCCGAGCAGGTGGCGATTACAGACCACCTCCCTTTAAGGTGGAATTTATGGAACCGCCACCCCGCTTTCAGTGGTGGCGGTCCCATGTAATGCCAAAACTTAGTGTTTTGAGCCAAATTTTGCATTTTTAGTATTCTTGTATGCTTTAATGATTTTTTTAATGTAATTTGAATACTAACTTACTCCTTTTTGCATGTTTTTGGGTGTATGCAGTGAAGGAGGAATATATTAGATGGAGCCGAGAGAGAGAGTGTGATTGGCTTCCAGTAGTGTTGGATGCACTTTCTCAGGATGAGCAGGACACTCTTCAGAGGGCCGGCATATTGTGTATATCATGGGTCCCGCATGTTGCACCTTCTATTCACATACTTTGTGACTTGTTTTCATACTGGGATGCTGATCGGAACACTTTCCGATTTCCAGAGTCGTGGGTGAGCAGACTATCACCCGGAGGATGTCTACCATATCTTAGGGTCCCGATCATCGAGAGATGGCTTACACTTGAGACAGAGGGTCACGGGCTCGAGATAGCACGGTGGGCTACATACAAGGGAGACGCAGCTTATCTCCACCGGTTCAAAGAAGGGTGTGAGGGTCTGCATTCTAGTCCTAGCTTGCCTATCCCCTTGATTTGTTAGGCTATTATGGGGATCCTTGCCTTGAGATTGTTCAGGGACAACCGAGGGGACACCTTACTCTACCGTTGGTCCCCTATTATTACATGATTGAAGCACATGGCTGGATTTATGCCCGGGAGTTGACATTCTTGGGACCACCTACCACGACCTATACAGGTGGTCCACCCATAGGGACAGTCCTGAGCCATCGACCGCTTATGAGCTGGGTCATGAGCGTATCATCCCTTATGGGAGAGGTGTAGAGGTGGCAGATCCCAAAGCTGTGAGGGCAGCTAGATGGACAGATATGTTGGTGCTTAGAGCACCCCACCAGCCAGTTGCTTCCCTGACTATTGATGATATGGAGGCCACACCTTATCAGGCCATGGCAGGGTTGTGGGGTGAGGAGACCCTCACTTTGATCTCTTGCTCTACCACAGGGCAGCTTGTGGACAGGACGGGGAAGGTGGAGACACACCCCTTTGATCGAGTGCCTCAGCAGTTTGGCCTTCCTTACATCGGTATGCTCCCCCAGTGGTGCTAGTGTTCAGATCAGTTCGGGAGGCTAGGGGAGGTCCTAGAGGCCGGGGTTGGACCATTGTTACTCCTGGTGTCCCTATTGTAGCTAGGTCGGGTAGTATGCACTCGAGGGAGAGCTGGTGCTCCTCAGGCACCCTTACTTCAGATTGCCGCCGGTCCTACCCACAGCAGCGACGACCCCATTGATATAGACTCTGAGTCCAAGGAGTTCATAGGGGGAGAGATGGAGGAGGAGACCAAGGCTGAGGTCAGCAAGTTGGGTGGAGAGGAGGACAATGATCTCAAGTGGCATGACACTCAAGATATCTTACAAGCCGAGAGGGCAGAGTAGAGTGCGGAGAGGGTGACTCTAGTCTTAGAGGAGCCACCCTCTCAGGACCTAGGTGGGGAGGATGAGTTCGTAGAGGGACTCTATGTTGCTCCAGACACGGGAGGGGCACATCAGTTAGTGGTGGTATCTCGTGGCAAGTCGACCCTAGGGATCCCTCTTGGAGGCCCGGAGATCCGAGTGAGTTTTCACCCTCTTTTAATTCTTGTTTTTAGCTAGGATTGCCTTATTTGCTATTTCTCCTCTTGTTTATTCTTGTCTTATCTTTTGACTATTTTCTAATTTGCTTTCTCCTTTGCTTGCAAAGAGGCCGATGAGCAGCGAGACCTGATTTCTTGGGTATGTACTTATACCCTGATGATCCCCATGGAGAAGACTTGCGCCGAGCTATCCATGGATGCAGGGGAGCCCTTGGCAGCTAGTAGGCATACACGTCTTTTCCCCTGTCTAGCATGTGGCCAAGATGGTGACTACCCTTCGTACCAAGTTGGCTAGGTATAGGATAGTAGAGTGCCTGATGAGGAGTCGCTCTCATAGCAAGGCCATAGCTACTGTTCGGGATCATGAGCCCTCAGTGCACTCAGAGCGCCGACGTAGCCGAAGTCCTAGACATGGTCGTGCACCTTCGGAGGGATCTCATAGGGGTTGAGAGGCCACTTGGATCTTTTTGTAGTGACCTTTAGATTGTTTATATGATTATTTTGTACCTTCGGGCTCATTGAGCGTTTTGACCATGCCTAGTGCATGATGGCATTGTACAAAACTTGATTATATATATATATATATATATATATATATATACTTCTTTGGATCAGACTCTTGGTGTCTAGGATTTTGTGATTCATTTCCACATGTAAATTATAATGTTGTTTTTATATGCTTTTCAGAATGTATGCAATGGAGAAAAAATGACACAAAATGCTTTCTTTCTTTTGTATTTCGTGATGCTGATATATGATAATATAGGCACAATGTGATTTTGAACTTTAGCTTCTATAAGCAATTTTCCAATACTTCGTATAGATTTGACAGAACGTGATGACAAGTTGGTATGATGAGCAGATGCACTTGCCCCACTTCTAACTCCATGTAACTAGTAAGATGCGAGGGCTCACCACCGAGAGCTAGAAAGGGAAAAAGCTATGAAATTTGTTGAATGGTAGTGATGAGAGATGGAAAAATATTTGGAGGAACCAAATTAGGATGCTACAAACCTACTCTACTCAAGTGAATCCATAGTTTAGAATGCTACTTGCTTTGCGGTTTATCTAGACTTAGATCCGTAGATGACCACATGGTAGACAAAATCTGGTTTTCGAGGTTTTGAGCTCTCTTGGAATTTTAGACATCTCGATTCACTTGTTTTTTACTCAAGATTTTCAAAGGTTTATTTAAATTTGATGTTTACAACCTTCAACATTTATTATCAAAAGGACCCCCACACCTTGCCCCATGCTACTAGTAAGAAGCATGGGCTTATCACCATGGACAAGGTACAAAGTAGTAAGGGAATTCCCATCCTTTCCCAACCCTAAGTCACTAATAAGAGACGCAAGCTCATCACCGAAGGTTGGTAGGGCAAGGAAATGTGTAAAAATAAAATTTTTCGTTTTATCTACTTTTGACTTATTTATTTGAGCAAATTATCGTATGTTCTTATTTCCAAAGAGATATACGTACGGGATAGATGTGACACTATGAAGCTTCTAGAATGAGCAGACCATAGGAAAGACACCTATCCTAGAAAGAAACCAAAAGTGAGAACAAGCATACAAACCTTGGTATGGTTACCATTAAGACTTTGTCATATCTAGCTTTATTTGATGAAATGATTCTGAAATGGTTGATGATGTTATGAAAGTGAAGAAGCATGATTCGAATGTTTATGCCAAAACCATCAGAATTTTGTAACAAATCACTTAAGAATAAGTCTCTTGATCACCAATTTGTATGAAATGATTGAACAAAATGAACCTATCTAAATGAAGATGCAATGTAGATATATTTATACAAATAGTGATGGTCGCTTATGCATAGAATCGTTTAAGGTGCAGGGAATTGATAGTTTCACCAAATTCCTCACCTTCTAGTGTGCACAAGAGATACACACCATTTACATAGTCTTTCATGACTCGGTATGGGCCCAACCATTTGGGTCGGAATTTCCTTCCTTCACCGGTCTTTTTATCGATCGGCTATCTAGTCTTAGAACTAGATCTCCTTCATATATTTCTCATTCATAGACCTTTTTATTATACTGTCGGCACATCCGGTTAGCATAAAATCTATGCCATTGTTCAGCATCTAATCTGGCCTCATCTAGGATTTCTAGTTGGGAGAGACGTGCTTCTCTATAAGCTTCTTCATCCAGAATCCCTTGTAGTGAGATGCGGAGACTGGGTATTTCAACCTCAAGTGGGAGAACAGCCGCTCTAAATACCAATGAGAAAGGAGTTGCTCCTGTTGGCATTATTATTGAGGTTCAGTGGGCCCACAAGGCCATATATAAATTTAAATGACAATCTCGTTTGTTTTCTTTTACTATTTTGAGGAGAATAGCTTTCAATGTCTTATTTGTTGCTTCATCCTACCCATTAGCTTGAGGGTAATACAAGGAGGCTATATGATGGTTTATTTTAAATTTACTGCATAGCTCATGGACCTCATCATTCTTAAAGGAAGTTCCATTATCTGAGATAACGATTTGTGGGACACCATACCTGTAAATGATCTAGTTCAAAATGAACTTGGCGATCACAGCACCTGGTATAGTGGTAAGAGGCATAGCCTCTACCCATTTGGTAAAATACTCGGTGGCCGTGATTATGAAGTTATGGCCATCTATTAACGAGGGAGAGAATTTCCCTATAGAATCTAGGCCCCATGTAGAAAAGGGCCATGGATTCGTAATTGGTTGTAGAGCTTGTGCCGGCATGTGAATCTCGTGGGAAAATTCTTGGCATTTATGACACTTGCGTACAAACTCTATTACGTCGTGTTCTAGAGTGGGCCAGAAATAGCCAATCTGATGTATTTTACGAGTGGTGGTGTGACTGCCACATATTCCATTCGTGAGATTTGTAGAGAATCTTATTGGATTCTTCTATGTCAACACACCTTAGGAGCATTCCATCGAAATCCTTACAATAGAGAACTTGTTCTATAATAACGTATTTAGCTACGATAATGTGTAACCACCTTCTTTGTTGCAGAGTGTAGCACCTTCGGATACGTATGGCCCATGATATAATTAATAATATCGTATACCAAGGACATTCAGAGATAGAAATTCTGGTTTTGATGTAGTATATGCATTCATCGAGAAAATCTAGATCTACTAGATCACCTCCATCTAACGGGTTGTCGGCTAACCAATCTGTAATGATTTGTCCCTTAATGGACTTCTGGTTTACAAAAGTTAATTCAAATTCACCCATTAAGGTTATAAAGCATCCAGCCTTTTTAGACAAGGACCCTTGCGTGAGGAAAGTTCGTAAATGGTCTATTTTTACAATGACCCTTGTTTCTTAGTTTAGCATGTAATGTCTTAGGTATTTGGTTGCAAAGACTATGGCAAGGCATTCTCATTCTACCTGCGTATAACGTGTTTCATAATCAAGCAACATTCAACTAATAAAATAGATCACACATTCTCATTTATCGTCATCTTCTTGAGCCAACATGCAGGCTAGCGAGACATCTGTAGCTCGTGAATATAAGATCAAAGGATGATCTGGTCTAGGTGGCATTAACATGGGAGGAGAGAAAGAAGAAGCATTTAACTACTTCGAAGGCCTCATGGCATTCCTTTGTCCAAATAATGCAGCAATCCTTTTTCAACAAATTATTGATCGGATGTACAACAAAACTTAAACTGGAATGAATCTCCGTATCGCACCGAGATTTCCAAGAAACAATCTAATGCCGTAGTCGTCGATGGTGGGATCATCTCAAGAACAACCCATATTTTAGCTGGGTCTACATCGATCCCTCGTGATGATATAATGTAACCTAGGAGTTTCCCTCCTGTTACACCAAATACACATTTTTCTAGGTTTAGTGTGACTCGTATTCGATCAAATGTGAAAGGATGACGCGGAGTAGTTCGGGTGATCAGAACGCTTTCTATCTTTGGCCAACAAGTTTTCTACATAGGATTCCATGATTTTATGAATAAGATCGTGAAATATGTATGTCATTGCCCGTTGGTATGTAGCACTAGTGTTTTTGAGACCAAACGACATAACAACGTAGCAATAAGTTCCCCAAGGAGTTATAAATGTAGTTTTGGCTTGGTCTTGTTCGGATATTCTGATTTGATTGTATCCCAAGAATCCATCCATGAGAGACAAGAGCTCAAATCTAGTTTTTGCGTCAACGATGATGTCAATGGATGGTAATGGGAAGTCGTCCTTGGGACACACCTTGTTAATGTCTCAGAAGTCTATGCAGATGTGTATCTTCCCATTCTTTTAGAATGGGGATGATATTAGATACTCACTGAGAGTAATCAACTGGTTTGATGAACCCTACTTGGAGAAGCTTTATTACTTCTTCCTTTACCATGAGAGCTACCTTGGTTTTCATTGGTCTCAATTTTTGTTTAATTGACTTTGCAGATCCGGTTTGGTGACGAGGTTATGTACCGTGATGTGTGGTGCAATTCCCGTCATTTCTTTATAATTAAATGTAAAATCCTTTTGATGTTTTTTCGAGGATTCAAATGTGTTTTTCTACCTCCTCTAGAGTTAACAAAGATCCTAGTTTTAAGATCTTCGGTTCTTCCTCTGTTTCAATGTTAATATCAATCATTTCCTTGATTAAAGAAGCATTACCTTCTTCAAACTCAGGCGGGGTTGGAGGTAGTTCCAAATCTTCTCCATTCTCTACCGTGTATATGTTGAGCTCTTTTTGTGGGGGAAGCTATGCCTTGGGATTTCCAAAGTAAGAAGATGAATGTGGGATTAATGATAAATCTACCACGTGATGGGTGAGATATAACTCTACATAGGCGTTTAAGTAATCAAGAGTGGCTCTATCACTATCAACATGATCTAATATAGTAGATGTGTTCTCAGTGATGTTTGTTAAAAGAGGTTTGACATTTTCTTTACTAATGATTCAGTACGAAGGGATACCATGAAACGGGTGTCTTCCAACTCACTGTTTGGAGTAAAACATGAAGCTGAGGTTGTTATCGAATCTGCGAGAAGGTTTTGTTCTCGCGGGATTGCTTCAATTGATATGAAGTTAAATCCTTTACTCAAATCTAATACCGCTATTTTATAGAGTTGTAAATGTTCAGCTCTAGTCTCATACACCTCAGAGACTTGGTTTGCTACTAATTGAGAGTCTCCTAACACCCTAATGTCATTAACATTGAACCTCTTATCTAAGATGAGGCCAAGGAGGAGGGCTTCGTACTCAGCACCGTTGTTTGTACATTCAAAATTTAGTTTAAAGGCCAACGGTAAGATCTTTCCCTCGGGAGAAGTAAAGATCACACCTGCCCCAACCCCATAATGGCATCTAGCTCCATCAAAATGGAGAGTCCAATATTTACTTGGGAAGATGGATGTTGGGACATTTGCTACACCCATTTCTTCTGCTTTAGTTACTTCTACCATGTAGATCTCTTCTGTTCGGAGAGATCCAACTCCTCGGGTATATCCCATACCTACATAATCAAATGGAAGGAAAATAGGTAGATCATGTTCTAGAAATTCAACAATTTTTGTAGTAGTTCCTAATGATATTGTTTCTACAATGTTAGCCTCATCCTTAAGGGCTGGGATATTCTTGATTAGGTTCATAACTTCTAGTTCCGCATTGTAGGTACCAAATTTTCTTTTGGTTTCCCATTGGTTGGTTTGTTAAGTTGGTTTGTTGGGAGTTCAAACTCAGAGTGAATGCTTGGTATTTTCTTCAAGTCTCGCTAGGTGTATATTGAATGGTTTTGTATCGCCTTTTGCCATGAATATCTTTCCTAATTGTAAGAATCTTATTT
Source organism: Taxus wallichiana var. yunnanensis (assembly GCA_018340775.1). Lineage (NCBI taxonomy): Eukaryota > Viridiplantae > Streptophyta > Pinopsida > Cupressales > Taxaceae > Taxus > Taxus wallichiana. The sequence goes on from CM031238.1 coordinate 522,758,883, forward strand.
CTTGAAATAACATAGAAGGGATTGATTTCATACAAGTGTATCCATGGTCACCAAGGATCATATTATAGTTGGTTTCCGATCAATAATATAAAACTCGGTGAGGATTTTTTGGGTCCTAAGGTGACTGGTAGTATTATAGTTCCAATCGAATTGGCTTTAAGGCTAGCATAGCCTCTTAGCATATTCCGAGTCTTGGAGCAATTTGTTTCTCCATACCCTAGCTTTTGAAGGAAAGAGAATGGAACTATGTTAATGCTGCCCCATTGTCAACCATTGTGCATTTAAATTAATTGTTATAAACCCACACTTGTAAATGTAAGGCCAAATCACATCTTCGTGCAATCTCAAGCATCTGTTGGCATTTTTTTATGTCAAATATAAACTCAGTATCCCTATCCGATTGCCCTAGAGGGTGAATATCAAAGTCTATATGGTTTATTTGTGTTTTGGGAGGTGGATTGATGTTAATTAAATGACCTAAACCTAATGCTTCTAAAAGAGCATCCCTATGGGTAGGAGAGTTCTTTAATAAGTCTAAAAAGGAGATATGAGAGAAGGTCTTTGTTAGGTCATTAATTAAATCATAGGCACCTATTGGTTTTACTAATGGTTGTTGAATGTTATCTGTCTCTAGTGGGTAACTTGGACTTGGCTGAGAGGAATACTCTCGTGTCCTTATTTACGGCTGCCATGGGTAGCTCAAAGTTGTCTAACTCCACTAAACCGACTATCTTGGGTCGTAGCTGATTTCCTAATGCGGTGCGATTGGTAGATTTAGTGAAGTCAAGGCTTTATGATCATTGTTTCCTATCATTTCACCCTTGTTCATCCCTTTTGGATTTAACTTGTCATGATTTGGGAGCAGGTCATTGAAAATCTTGAGGGGAGATCTGCTCCGTGAAAGTATTTGGTGCAAGTGATGCAGGATCTACTAAGAACATATCTATGAAAAGTTGTCTTTGTTCTTTTGGTAAATGTTGCATGAATTTATTGTAATCGTGACAAGTTCTAGTGTCATGACCTTGAACTTTGTGGAAACCACAATACGAGTTGGGATTGTAATTCCTAGGTTGTTGGTTTGGCACGTATTGTGGTCTAAAACTCTGATTAAACTGTTGACTATTAAAGTTTTGCATTTATTGTCTTTGGTTTTGGTTTTGGTTTTGATATCCAGTTGAATTTTGACTTGGACCCTGTGTCTAGGTCTTCCTTTGTTGTTGTTGTTGTTGTGGATGATTAAAATCCACCGAGTTGATTGTCGGGGTAAAGTTGTTGTTTCATTGATTGTTAATTGGTGGTGGAGCATTTACAACATTTTCTTTTTTTGCTTGGTCAGTTACTCCATCTGTTATTACGCCACAATTTTTGTTAAGGATTTTAGGTCCTTGATTTACATTTGTGGCGAGAGGATAAGTCGTAGTATTCTCGGTTGGGGTGATTAACCTCTCATTTGTTCCATACATCTTACGACCACTATCTATGCAGCTTGAACTATTCGAGGGTTCTCTTAATTACTTCATTGTAATTCCTTAGTGGGAACTTCTAGATGAGAATGAAGGAATAAATCACATAGTTCCATCTGGTCCATGTTTGGAGCACTTGTTGAAGAATAGAGGATTGTACGCCATCTTTGGATGAAATGAGCAACAGATTCATTGTGTTCTTGCTTAATGTGCAAGAATTCCCTGATTCCTATTCTCAACAGTTTGTTCATGTCAAATGCCTTGAAAACTCGAAACAAGTTGTTTAAATGAATGGATGGAAGATTCAAGTATTCTGTAATACCAATCAAGGGTGATGCCCTCTAAAGTTTTGGGAAATATTTTAGCAACAACTCCATCCCAAGGGAGCAGTTCTCGAATGGTTGTGGCATAGGCCTTAATGTGTGCATTCGGGTCTCCTTCCACTTTTTATTTAGGTAGATCAAGGAGCGGTCTTGGAAGCATGATGCTTCGTATGGCAAAGTCTAGGGGTTCTTTCAAATATTTTGAATAAGTTCCTATTGCATGGGTTTCACCATCGATGGTGCTTTACCGAGGGGGAAGGTGGAATGGGTTGTTGATATGGCATAGCGTATGCGTTTGCAGGGACAAAAGGAAATCCTTGTGGTTGAGCGAACATGCGGGAGAAGAGAACATATCTCCTTGTGGTGACTTGGAATATATGTTTAAGTATGGAGGAGTATTGCCCAGGAATGGATTATTTTGCACTAGACCAGGGATGTATCATATTTTCCACCGGAGTGGCATTAGCAAACATGGTTCTAGTTGGCACTTGTTGTGAATACTGAGGAGGCATGCCCAATGTGCCTATTCCTATGAGGAGGTCTACTTGGCTAGGATGATGTGGAGGATTGGAATTTCCTGCCTGCATGAATTGAGAATTTTGACTTGCTTGAGCAAGTTCTAACCCTCTAACTTTTTCTACTAAAGTTGAGATAACTTCATTTGGTGAAGTCATAGTATTTTCCTTATGGGTGTTTGTTGTGTCGTTTGAGGCTGCAAAGGGGTATGAAACCCGGCTATGAATTGGTCATTATCCTACCACGTTTCACCGAGGGTATTTCCTATAGGTAGAGGTATGGAGGTGTTTTCTTGAAAAGAGACCTCGGGTTGTGTTTGTAAACTTCCTATAGGTGGGTACATACTCCGAGAGCGTTGTTCATTCCTAGCATAATGCACTGAATGTTCATCATCTAAAAATAGATATGGATCTGATTGTCTACTAATTTGTGGTCTAAGAAACACCTGAGGAGACGAACTAGATTCTCCGTAAACGTCATGTTGTTCGAGCCTGAAGGCTGGTTGTTGCATTTGAGCAAGCTGATCCAACTCCTCTATTTGGAAAGAAGAACTATATCTAGTCCTTGGAGGTAGAGTTTGTGTTGACAATCGGTTAGTTGAATAGTTGTCACCCCATGCTGAGAGCGAGGGTGATGGTTGTCTATTCAATTGATCGTAGTATGCTTCAAGACCTAGGAGAGGTCTGCCATATGCATCGAATCTCGACATATTCGGGGGGTATATGAATACCCGCAAAATAATGGGAAAGAGTGAAGGTGGATGGAAGAAATGAAAACTAAAAGAGGAAGAATTTTTTCCTTCACATCAGTTCACCAATTTTGTACGATGGAAAAGTGACAAGCAAGCATGGGAATCTACAAGTAACTCTTCCTCACACCCGACCTCCCGAGGTCGTGCCGAGACAGCCAGTGGGGATGGAATATACATGGGGTATGGACAAAATAATTGGGAAATCTTATGTCTTTGACGCGCACTAATGGAATCTATGAATCTAAGGCAAAGAAGGCCCTCCTAACCTGAACTGGCATGATAGATCGGTCGGTGAGGATGACTGCTCGAAGGCTCCAATCAATATCGAGCTCTAGCGTGATTCAATCTATAGGTTGTGGAATACGTGGAAGATAACCTGTGGGTGCTTCATATATGTCTCACGGTGGTCATGAAAATGGATGATGGATATATAGTGGATTCTATGGGTGATTCTCTGGTCTAGTCCAGAAATCCTTAGCTAGATTAGTTGTTATGTCTAGTGAGGATAATTGTGCGATAATGATTGGTGGAAGTGGAGTGGATCTAAATACTAATGTGCATAAACCAGCATCTACATCTAATTGACTCCGTGGATTCATTGGGTTGTGGCATGATTGGCTCGAATACGTATTCTCCGGGCTCCCTAGGTCTTGTGATTTTCATACAAAAGAAACAATGTAAATCTAACTGAAGCAAAGTAAAACTAACTATGTAAAGTATATCTACAACATATATAACTTCTCTTTTTTTGTGTTTTTGACGAACTATTTGAACAAAATTGAAATAGAAATTATTTAAAATATCTAGCAAATGAAAACTAAACTAATAATGAAATTTAAAACAAACAAGGAAGCTGAGTATAGCTACTTGCCTGTGATTCTTAGCAGGATTTATTACGAGTCATGCAACACAAACCATCCAGAACCTGGGACTATTCTTCTTGATGAACAAAACCTACAACTCTAATGGCTTCAGACTGAAAATGAAACTATCCTATCTCAATTGATTGTATGAAACAGTAACTAGCACAAGAAGATGATGTGGCTTCTAAATAGCAAAACAACACTAACTATGCATGTAACAACTGAAAACTATGAATTCCTAAGAACTAAAAGACTAAAACTATGAAATGAGAAGATGAGAGGAAATTTTGAGGGGCCATTTGCTTGAAAATCAACCAGCTATTTATAGCATTCCAATTTACCCAAAGGTGAAAACCAATTTGAACTCTTTAACCATAAACAATGCAAAAACTATTCCATGGAACCGTAATCATAAATACAAGCAAAGGCAAGAAAAAGCTGGTAAATGTTGAAATTTTACGTGAGTCACAATAAATAGAATGTTCTAGAAAAATGCGTGAAGGACCGCCGCTAGGCGGGAAGCGCCAGAATCAAGACCAAAACACAAATGAAAAGAGGGTAGAAGAGAAAAAAATCACACAGGGGCTAAGCGGGACATGCTTTGGATGTTAATGCATACTTGGATATCTTTTCCAGATCCCGAACACCTTGTGAGGAGTCTTGTATCATCATCGGGCACGTGTAACATTGTTCGGTGGTGCAAGATTCTACAATTTTGGGTACGTGATAAGAACCCACCATCTTAATTACTAATTTTTTCGTTTTTAGTTCTCTTCTTTGTGCACATCATCAAGCTCATAGTGGAGAGGATTTATTCTTTTACACCCTACTATCTTTATCATCATCCACATCAAGGTCACTTAAACCCTCCCATACTTTGAGGTTTTTTTATTTCTTGTATAGTTTTTAATAACTTGTAATAGGAAGTGGGAAATCTTGTCAAACAATGGGTTTTATGTTAGCATATCGAGATGATCATGGTAGAGATAAAGCCATTTATTATATAATTCTCACTCTTCATGACTATATAACTTATTACACTGTTAGTACCCAAATTTATTCTCCAAAGGAAACCAAGTAGCATTAAATATTTCAACAAGACACTCGAAGTAGATAGACCAACATGTATGTCATTTTTAGCCGGGAAAGGGAGTAAAACTACCTCTATGTCACTTGGTGTTGGAGAATTAGATAGCACCTTCAAAGGATTTGATCTTATCCTAGCTATTTTAGGTTGTGCCTTTCAACCAAGGTAAGAGAACCTATTTTGTAACCTCTATTGGTGAAGGAGATGAAGATATCCTTCTTTTGCATAAATTTTGTAAGGAAAACCTTGGGAAAATATGATCAATACACCAAATTTGACTCTCACGAGTTGTCACTTCTAGAAGATGAAGATATTTTCAATACAAGGTTAAGGTTATCAAGACATTTAGAATCTTGATCTGCATTTCTCGCATATTTTAATAAGATAAATTTGGCATTTGTTCATACACAGGACAAAACAGGGGTAGTGTGGGTAGGATTCATTGTTTTTTGAATGATTTTTGGTGGGAGATTAATAAGATAAATTGGACTTTGCTAGATCTTTGAGAAACTTCACAACAATGGAAAACTCAACAACATAAAGCTTCAAAATAGTTAAAACATTCCTTCAACTGAAGGTGTGCATCAATGGAGGCCCAGATTTGCACATTTTCACACAATCTTTGAGAATCTAGCACAAAGGCTCGAGTTAGAAGACTCAATTGAACATTATCAATCTCTATTTTACCATGCCTAAGGTACACCCAAAGGCTTACAAATAATCTATGTCAACAAATGAAGGTAAAGTGGTTTTAAATCTATATATTTCACTATCAGATGAAGGCTCTTTTGATAAATGAGATTGCAAATGCCACTAAACTATCAGAGGGATGAGATCTGTGTGATTCACAAAGATTCTAATGTAAGATTTCAATAGGAACAAGAGAAACTACTTGCAGACATTCTGAAATGAAATAAACACAAAATTTCCAAAGATTTAACACAAATTAATTCAAAATTCATCAGATTCATCAACAGGGGAAAGTTATTTTAAACAATCTTAGAGCTTGTTGATGGCTATACACTTGTAACCAACTCAACATGATTGAAAATCTAACACGTAATAAATTAACTATGTTTCTCTAAGGTTTTTCATAAGATGAGCTTTTCTCAAATTTTCTCATGATTTTCAACTCCTCTAAAAAATGCATATCTAAAACATGCATTATATAACATTCATTTACATCCAAGCCTTCTTTTCAAGAAAATAATATCCTAAGCATCAAGTTTGTTAAAAATTCCATCATGATTTGCAGAAAGGGATGTTTAACAGAGAAACACCCAAAAAGTTGTCGGTACCTCAAAAAGGTGAATCTTTACAAATATTTGGATAATTATTCCAATAGGGGCACATTTTTTCATCTTCTACGCATGTAGACCCCTTTTCCTTCATCATTTCATCTTTTTCCTTTTGAAAATTTACTCTGTAACTTTTGGATCTGGTATTTTATGTTTTGTACAAGCCCGAGTAAAAAATCCACTTTGAAACAACCTTAGAATTACAAATTGAGCCTCCACATTGATTCAATTGCACCCTGCAGACCAAAACGAACCAAAAATTTGATGAAGAATGATGCAAAAACCACATCTCCAAACATCCTGGAGCATTCATGGCAAAAAAATCAAATGCAATGTACATTACCATTGATCTTGACCTTCAACTTTTAATCTGAGCCACCCACATGGAACAAATTGATTCAAAACAAGCTTAAGGCTAATTTTTACAACTTTTAATTAGAACCAACCACATGGAAAAATGTGATTGGAAGTGGGCCTAGGAGCACCTTTTAATATTTAATAACTTTTGGGAAAAATGGAAACTTTTGACATTTTTCTCCACCCCCCTCCACCCTTAAAACACAGGATTGACACATTTCCCAATGTAGATCTCAGCAGAATCACGCCTCGATTCTACAATTTTACCTCCTTTTGGAAAAAGAATTTTTTCCAAATTTTCCCCGCAGACCGTATTTGACTTTTCAAATGGACAAGTGTCCTCATCCGATGGTTGTGTGTGGGATGATGCATTATTTTATACCTTTACTCCCTTTGACAAAAACCAAAATTTCCAAAACACCTCGAATGGCCCGCACCTCCACCGTTGACTTCTCAAACTTCGCCACATGTCTTCCTCTCGATTTGATGCGAGTCATGGCCCATTTTTATACCTTTTCCCCATTTTAACCAAAAGGGAAAAATTTCTCAAACATCCCCAACAACCTCGAACATCTTCCATCTCAAAATGCCACATGTCCTCTTCTAATCGGGTGTGGGCGGCGCTTCATTTTTATACATTTTCCTTTATTGAAAAAATCCAAAATACTTCAAAGTGTTCCACCGATTTACACCCGCCTTTGAATAAAAATTTTCCATGTGTCCTCCTCTCGATTGGCTACATGGATTTAGGAAATTTTTCAACACTTTTACCTTTTTCACCATAATGCCTTAGAACAAAAACGGTCCTGTTGTGTCGCAACCAATTAAAAATGGACACATATACATCATCGGGGAAAAAACTAAGAGTTTTCCCCACTACCCTCGTAACTTTTACTATTTTCAACATTTGACCAATTGGGGTCATGGTAAAATTGGAATTTTCTCAAACTTAGCCAAAAATGATAAATTCACAATACAAACCCGCCAAGCCGCAACCAATAAAAAGATGCTACGTATGCACCAAAAGAACCAATCAGAAAGAGAGGAGCTAAGGAACCAAACTTGCCCTTTTTCCAAAATAGCCAAAAAGAACAAGTTCAAAACATTTTCCCGTCATCCCATGACCAACCAAAGATGGTCACGTAGCTACCGAATGATGAGGAAGAATTTGACGGATAAATGACCCCATCAAATGTCAAAAACACATAAATTTACCATTCATGCCCGTAACTTGATTTTTTCGATAAGGATGGAAAAATTTGAAAAAAAACCAGGTAAATCATGGATCTAAGCAATTTTCAACCATGGGAATGGATTTTCAAAGGCATACAAGTAAAAATTGATCATTTTCGAGCATCTATGATTGAGGAATAGAAGAAATATGCAGAACCCGCAAATCGAAGAATTTTAGGGCAAAATTAGGGAAATTTTGGGGGATTTCTTCAAAACAAGGCATGAAAAAGGATTTTTCAAGAAAATCATGGCATGCAAATAGAGGTAAAAGATTCACTCATTCCTTTGAGAGATAAAAGACGTTTCAAAACATGCGCAGATCACGGGGAAAATTTAGGAAAATGGTGCAATATCAAAATGAGCACCAACATCGGCTCTAGCTCTGGGATGGGCACTCCCAATGAGTGCCACAATGACAAAAAGAGTAGACCAAGTGCCAAAAACATCCATTAGGAAATGGATTCAATCTTAGTAGAGCAGAAAAACCATAACCATCCTCTAAAAATGAATAGAGAAACCAAGAAACCAAGTCACCAAGGACTAACACAAAAGTAGAACTAAACTAAAGAAATATACATCGTATAAATGGTGCTCACCTTGATTCGGGAAATCAATCAAGGAAGTGTTTCAAATGTCTCACATTAATAGGTAATTCAATAAATTCCCCATCTAAGTATTTTAGGAAAATGGTATGTTCACCAATCCAAATGTCAATGGAATAAGGGCCCATCCATAATGCATAAAATTTACCATGCTTGCCCTTATCTTCATGTCTCGCTATCCCACAACAACACCGAGATCTCCAACATTGAAAGCTCTTGGAGTGACCTTCTTATCAAACAACTTCTTCAACTTTTCTTTCAACTTTACATGCCTTTGGTGGGATGCCCGATAAGAACTTTGCATATAATAAATCAATAAATTGCAAAATATAATAAAACACAAGAGATAAGGGGGCCAAGATGCCCAAATAATCAATATATGTAGAATAATACCCTTAAGGTAGGGCAACACCATACAATGCTCCTTAAGGAAGGAGTAACTCCACAATCTCCCAAGATGGGAATCCACTTTGAGGGGGACACCTCCAATATACCTCTACCAATTAAAAGACTCAACTCATACATACATTACCTCCTAATAATAATACTCACATCCTTTAAATAGGATCGGTAACACCTAATCCCAATGTAGGTTGACCCATTTCCCAATATAATTAATTCCTATGTGAGCCCATATAACTAAGGGGATGTGTGCCACATGTCGACATCTCCATCAACCCATATACATTATATTATCATATCCCATGTGAACCCATACATATAACTAAGGGGATGTGTGCCACATCTTGGCATCTCCATCAACCCATATATATTATATTATCATATCCCAAGGTACATAGCATGCCCTTCTTTCTTCATCTAGCTCAATAATCTAATTGATTCGAGCTTCATATGGACTAACCTCTTGATCTTCAAGTTGTTGAAAAAACTAAAATGAAGACAATTGCAAATGAAGGGGCAGCAAAGCTTGAGTTCCATACACCAACTCAAATGGGCTTTTACCAGTAGCTCTTTAGTAGTTATTCTGTCAGCCCAAACAACAAATTTTAGTTTCTCACCCCACTTCTTTTTGTTCAGCTCCAAGGTTCTTCTAATGATCTTCAACAATTTTTTATTGCTAGAATCATCTTCTCCATTTCCTTGGGGATTGTAGTTAGAAGCATATGTCATATTTATCCCATACTCTTCACACATTGTCACAAAAGGTTTAGATCTGAAGCTCATGATATTATCAGAAAAAATCTTGGCTGGCACTCCAAATCTACAGATGATATGATTCAAAATGAAGTCCATAACAATATGATGTGTTGCTTTCTTTGTGGGGATTGCCTCCACCCACTTGGTGAAGTAATCGGTGCCTACTAGCATCCACTTGTGGCCAGCACTTGAGGAATCAGAAATCTCACCAATGAAGTCCATCCCCCATTATTTTAATGGAGCTTCAATTGATACATGATGTAAAGGAAGGGAGCCCAAGCTTTCATTCTTCCAAAAAAATGTTGACAACTTTCACATTTTCTAACCAGATGAGTTGTATCTTTGAAAAGAGTGGGCCACCAATAACCATCTCTCAAAATTTTATGAGTTATGACCCTTCTAGAAAAATTTCCCCATAAACTCCTCCATGGAGATCAGCAATTACCTTTGGGGCTTCATTTTCAGTTATGCATCTAAAGAGCACTCCCTCCGGGTTCTTCCAAGCCAATCCAAAATCAGTAATGACATATTTTTGAGAGACTAACTTAAGGGATCTTTTCTATTTTTTACTCAAATGTTCAGTAAGCAAGATAAATGTCCGAGATAAAAGATTATATCTTTGTACCATTCAGAACTTATCAACTTTTGAAGGACATCCACCCTTTCTTCTTCTACTTCATTCACCTCAATAGTTTGCAAGTTTCTCTCGGGCATAAGCCTATCCAAGCCCAAACCTCTTACCAAATTTGTGGTTTGGATGTCTATGTCATAGTCCTATAATTTTTTCACCCATCTCGCATATTTTTTCGAGACCTCCATCTCGATAAGATATATTTTACCATGGTGTGGGGAACATAAGCAACAACTTTAGAGGTCAAAATGTAAGGTCTCGAACACATTTTTACTTTCACCAAGGAAAATTCTTTCTTCTCCATGATGGTGTATTTCAACTTAGCTCCTTGCAGTGCCTTACTAAAAAAGGAAATTGGTCTCTCACCCCCTTCATCATACATCTACAACAAGACAGATGCAATGGTGTTTTCTGAAGCAAAAGAAAACATTTGAAAAGGATTCTTATAATTTGGAGCTGCTAAAACAGGGGCATGCTTCAATGCCTCCTTGATTCCATCAAAAGCCTAGATGGTTGCCTCTTCCCATTTGATAACTTGGTCCTTCTTTAGCATGCTTGTAATTGGGATAGTTAACTCAGCAAAGTTAGATATGAATATTCTAATGAAATTTATTTTCCCAAAGAAGCATTGGATTCCTTTCTTGGTTCTTGGAATTGGGACCTTGTTGATGGCTTCTACCCTCTTGGGATCAATCATGACACCATCCTTTGATACAATGTGACCAATTAGTTTTACCTTTTGCACTCCAAAATTTCACTTCTTCCGATTGAGTGAAATACCAAATTCTCTGCACCTTATCATCATTTTTTCCAAGTGCTACAAGTGATCACTTCTTTTCCTAGACAACACATTCACATCATCTTGATAAATAACAATGAATTCATTAATATAACCAGTAAAAGAAACATCCATTGCTCATTGGAAAGTAGCTTCAGCATTCATCGACCAAATGGCATCTTGACATAAACATATGTGCCCCATGGAGTGGTAAAGGCGTGATTTATTCTTTCGACTCCTTCACAACAACTTGATTGTAGCCAGAGAAACCATCCAAAGTAGATAACCATTTTGAACATGTCACTAATTGCACCATATTTTCCATGTTTGGCAGAGGGTAATTATCTTTCATAGATGCCCTATTCAAGTTTTTGAAGTCTACAAAAAGCCTTATATCACCATTCTTTTTCTCGACATGTACTAGGTTTGTAACCCAAGAAGAATACCTTGTGGGTTAAATGATCCCTCCATCCCTCAACTTCTTTAATTATTCTTGCATCTTCAAGGAAAGGAGTGGATTGATAGGCCTCTTCTTTTCTTGAATGGGTTGGCATTAGATTCAAGAGGAATTTCACGTTGAAATAGATCCTCTCTGTATTATTTCAGCTTTGAATAAGACCAAGCTAGGTAGTCCTGATATTTTTTCAACAAATAGACATAGTAATAGTTTTCTTCCTTTCTCAGATTGCTACCAAACCAAATCTTCCTTGGTTTCTCTTTAGTGCCTAGGTCATGCTCTTCAACATCCTTGAGGCTGTTATATGTATGTTAATAATGCAATCAACATTATCAAATTTTGATTCAAGAGCAACTATCCCTCTAGGAATGGTATTAGTTTTCAATGAATGATATCTTTTCCAAACAAAGTTTATTTTCCTTCATCATCTCACACCATTAGCTTCCAATAGATACATTGATCAACAAACTCTCCTTTTTTTTGCAAAAACCTTTTGACTGGGTATAATCATCAAACACTTTCCAATGTTTAATGTTATTAGGGACAAATGGCCTTGTTAGTATCTCAACATCATATTCACAATATGGGGACATTACACAATTATCAAATCGATATCCCAATACTAAAATATTGTCTTACATAACATTGAACTTATTATCATGATGCACACTATTAAAAGAGTCAAACATCTTAATCAAATCCTGCATCGCATGCTTGTATTATTTCATTCTCTAATTTTTAGTAGCATATAGTTTTCTAATTTGCTTGACAATTAGTTCTGAATCTCCTTTGAAAATGATGTCCTTAAGATAATACATCCAAGAAATTCTCAAACCTAACAACAATGCTTCATATACTCTACAATGTTATTAGTGCACTCAAAGTTGAGTTTGAAAGAAAAAACAAACTCTTCTCGGCTTTGGAGAAATTAGAACTACACAGAACCATTTCCAAACTTGGAACAAGATCCATCAAACAACAAGGTTCAAGGAGAACCCACTTGCTCAAGAAACTTGCATTGCTCCATTTTGTGCTCTTTACCATAAGCAAATCCCAAAAAATTATCAACATCAACATTAGTATACAACACTTCATAAGAAGCATTGTTGGGGTCTTCAATAAGATGCGTCATTTTCTTTTCTCCATACAACTTTACAAGACTACCCTCAATTGGAATGGTGGCATAATAAATGTTCATTTGAACACTTCCACCAACACTTACAACCCATTTTATTGATAACAACATGCCCCATTTGGTGGGCAATCAACAATAACAACATCAAGTTTTAAGTTCTTACCTGGGTATGCTGCAAGTTGTACCACCAATCCCTTAACACATCCTACAACTAGCACCTCTCTAGAGTCCATGATAGTACATCTTCCATATGATGTTTCCACTTTGATATATAGTTCATTCATGACCTCAAGAGGCATAACATTACATGATGATCCTGAATCAAACATACAATTGTGTAGCAGTCTATCCTTAATGATCAAAGTTGTAAAAAATGGATCAACATTTATTGAGACTCAACCAAAGAAGTCCCCAACTAAACCTCAGGTGCTTCTCCAAGATCTTCCAATGCTGGTGGTTTTTCTAGGTCTGTAATGGTGGGAGGAGGATTTTCTACAATGTTTACATTTTTTCTTGGGTATTCTTATCTCCTTTCAATCCTAAATACTCAAATTCTCTCTTCTTGTGCTCAGAATCCAAAGCAGCTCAACAATTGGAACACTAACTTTGATTTGACTCAAAACTTATGCAATGTCATATGGAACATACTTGGGCAAAGTAGCATTAGAAGGGAGATTAACAAAATCATCTCATGTACGGTATGGGATTTTGACATTTTGGGCATGAGGAGGAACATGAATTTTTCTTAGGACAGCAAGGCCCTTGGTAAATGCATCTTTCTTAGGATCTTCTTTAGGAATAATAGTAAGCAATGGAGTTTTGGGTTTAGCTTGGGGCCTGTCCTTTGACAACTTTACTCCTAGTGTTGTAATCCTTTTCTTGGGCAACAACAATGTTCATCAACAACTCGCCTATCCTCTTCTCAAGGGATTCATCCATCATACTTATTAATCATTAAATCTTTTAAGTACTCAAAGTCATTATTAGGTATTTCAAAAGCTTACACCATATCTATTTCAAAATTATGAGAGGGAGGAAGAAGTGGTACCCATTGGATGTAATCCCAAAACTTGCAACAATTTGAGCACTTACCACTTCGGTTGAAGTTTCTCCTTGTTGTGAACTTGTAGAGCAACCCATCATGCAAACATCATCATCAGTTTATTCTTCATCGATTCATCAACTTGTTGATCTAATTCACATGGAGGATGGGGTAGAAAACATATATCACACCAATCAACCTAATTATCTTCTTCAATGTATAACAACCCTAACTATGATGAGGGGTCGACACCATTCTATTTTCCCTAGCCTAGGGATATCTATTTACAGATCCCATGGGTCCTTTACCTCTGTCGTCATCAGACCTATGATCACCCCTAGGATGATTTCCAAATTTTTCATGATTTTGTGCCTTTTCGACCTTGTGAACTCTGTCCATTCCCTTCTCTACCCTAGCCAACTTGTAAGATATTTCTTTGATAGCCCTTGCCAAAGTTTTTACAAAATCCTCCAAATCAACAACCTTACTTGCTTGAGGCTTTTCTCGGATTTATCAATTTTACACCATCCCTCTTTAGAGGCTTTCCAATCACTTTGATGTTATTCTCAATTTACAAAGCCATGGTAAAGGCCCGACTCAAATTTTTGGGGTTTTTTATCCCTCAAATAGTATGCAGCCTTCTTATCAAATGCATCCGAATACTTGCTTAAACAAGATTCATCACATGGCCTCAAACTTACAGGAAATCTTCTCAAAATTTTGTTGAATCGTATTGATTTCATAGACTCGATTCATTAGGGTTCTTCTTAATATTTTCAAATTATAATAAAAGAAACCTAGGGTCTTTTTTATCTCCATATTGCAATCTAAAAGCATTATTCATTTTGCCCATGAATCAATAGAGTTGTCTGCAAAGAATTATACCAGTCCCTTGTATATTCTTCTAAAGTGTGAATAAATAATTTGATATACACATCTTCATATTCAATCTCAAAGTCATCCATCATATTGAAAAAAAGCTTCAAGTGTTGATCACTAGTTATAGCATTGTTTCCTTGAAACTTAGGTAATCTATTTATCACATATTGTGGAACAATATTTGGATAACCATCCATTCCTCTAAAGTTGATAGGACCAAAAGTGTTAACAAAAATGGATGTCCTGGGTGGAGGTTGGGCCATATTGTTTTATGGAGGTTACCTTGGAGGGGATGTAAAATGGTGATGAACAATGGGTATTTGAAAGACAGGAGTATGATTTCCAAACTAAAAATCCCCTAATGTCTCTGTTCTTAGAAAACTCTATCAGATTTGGAAAATATAGTGGCAGATTTAGGAGCAAGCCTTTCAAAAAAAATGAAGGTCCCTCTCCAAATGGAGATTTCAAATTTACTGAGAGAGGCTACCTGATTTAGATTCACTTGAGGATGAATTGCAGTCTTCAATGATAGGATGATCACTTTCAAGTTCAATAGTGGGGATCTCTTTTCTTGAATTCATATCTCCAACAACTTTCCAAATTCTTCTTCCTTCTAGATCTGAATTCCTTAATTCTGAAAACAACCTCTTAGCAGGGTCTTTAATGAAAAGAGATATTCTTCCTTCTAGATTTGTAGAGATTAGCAAAAATTTCAATTAACAGAGGTTAAGACACCGGCATTTATCAAAATCAAATCAGCATGGACTCACCACTAAGTATTTTCACCCTAGTTGTGCAAATGCACTAAAATAGATCAGTCAAATGTTTTCAACACTAAATCATGCAAAGCTTCACAAATCTGATCTTCCTTTACCTAGATTTATCATTTACAACACCAACCTAGTGCAATAACTGCTGGAAACCGGGAAAATGCACATAGAACTTATATCTTTGATGAATTATCACATATCTAAACAGAGGAAAATGTTTTCAACAATGTATTTACAGTCAGAACATGTAAGAAACCTTTACTGTGGTCCTGTATGTATTGCATTTGTAAGAATAATTTCAAAGAAACCCCAGAAATGGTGCCAGAAGGGTGTTGGTACCAAAATTGATTCTCCAAAGGAAACCAAGCAAAGATCAAAGATTTCAACAAGACACTGAAATGAGATAGACCAATATGTATATCATTTTGTAGCTGGGGAAGGGATTCAAACTTCCTCTATGTCACTTGGTGTTGGAGAATTGGATAACACCTTGAAAGGATTTGATCTTATCCTAACTATTTTAGGTTGTGCCTTTCAACCAAGGTAAGAGAACCTATTTTGTAACCTCTATTGGTGAAGGAGATGAAGATATTCTTCTTTTGCAAAAATTTTGTATGGAAAACCTTGGGACAATATGATCAATACACCAAATCGACTTTCACAAGTTGTCACTTCTAAAAGATGGAGACATTTTCAATACAAGATTAAGGTTACTTAAGACATTTGGAATCTCGATCTGTTTCTACATATTTTAACAAAGTAGAAATTTGGCATTTTTCATACATAGGATAAAACAGGGGTAGTTTCAAGTAGGATTCATTATTTTTTGAATGATTTTTTTGTGGGAGATTAATAAGATAAATTGGACTTTGCCAGATCTTTGATAAACTTCACAACAATGGAAAAATCAACAAATAGAAAGCTTCAAAATAGTTAAAACATTCCTTCAACCAGAAGGTGTGCATCAATGGAGGCCCATATTTACACATTTTCACACAATATTTGAGAATCTAGCATGAAGGCTCGAGTTAGAAGACTCAATTGAACATTATCAATCTCTATTTTACCATGCCTAAGGTACACCCAAAGACTTACAAACAATCTCTGTCAACAAATGAAGGTAAAGTGGTTTTAAATTTGTTTATTTCACTATCAGATGAAGGCTCTTCTGATAAATGAGATTGCAAATGCCACTAAACTATCATAGGGATGACATATGTGTGATTTCATAAAGACTTTAGTGTAATATTTCAATAAGAACAAGAGAAACTACTTGCAAACATTCTGAAATGAAATAAACACAAAATTTCCGAGAGATTTAATACAATTTAATTCAAAATTCATCGATTATCAATAGGGGAGAGTTATTTTAAGCAATCTCGAGCTTTTTGATGGCTATACACTGGTAACCAACTCAACATGATTTAAAATCTAACACATACGAAATTAACGGGTTTCTCATAAGGTTTTTCGAAGATGAGATTTTCTCAAATTTTCTCATGATTTTCAACCCCCGACCAAATGCATATCTAAAACATGCATTATATAACATTCATTTATATCTAAGCCTTCTTTCCCAAGAAAAGAATATCCTAAGCATCAAGTTTGTTACAAAATTTCATCATGATTTGCATAAAGGGATGTTTAACAGAGAAACACCCAAAAAGTTTCCATGTGCCTCAAAAAGGTGAATCATTGCAAATATTTAGATCATTATTCCAATAGGGGGCACGTTTTTCATCTTCTACACATGCAGACCCCTTTTCTTTCATCATTTCATCTTTTTCCTTTTGAAAATTTACTCTGTAACTTTTGGATCTGGTATTTTACATTTTACACAAGCCCGAGTAAAAATCCACTTTGAAACAACCTTAGACTTACAAATTAAGCCTCCACATTGATTCAATTGCACCACTGTACACCAAAAAAACATGAATTTGCCAAAAATTGATGAAGAATGATGTAAAAATTACATCTCCAAACATCCTAGAGAGTTCATGGTAGTAAAATCAAATGCAATGTACGGTTGTCATTGATCTTGACCTTCAACTTTTAATTTGAGCCACCCACGTGGAACAAATTGATTCAAAACAAGCTTGGGGCTACTTTTTACAACTTTTAATTAGAACCGCCACGTGGTAAAATGTGATTGGAAGCGGGCCTCGGGAGAACCTTTTAACAATTAATAACTTTTGGGACAAATGGAAATTTTTGACATTTTTCTCCACCCCTCCACCCTTGAAACATAGGCTTGACACGTGTCCCAATGTGGGTCCCAGCAGAATCGCAGATCGATTCTACAATTTTATCTCCTTTTTTGGAAAAAGAAAAAAATTCAAATTTTCCCCGCAGCTCCGTATTTGACCTTTCAAATGAACACGTGTCCTCATCTGATTAGTTGTGGGCCGGTGCTTTATTTTATACCTTTACTCCCTTTGAAAAAAACCAAAATTTCCAAAACACCTCCAATGGCCTTCACCTCCGTCATTGACTTTTCAAACTTTGCCACATGTCTTCCTCTGATTGGCTGCGGATTCGCGTCCCATTTTTATACATTTTCCCCTTTTTAACCAAAAAGTGTGAAATTTCTGAAACATCCCTAACGGCCCAAACATCCACTATGTTAAAATGCCACATTTCCTCTTCGATTGGCTTTGGGCCGACGCTCGCTTTTTATAGCTTTGCCCTTTTTGAAAAAATCCAAAATACTTCAAAGTGTTCAAATCAATCCACATCCCCACCTTTGAATAAAATATCGCCACGTTTCCTTTGTGATTGGTTGTGGGCTTTAGGAAAATTTTCAACACTTTTACCTTTTTCACCAAAATGCCTTAGAACAAAAAGGGTCGACATGCCGCAACCAATTAAAAATGGACACGTATACATCATCGGGGCA
The DNA here is from genome assembly GCA_018340775.1 of Taxus wallichiana var. yunnanensis. Lineage (NCBI taxonomy): Eukaryota > Viridiplantae > Streptophyta > Pinopsida > Cupressales > Taxaceae > Taxus > Taxus wallichiana. The sequence continues at coordinate 522,777,122 of CM031238.1, forward strand.
AAAAGTAAGAATTTTCCCCGTTGCCCCACAACTTTGACTTTTTTCAACATTTGACCAATCAAGGTCGTGAGGCAGAACTGGCATTTTCTCAAACTTAGCCAAAAATGAAAAATTCACAACGCAAACCCACCAAGCCACAACCAATAAAAAGAGGCCATGTAGGCACCAAAAGAACCAATCAGAAAGAGCGGAGCTATGGAACCAAATTTTCCCTTTTTCCAAAATAGCCAAAAAGAACAAGTTCAAAACATTTGCTCATCGCTTTTTTCGACCAACCAAAGATGGCCACATAGCTTCCGAATGATGAGGAAGAATTTGACAGTAAATGACACTGTCAAACCGTCAAAAACATAGAAATTTACCAGTCATGCCTAGAATTCAATTTTTTCGCTAAGGATGGAAAAAATTGAAACAAAACTAGGTAAATCATGGCTCAAGAAATTTTTGAACATGGGAATGGATTTTCAAAGTCATACAAGTACAAATTTATCATTTTCAAGCATCCATGATCGAGGAATAGAAGAAATACGACAAAGCCCACGGATCGAAGAATTTTAGGGCAAAATTAGGGAAAATTCAGGATTTCTTCAAAATAGGGCATGACAAAGGATTTTACAAACAAATCATGGCATGCAAATAGAGGAAAAAGATTCACTCATTCCTTTGAGAGATAAAATATGTTTGTAACATGCAGATCATCGGGAAAATTTAGGGTAAATGGTGTAAGATCAAATGAACACCAACAACACCAAAGTAGAGAAGTTGTGTTGTGCTTTCTATTTCACGAATTTCAAGATTTGTCACTATCTCCTTAGTTATAAGACTTATGTCATCACCGGTTTCAATCATCTCAAAGTTATGCATTCTAAATGACATCATAGTTATTGCATCACTTGATGGCTCATGATTATGATAGAATTTGACCTAGAATTCATAATGCAAAAATATATCAAGGTTCAAGCCATCGCCAACCAACTCATGGAAGCTCTCCTTCCCAATAATAAATTACCTCATAAATAATTTCCTAATGAATAAATTAACACTATCGATTAAGAATACACCTATCAAAATGAAACTTTTCTTCAATAGATCTTAGTTTCAGCAGAGGAGGCACCAATATCATCATCATACCTCCCTGGGGACTCTTATCCCTTTATCATGTAAATTAAATTTTTAGTGTATCAACAACATGGATGAGTATGAATCCCTCATCGTAGGTATATAAATTTTCATCATTCTTGGTGTTCAAATCGTGGAAATCTACATAGACTCGTAGTTTATCATCAATAAAATCAAAGGAATCTTTCAATTTAAAAAACAAAATTTTATAAAAATATTAAAAAAATTGAAGTTCTCTTAGAATCCTCGTTGTCCATTGTGTCTTAGGTTGTAATTGATGTCAAATCCATTAATGAAAAAGGATGTTAAGATTTTATATGAGTCTCCATGATGTGTATTTTATTATATTACATGAAGGTTGTTTGGTAGTGTCACATTTGGTGATATCTTATGTTTTTATAGAGTATGCATGGTCATATTATGATCTCTCTTGTGGTTATAGACCTTGGAGCATGCATGGTCATAGTATGAGCTCTCCACTGGTTCTATACCTTTCTCTTAGCAATATGATGGAATGAAATAAAGTATAGAGAGCAGGAATTTTGATATGTGCATGAGAGAGGTGTATGTGTTTCAGCAAGATAAAATACATAATGCTTCATATTCTTCTTGAATGCTTCATAGTTAGGACGAATTTTTTTACTCGCTTTGAGTCTAAACCTGTTTGCTTTGAGGTTTGTTTTAGTTATTTTAGAGTATGGAAAGAATGCTTCATAGTTTGACTAAAGCTTGTGATACTTATATTTTTAAATTTGATGAAGGTCAAGTAGATACGAGTAAGATGGAGAAGGTGTTATCTAAAATTCACCCCCCAGAGTTAATTTGATAACATGCATCAGAGTTTTCAGTTCCAAGCAAGTAGATTGATTCAGGAAAAATTGTGAAAATCGGCTAAGTCCTTGTCCTAGGAACAGTTGGGACATTCGGGACACCAAGGCGCGGTTCGGCCGAAACGCCTCCAGGCGGCCCGCGAAGCACTGGGACAAGTGGAACAAATGTACGTGGAGGGCGCGAACTGGCCGGTTCGGCCGAAAAGGAAAATTTTAGCACAGGAACAATCGGGCCATCGGGACGCGAGGGACGCGGAAAGCCGGTTCGGCCGAAGGAGAAGAAAAATAGCTAACTGCTCGGGACATTTGGGCCTTGAGGACGCGAACCACCGGATTGGCCGAAATGGAGAACTTTCGTACTAAGCAGTTGGGACATTTGGGCCTTGAGGATGCAAACCAGCCGGTTCGGCCGAAATAGGAAACTTCAGCACAAGGACAAGTGGGACAAAGGGACGTGCGGGACGCGGATAGCCGAAGGAGCCGAAAGCCAATCAGATCACGCCACGTGTCACTGGTAGAAAAGGGGTGAGGAAGCCCATTTCGGGTGGATTGGAGGATTTTGTCTGTGAAGCACTGGGACATTTGGGACAAAAAGATGCGGTGGACGTGAAAATTTGGCAAGCCCGTGGACAAATCACAGCATGACACATGTCGCCAAGGAAAAAGGTCCAAAAAGTCAAAGGGGTGAGTTTTCAAGAACTCGATCCGAACCAATGAAATAGTGCCACGTGTCCAAGTTTAAGGGGACCATAAGAAAAACATGTGAAAAGGTGGAGAGAGGGAATTTCTCAACAAACAGAGCTCGCCACGTGTCATCCGGATGGCGAACGTGGGAAAAGAAATTTAAAAATCCGTTTTCACCTGTTTTGTGCCCTAAATCTTCAGATCATCATATCTTTCGATCCAGAGCTCGATTTGCACGTTCTTTATATCAACAAAACTGTTTAAATTCTCTACATGATTCTCGGGGTCAACCTTACATTTGGTGTAGTTTGGAGGGAGAAAATTAAGAAAACGTCTCGACGCGTGTAATGCTTCAACTACCAACTTTAATGTAAAGATGCACTCGCCGCTCCTGTTAGATAGCCCGTCGTTTTGCCGTAATCCACCACTTATGCCATAATGAGATGATTTTAAATGCTACCAAGAAGTGGTTTTAGCAGATTCTAGATTTCCTCTCTCCCCCCTCTCATTCCTTCATATATATTGTAAAGAGGAGCTCCTTTAACGGGTCAGACATTTTTTTTGCATCCTCCTTTATTCCCTTGCTTGCAAGAGAATTTGTGGAGCTTTCAAACCTCCCATATGGGTTGTAATGCCATTCTTTTTCCTCTTGGCCACTGTAATGTACTGTATCGACTCTTGAGCAATAATATATATGTTTGTGATTGATTCTCAACCCTCTCATGTATTCATTGTCTGTCATTTTGATCTCTTATTGCAGTTTGGTTACCTGTGCATGGTGTTTGTATTGCATCTAGGTGGTCTATGTTAAATTTTCAAAACAAGTGTCTGACATTCCTTGGTGCATCACCTTTGTAGTTTAGGTTTTATTCTATGCATTTTCTTACCCCGTCTCCTGGCAAGTTAGATAAGGTTTTAGTGAACCCTCTACATTTTTGTGTGCATCTCGACATAGAGGAATAGGAACTAGCCTTCTCTCGGAGAATATTTTCTCATCGTACAAGTCCCGCACTTGGAGAAAGGATTCCATGTTGTGCAATCACACTAGATGCCCGAACATCAACCTAGAAGCCCGATCTCGCATCCGGGGTCTTTGTGAGTCTCGCAACAACAGTTCTGGCACGCCCGGTGGGACCCTAGAGGTCTCATTTTTATTGTAGCAAAGTTGATATACATCTACTGCAGTTTTCTTGCTTATAAGAGCTATTATTTTCATATCTGGCGACTCCAAGGGGAATAATCAACTGGTTTTAGTAGTGCAAGCCTGAAAACTCATGAGAAGGATCACCACAAGGTCAAGAGTTGGAGAAGAAGAAGCGCTATTTGAATACCTGCAGTTATCTCCAAGAAGAAGGCAAAGAGGAAGAAGGATTCAAAGGTCTCCATCTCCACCAAACAGAACTCTCTCAACTCCTCCACCTGATAGGCCTTTCATTCAGTATACAAGGGTTTTAAGACCGATTAGAATGGCTCAGAACAATCCCTACGTCAACTTCACAGCAAAGCAACCAACTTGCTCTCAATGCACAACATCCAGTCCCTATTGCAACCTTGAAGAACATTCCCTACTTCACCGGAGAAAATCAGACTACTCCAGGTGATCATGTTAAAGATATTGCTAACCTTTGTGCAATCCATGAAATCAATGAAATGCAAGTGGTCATCAAGTTCTCTGGCATCTTCCTTCAAAGGTAAAGCATTAAAATGGTTTAGGAGCCTTGAAGTGGTTCTATCACAAACTGGAATCACCGTGTATTGCACTTCATGAGCAATTTGGAGAAAAGGGAGACAACTTTTCTCTTTTGGAGCAATCGACGCACTATCAAGAGAACCCCCAATGAGCGGTGGCCGATTTCAACTTCAAATTTCAAAGGTCTTGGGATAGGATTCCAGTGGCAGTCAAGCCAACAGCAGAAGGTGCTTTTCTATATTACCTTAAAGCTTTAAATTCTGATATTTCTATGTTGATTCAGTCCATGGGAGGCACAACAATCCCTATGGCTTATAGCATTGCCATTAGGGCTGAAAACTATCTTATTCAAGCTGGTAAACTGGCTCCTAGGCCTCCTATGCCCTTGTATCCAAACTTAGAAAATCCAAGCACTAGTCAAGCACCCACTTTAGCTCCTGTTCCCACTCCTAGAAATCAGAGTTCAAATGAAGCTTCCACTTCATCTCCAAGTGCTTCAAATGAACTCCAAGAGGTCATGAAATAGTTGCAAAATTTGGGAAATGAGCTGGTTACTATTAAAAGGCAACAAGCCCAAGGTTTCAGACCTTCCTATCAACCCCAAGCTCAGCCTAATAGGCAGCCATACCAACCACAAAGACCACCTAATCCAGCTACAAATGTGAATCAAACAAGGCCTCCCGCTAATAGACCATTCCAGCCCTATAATCCAAATGCCATATCTGCCTCTAAGGCATTAGTGCCAACACATAACAACATTGCTCAGGAATATGACTGGTGCTTTCCATGCAACGAGCCTCATAACCAATCCATGTGTTTCAATGGTGCTCTCAATCAAGCACTAATGGTGACAACTACTGGTGTGGAGGGCGAGGGAATTCAAGGAAACAATCAACAACAAGAAACATTCCAACAGCAATAAGCCCCAAATGACACCACATTGGTGAACTAGCAAGCAGAAGATTTTTGTGGCATGAATCAAGCAGTTTCTCAAGGTGTCGCAGCCAACACAAGGTCAAAGAGGAGAAATTTGGGTGAAGAACAACTGTTAACCCCAGCCAATCCACAACCTTCCACGGCCCCACAAATGATTAGCAAGAAAAGTCCAGTTTCAAATACACAAGGGCAGCCAAGAACAGCCCCTAGGCCAACTCAAATGCCAGTTGTTGCTACCCACGTGCAAGGAGTGAATGTGCAAACCAAGGGACAGCAGAGAGATCCTTCATCCCCATTCAATATCATTAAACAGATGAAGAAGACTAACGTCAATATATCAATGTGGGAATCCCTATCCATCCCAGGCCAAAGAGATCTGCTGCAAGCTGCCATGAAGGACTGGTCAACTTCGAATCAGCGGGTTCAGATGCAAGACAAAGTGCTTACAAATGTTGCCCAGCCTGAAGGAAGTCATGGAGCACAACAAGGTAAAATGTTGAAGCCCCCTCCTTTCTATGTTTCATTAATCATTGGGGATAAACTAGTACACAATTGCATGATTGATTCGGGGCAAGTAGCTCAGTGATGCCCAAGCAAATAGCTGATCAACTAGGGCTCCAGTATGAAACAACATCCAAAGGGGTAGTGCAGCTAGATGGGACAGCAATAGCAATAGTTGGAGTGATTAGAAATTTGAGTCTTACCTTGCATGCATGTCCAAATGTTGTTGTTTTACAAGATGTATCAGTCATAGATTTTCCACCACTCTTTGCCCTTTGTTTATCAAGGGATTTCACAGCCAAAATTGGAGGCTACTTATCTGTTGATTGGTCACACATGTTGTTCAGAACTAGATATGGTACTAAGGTCACAATCAGATCCGAGCCAATTGCAAACTTTCATATTGAGCCTCATACTCCAAGCCAAATCAATGCCAACTGCTCAAAGATTTGATCAAGAAGATTATCCAAACACGATGAGGTCGACACTAAGGTTGGAAGTATCCCGGACCTAACTCTTGATGAATGGGAAAACAAGATACATGCTTTTGATCCCTATCAAGAAGTAGAAGAATCTGAGCTGGGATTCTATTATATACACGAAGAAAATCAACCTGTTCCTAGCATCACCAAGCCAAGCCATAACGATGACAATGAGGTATGGCAACTGTTTTTTTGACGGATCAAGGAGTAGGCAAGGTGCAGGAGGAGGAGCTATGCTCATTTCACCACAAGGTATAAAGTATTACTCAGCCTTTCGTTTTCAGTTTTCTTGCTCAAACAACACAGCTGAGTATGAAGCCTTAATTCATGGACTGCACTCGGCAATGAAGAAAGGCATCAGGAATTTACAAGTGTTCGGGGATAGTGAGCTAATCGTCAACCAAGTTAGGGGACAACATGCTACCAAGAATGATCTACTCAAATGCTACAAGAACAGGGTGTGGGACCTCATGGAAGATTTTGAAGGTTTTGGCATCGAATCCATTCCCAGGAAAGAGAACCAAGCTGCTGACAGGCTTGCAAAGTAGGGGCAGCCTTTGACATTATGAAAATCATTCAACAAGACAAGGTATAGCCAAACATCCACGTGATTGTGAGGCCCTCAGTGCCGGATAACAATGTTAGTTGGCAAGTGTTTGAGAATGACCAGCAAATCGTCAATTTCCTACAAGAAGAGGCTGAATTCTCAGCTAGGAATCAGGACAGACTAGAGCAGCAGTATGGGGATCAAGTAGTGTAGCTACTGGACAAACAAGCTTCCCAAGGGTTTAGTGACATGTTGGAATCTATATTCAACCCTAACGACCAGTTCTATAAAGAAAAGGCTAACATACAAAGTCAAGAGGGAAGATTCAGAGCCAATTTAGATTGGGGAAGGCAAAATGCTTCAAATTGGTAGAGTGGCCACCGAGGCGGAGAAATCAGATTTCATACAGCTTTGCCAAGAATTTCCAGATGTTTTCGCTTGGAGCTATGAAGACTTGAGAGGATTAAATCCAAATTTGGCTCAACATACCATAGAATTGGATACAGATGCTAAGCCCATCGGTGCGTAAGGCAGACCTGTTAACCCTCACATTGAGCCTCTAATGAAGAAAGAGCTAAATAAGCTAATAGAGGCAAGCATTATATTCCCGATCAAGCACTCAAGCCGGGTTGCTAACTTGGTTCAGTCGGTCAGAAGAAGAGCGGAGAAATCAGGTTATGTGTGGACTTTAGGGACCTCATTAGGGCATCTCTCAAAGATCATTACCCACTTCCTTCAATGGAACAAATATTGCAAGTAGTATCGGTTCGAGAGATTCTCTCTCTTAGATGGCTACTTAGGGTATAATCAGGTGATGGTGAAAGAAGATGACCATTCAAGACGGCTTTCACCACCAAATGGGGAACCTATGCCTACAAGAAGATGCCATTTGGGCTATCAAATTTGGGGCTACTTTCAAAGGGTAATGGATATGGCATTTAAGGGTTGATCAACAAAATAGTTTTGATATATCTTGATGACATCACCGTATTCTCCAAAAATGTATTGGATCACCTCTTTCACCTCCGAGGAAAGAGTATTTCAGAGGTGTAGAAAATTTGGGGTATCATTGAATCCCAAAAATGCATATTCTGCTCACGAGGGGAAACTTCTAGGCCATATTGTCTCGAAAGAGGGACTGGCAATTGATCCAGAGAGAGTTGAAGCCATAAGAGCACTACCATTTCCAATTCACAAGAAGCCTCTTCAAAGTTTCTTGGGAAGGATCAATTTTGTCCGCAAGTTTATCCCAGATTTTGCAGCCCTTGTCAAGCCCATCACCAAAATGTTAAAGAATAGCATGGCTTTTAAGTGGACAGCAGAAGGCAAGGAGAGTTTTGAGGCAATCAAAGAAGCTATCTCTCAAGCACCAACTCTCATCAACCCAGACTTCTCCAAGGATTTCATCCTCTATGCATTTGGAGGTGATGACACTATTTCTGCCATTCTAGTACAGCAGAACAAAGATAATGATGAGCAGCCGATTGCCTTTTTAGCTAGAGCCTAGATGACTACGAGGTGAGGTACTCTTTTATTGAAAAGCATGTACTTGCAGTAATCAGAAGCTTGAAGAAATTCAAGCATTTAGTCTCAAACAACAAGGTCCAGTTGCTAGTCTCACATGCTGGAGTTAAGGACTTCCTCCTCAACAAGGATTTGAATGAGAAAAGGGCAGGTTGGATCACCCGTGTCATGGAATATGACATTGATATCAAGATCACCAAGCTGGTAAGAGGGAAAGGACTGTGTGAGCAGCTGGTTTTAGGGAAGCAAAAGGAAGTATGCAACGAAGAAGAGGCTGTTTTGACAGTCCAGGATAGCCATGAGCCAAGTGGAAATCATGAAGAAGACAATGCTTCCCCCACTCCTTGCTGGACCCAAGGTATTATGCACTTCCTAGGCACAGGCCTATGCCCTCTAGAGATGAACAAGGCCCAGAGAAGACACTTCAGGTTGCAGGTTGTTCCGTATGCCATTGTTGATGGAGTTTTGTTCAAGAAAGACGTGAATGGAGTGCTGCTGAGATGCATTAGCACAGATCAGATTCAAAGGGTGTTGGAAGAGTTTCATGGTGGACCAGCTGGTGGCCATTTTACACCAAGAGTGATAGCTCTAAAAATCATGAAGGCTGGTTATTATTGGCCTAAAATTTTCAGTGATTGCTATGCATGGATCAAGAGGTGTAAGAATTGTGCATTCTTCACAGGAAAAGAAAGACTTGCTGCCCTTCCATTGCATCCAATCTCAGTTGACCAGCCATTCATGCAATGGGGTTTGGACTTCATTGGAGTCATTAATCCTAATTCAAGCCAAGGGCATAAATGGATTTTTGATGACCCACAGACTACTTCACCAAATGGACAGAAGCAGTAGCACTCAAAGAGGCAAATGAGTCTAGCATCTTAGACTTTTATGAGGGAATAACAACCAGATTTGGTGTACCTGCCAAAATAATCTCTGATAATGCATTGGCATTCATTGGATCTAAGGTGACTGAGTGGGCTATCAAGAACGGTATTTACCTAAGCACTTCATCGAACTATTACCCTCAGGGTAATGGCTGAGTCGAGTCTACAAACAAGAACTTGTTGAAGATCATTAGAGGTCTCTTGATGAAAATTAGAAGTCTTGGCATACCAAACTGAAATCAGCCTTATGGGCTGATAGGATAACTCCCAAAAGATCCACAGGTAACTCTCCATTCAGGCTTGTCTATGGAAGAGGGGCAATCTTTCCCATGTCACTTGAGTTGCCAACATTGGAACTCATGAAGTAGCTGGAGTTACTTGAATTTGAGCCCATGGAGGTGAGATATGTAGAGTTGATGGAGCTGTAAGAGATCAGAAATCAGGCATCCCAAGCAATGGAAAAGAATCAAGCTTTGATCAAGAAGAACTTTGATAGAAAGGCCAAGGATAGATCTTTTCAAGTTGGAGATCTAGTTCTGAAATGGGATGCAGATCGGGCAAAACCAGGAAAGCATTCTAAGTTTGATGCCATTTGGAGTGGCCCCTACATGGTCACAAAGTGCAAGAGCAGCAATGCTTTCCAATTGGCCTCATTGGACGGTGAAGAACTCCCGATTCCGGTCAATGGAATCTATCTCAAACATTGCTACTGAAAATAAGAGGTTCACCCTTGTAAATATTAGCCTAGATTTCAATTCCTCTAAGTGCGTATGCACATTGTCTTGTTGTAGTTAGGTCTCAGTTTCCCTAAGTGCTTTGGTGCAGGTTTTGTCGCTCCTAGATTGAGTTTTTTCTGATTCAGGCGTGCTCTCATGGAGGGAGTTGCGTAGATAGGCTCATTTCAGGTCATTGCTTATGACTCCATGCCCAATGGATCGCTAAAAGGCCACTGATCTTCTACCTAGCAGGCAGGTGACCCGAAAAGTCACCAAATTGTTATCTAAAATTCACCCCCCAGACTTAATTTGATAACATGCATCAGATTTTTCAGTTCCAAGCAAGTAGATTGATTCAGGGAAAAATTGTGAAAATCGGCTAAGTCCTTGTCCTAGGAATAGTTGGGACATTCGGGACACCAAGGCGCGGTTCGGCCGAAACACCTCCAGGCGGCCCGCGAGGCACTGGGACAAGTGGAACAAATGTACGTGGAGGAAGCGTGAATCGACTGTTCGGCCGAAAAAGGAAAATTTCAGCACAAGAACAATCGGGCCGTCGGGACCCGAGGGACGCGGAAAGCCGGTTTGGCCGAAGGAGAAGAAAAACGGCTAATTGCTCGACATTTGGGCCTTGAGGACGCGAACCGCCCGGATCGGCCGAAATGGAGAACTTTCATACTAAGCAGTTGGGACATTTAGGCCTTGAGGACGTGAACCGGCCGGTTCGGCCGAAACAGGAAACTTCAACACAAGGACAAGTGGGACAAAGGGACGCGCGGGACGCTGGATAGCCGAAGGAGCCGAAAGCCAATCAGATCATGCCACGTGTCACCGGCAGAAAAGGGGCGAGGAAGCCCATTTCGGGTGGATCAGAGGATTCTATCCCATGAAGCACTGGGACATTTGGGACAAAAAGACGCAGTTGACATGAAAATCCGGCAGGCCCGTGGAAAAATCATAGCATGACACGTGTCGCCAAGGAAAAAGTCCAAAAAGTTCAAAGGGGCGAGTTTTCGAGCACTGATCCGAACCAATGAAATAGTGCCACATGTCCAAGTTTAAGGGGCCCACAAGAAAAACCCACAAAAAGGTGGAGAGAGGGAATTTCTCAGTGAACCAGAGCCTGCCACATGTCGTCCAGATGGCAGAATGTGGGAAAAGAAATTTAAAAATCCGTTTTCACCTGTTTTGTGCCCTAAATCTTTCAGATCATCATATCTTTCGATCCAGAGCTTGGATTTTCACATTCTTTATATCAACGGAAATCTGTTGAAATTCTCTACATGATTCTAGGGTCAATCTTTCATTTTGGTGTAGTTTGGAGGGAGAAAATTAAGAAAACATCTCTGACGCGTGTAATGCTTCAACTACCAACTTTAATGCAGCAGACAGCTCGCCGCTCCTGTTAGACAGCCCGCCGTTTTGCCAGAATCCACCGCTTCTGCCATAATGAGATGATTTTAAATGCTACCAAGAAGTGGTTGGAGCAGATTCTGGATTTCCTCTCTCTCCCCTCTCATTTCTTCATATATATTGTAAAGAGGAGCTCCTTTAACGGTCGGACATTTTTTTGCATCCTCCTTTATTCCCTTGCTTGCAAGAGAATTTGTGGAGCTTTCAAACCTCCCATATGGGTTGTAATGCCAGTATTTTTGCCTCTTGGCCACTGCAATGTACTGTATTGACTCTTGAGCAATAATATATATGTTTGTGATTGATTCTCAACCCTCTCATGTATTCATTGCTGTCATTTTGATCTCTTATTGTAGTTTGGTTACCTGTGCATGGTGTTTGTATTGCATCTATGTGGTCTGTGTTAAATTTGCAAAACAAGTGTCGACATTCCTCGGTGCATCACCTTTGTAGTTTAGGTTTTATTCTATGCATTTTCTTACCCCGTCTCCTTGGCAAGTTAGATTAGGTTTTAGTGAACCTCTCGCATTTTTGTGTGCATCCGAACAGAGGAATAAGAACCACCTTCTCTCGGAGAATATTTTCTCATCTGTGCAAGTCCCACACTTGGAGAAAGGATTCCATGTTGTGTAATCACACCTGGATTCCTGAAAATCAACCTAGAAGCCTGATCTCGCATCCGGGGGTGCTTTGTGAGTCTTCAACAATGAAGGTTTTAGTGAGCTTGAAAGATGGAGAACCTGGACAATTCAAACTTTTTCATTATGTGGTGTGGTCATTAAAGGCCCATTCCTTACCTAGAGCATGTGGTATGGCATGGTGGCATGATATTTGGAGCACAACAGTCATATTCAAGCATGGTTAGAGCTTTGTGACATTACACATGATGTGTGGAAGGATTTTCAGGTTTGTTCTCATCTATTTGACAGTATTTCATGGTCCTTGGGAAGCAAAACTTGAGAACAAGTCAAGAACACATAGGTAAGTCATGGTGGTTGAGAAGTTATAGTAGTATACTGAGATAAATTGATTATTTGGATAGTTAAAGGAGGTACATCTAGTTCTTCATGTCAAATTTCAAGTTTATATTATGAAGGTTGTAAGAAATACTACTTTTAGTTATATCGAGTTTCTAGAAGTGCTTTTTCCATCTTGATGTCTTGTTTTGAGTACTCATTTTCTCATAAAATCTTTTCATAGGGTCTTGTTATTTTCACCATAGATGAGGCATAGAACTAAGATTGTTTCAGAGTTGGAATGGAGTTAAATTGTGTCCTAACATTTATGAATGATTGTTAACAAGCTAAGGTGATCTAAACCCTCCTCAAAAATTTAGTTTAGAGTGGTGAAGAAATATGCTTGGTATGATGTCTAAATGACACGTAAATTCTAATGTGATGATTTTCACTTATAGGCAATTCATTAGATCTCATTTTGGTGATGATTTGGTTTTCCGTATGTTTTGGGAAGAGAGAGAAAAACCCTAGTTTTGTGGGTTTTGTTACTTTAGGGCTGAGATGATGGTTCCAGGATCGAAACCAAATTGTTCCAGAATCCTTGGGAAATATGTTACACATCCATGAATATTTTCAAGCACGTACAATGGATAATTATTGAGTTATAGGTGCTCAAAGGTGCACTACTGATTTCATCCTTAAGGGCTAAAATGTTATTCTTGTGCTTTGGAGTTAGTTTGATCATTTTTCTTGTTGTAGATGATGTTTTTGGTCATATATAACATATTAGAACCTGGTATGATGTTTTTGAGCTCTTGGTTTGATCAGATAAGTTGGTTTCATGTTAAAACCTTAATGGATTAATTGATCATAGAAGGCTTGTTTGAGAAGGTGACTAAAGCAGAAGTGTTGGGTAAGATTTCACCATGTGAGCTATGCATGATAGTGCATGTACATGTTGGTAAAAAAATTTAATTGTTTGTGTGGTGGATGATCTCATAAGATTATTTGGAGGTATTTGTGAATGTTTCTCTCAAGAATGGTTTTTGAGTCTTAGAAGCCTAGAAGATATTTTTTAGATATTGGATTGGTTTAAGGCCTTTCACCGTGAGTTGGAAGAAAGAGTAAGTTTTTCTTGAAATAGGATTCAAATACATTTCCAATGATATATAGTTTGTTTTTTTATGAGTTGATTTGATAGGAGAAACATCTCATCTTTAAATACCTAATTTTGGGGTCTTGAAGTTAGTTTGGAGAAATTTTAGAGTTTGAGTTGGTTGGAGGTCTTGTTGTATATATCTTCCCCCCGGGTAGATATAGATAAACGGAAGAGTATGGAAATCAGAGAAACTCAAAGCCTGATATTTATTACGTCACCAATAAACCATGGTGCAGGTAAAGTGCGCACGAAAAAGGGTGTCGACATGAAAAAGGATGCACCTAATGGTGCACGCGAGAAGGTGTCGACACAAAATGGATGCGCCCATGGCGCAGGTAAAAGGCGCATGACAGAAGGTGTCAACAAAAAAATGGATGTGCCCATGGTGCAGGTAAAGGGCGCATGAAAAAGGATGTCAACATGAAAAAGGATGTGCCTGTGGCGCACGACAGAAGGTGTCGACACAAAAATGGATGCGCCCATGGCGCAGTAAAGGCACATGGCGAGAAGGTGTCGACACAAAAATGGATGTGCCCATGGCACATGTAAAAGGCACATGACAGAAGGTGTCAACACAAAAATGGATGTGCCCATGGTGTAGGTAAAAGGTGCATGACAGAAGGTCTCAACCAAAATGGATGTGCCCATGGCGTAGGTAAAAGGCGCACGACAGAAGGTGTCGACACGAAAATGGATGCGCCCATGGCGCAGGTAAAAGGCACACAATAGAAGGTGTCAACATGAAAACGGATGCACCCATGGCACATGTAAGAGTATGTCAACATAAAGATGGATGCGCCAAGGTGCACCTTTAGGAGGCACAACATTTTGAGTGCTGACAGGAAGCAGACCCTGGCGCAGATATTCAGATGGCCATAACTTTTGACAAGGAGCTCGGATTCATGCAAGGTTGGAATTTTTGGAAAGCTTACGAGGTCCTATATCCAACTATGACTAGATATATTTAATTGGGTGATAAAAATTCTTAAAAATTCAAAATACAGTTCGCCACTTTTTGGGTTCGCTAGGGTTCTCACCTACCATCATAATGAGATGAATTAAATGCAATCTGGAGGTGGTTGGGGTAGATTTGGAATTCCTCTCTCTTTTCTCTCTCATTATTCCTATAAATTTTAAGGAGGGGCTTCTTTCTAAAGGTTAGAAATTCTTCTTTTGCCCCTCCCTTCTTCTCTTTGGCAGGTGAATTTGTGGAGTTCAAACCTCCCATCTAAAATTGTAATGCAACTTTGCCTCTTGGAATTTTGTAGTGTATTGTATCAATATTTGGAGAAAATAATGCATGTCTGTGGATGATTCTCAACCCTCTCTATGTTCATTTGCATCCTCCTGATCTTTTCGCTACAATTTTTTTATCCGTGCATGATCTTGTATTGCATTTTAATGGTTTGTGTTTATTTGGCAAGACAGGTGTTCTTCATTCCTCGGTGCATCACCTTTGTTAGTTTAGGTTTATTTTTATGCATCTTCTTACCCTATCTCCTTGGAAAGTTAGTTTAGGTTTTGAGTAAACCCTCTACATTTTTACGTGTGCATCTGAACAGAGGAATAGGAACTAGCCTTCATCCGGAGAGCTTTTTCGATTTCGCAAGGTCCCACACTTGGGAAAAGCTCCATGTTATGCAATCACACTGAGAGTCTCAACCCATCGAGTTACGAGAAATTCATGGGTGTTGTGATTCGTCACCAACAAGTGTCTTGCACTTGGATTTGGAAATAAAGTTATTTGTTTTGGAAACTAGACTCGGATACATGTCCATTGATATATCACTTGAGTCATAATGATGAGGTCTGTTGTGTAAAGTAGATCTCTCTTCATGACTGAAATTCTAGGCGTTGAAGACCTAGTAGAGTTTACATGATTCTTGGTGGGTTTCATGGTAAAGATGGATGTTTTGATGCTTACTAAGATTTTTTATGATTTTGAGGACCTATATATGGATGTTTTGGAGATAATGGATCCTTGAAAAAAATTATAAGACCTTGGAGTTATTGAAGCATTCGCTAGAGTTTATTTTGGGCTCTTTTGATAAGCCTTATGTTTCTTCATGGTTTCTTGACCCCTTCCAACCTACTTGGGTCATTTGAGTTATGTTATATGATTCTCTAATTATGATTTTAAGTTGGTATGACAAACCTACTTAGTCATGGCCGACCTAGGAGTGTTATGAGAAATTTTATATATATATATATATATATATATATATATAAGAAAGTGTTTGTATTCGTTTGTGATTAGTTAGAGATAAGTATGTTTGAGTTATGAGCAACCTAGGTGAGGGTTTGAAAGTGGATCAATGGAATAAAAAGGAAACTGAAAATGTGTACAAAATTTTGAAGCGGGTTGGAGAGGATTTGTGCAATAATTTTAAACAAAATCAAGTCATGAATATCCAAGATTGAGAGAGTTAGAATAATGAGGGTTTGAATAGATTTTGAAGGAATTTGGCATTGAATTTTTTTATCACCATCGTTGAGTTGTTGCACCATATCTATAGTGATATTCTTATAAAAATCACTTATGATTATTCATATCCATAGGATTCTCTTGTTGTGAGTAATATCAATAAGGTTTTAGGGGTTTGTGCTCCTTGTGGGGTTGGTGGCTCACTAAAGAAATCTCTTTTGATGTGTAATATTCACTTGAGTGATTTTTCATGAGTAACATTGGCAAGGTTTTAGTGTTTTTCCTTCCCCTTGAGGTTTTCTTTCATATGTTTGGTGTCATGTGTTCTCTCTTTTGATCCTTGTACTTGTGAATGATTAATACACACATAATAAGCTCACATGGTTCATGGTTGACTGAATGAATGGTTTGACTTATGTATGTATGTTATGGATAATGAAACAAAAAAATTAGGACTGATTTACCCCCCCCCTCGAGTTGATTGTGCTTCCAACAATTCCTTCAACCATTATATGATCCAAATAGTTCCTCATTCATATAATAAATTTGCAAACACAATGGCTTCTCTCACATCACTTATCCCCTTGTCAACCAAAGACTTCAGTTGTTTTTTATTGTGCATAGACTCAACCAATCATCCCTTACCAGATAAATCCCATCAATTAATCTTAAATAATACATTCAATTAGATCTCTAGTACATTAAAATCTATGACTATATTTCTCGATCTAAAATATCATCTGATATATCTAAAAACTCTAAAATATCTTTTCTATAATTTGTTAACCACTATGTCATCATAGGTGGTGTCCTTTACAAATGTGGATTTTATGGCCTCCTCCTTCGATGCCTCAAATCTCATGAATCCACTAAATCTATCCAAGAAATCCATGATGGCATATGTGGTGGACACTTTAGTGGTTTTTGTGTTAATAAACATGTATTACGGATGGGCTATTAATGGCTTAACCTTAATAAATATTGTTGTGCATACATCAAGAAATGCGTCAAATATCAGCAACACTTCAACCTCAGTCACATCCCAAGTTAGGCCTTGTAACCCGCTTAGGACTTATGACCTTATCACAATGGGGACTTGACCTCATCGGTCTCATCAACCATCATTCATTACAATGACATCATTACTGCAATTGAATACTTCACAAAATGGGTGGACCTTATTTTACTCATCTATATTAAATCTAATAAGATCATTGAATTCATCCACCATCACATTATTTATCATTTTGGCATTCCTCACAAAATTATCATAGATAATGGAAAATATTTCAAAAATAAAAATATTCAAAATATTTATGACACCTAAAACATAAAACTTAGTTTCTATCTCCCTTCTATCCATAATAAAATGGTCAAGTAGAAGCTTATAATAAGACAATAAAATCCTCATGAAAATCATTGATCAAGTAGGTAGAAATTGACATATCCAAATTCCATTTACTCTCTAGGCCTATCAAACTAGCATTAGTACTCCTAAAAACACTATGATATTCCAATTAATATATGGATTTGAGGTGGTCCTAACCCTTTAATTTCAAATTCCATCCTTCCATGTCCCTCAAAAACCTTATCTTTGATGAGGATTATCATCAAGAACGCTTAGCACAACTTGAAATGTTAGATGAGAATCACCTAATATCCCTTAAACATATTCATGTCTATCAAGAATGCATCTAAATAACATACAATAAAAATTCCAAAGAATTTACCTTCAACATTAGTGGTCTTTTCCTTAAAGAGAATCAAAATTTTCCCCTAACTAGATCAGTCCATATGTCATCACTCACAAGTATAGGTCAGGATCCTATCACGTAGCCTTTCTTGATGGTGAACCTAAAAGAGACCTTTAAATTCCTTGCACTTTTGGCCTTTCTATTGTTAACACATCTACTTACAGGACATTAATCACATCAAATATCTCAATCCTCCACCAACCTATCATTTACCATTGTGATGATTTAAAATTAGGTGGTCCTCTGTCAATTAGCCTACATTTATGACCTTAAAGATGAGCACCATGGCTCTTTTCATTGTATTTTCCATATGGATGAGTTCCCTGTTCATAAGAAAGAACACCAAAATCATTACTCCCATATTATTATTATCTACCAACTAAATATATGCTACGGGCACACATGTGTAATTCATACACACATATCTTCCCTCCTCAAATGGTCTATTATTCTTTACCTCGGCTTAAATATAAAGTCTTAAATATACATAAGGATACAAAATATAAAAAATATATATTGATCCCTCAAAGGAAAGCTATCAAACATCAAAATCAAAGACCAATCCCTCAAAGGATAGTTAATCAAAATATAGACCAATCCGCGAATGACATTGCCTATCTAAAATGAAAAAAAAATTGTATACCACTCCCTCAAAGGATGGTTACCCAAAAAGTCTTCCCACATCGATCATCCTTCATATCAAATTCAAAATAATCGAAATCATCCTAGGAAATCTTCCCACATCGATCAAATTTACTATCAAAAAGAAAAATTTCCACATCAATCAGTTTGTGCAATAAAAATATAGTCGGGTCATAATCCTACAAGCCATTAAAGGAGAACCTACTCCCCCATATTAACTACATATGAACCCTTCGCATGTTGAAAAAATGTATATAATATCTTTTCCACATATACCCATGATCCTACATATGACTAATTATTGTTAGTTATATGTTAAAATTTGTTACAAGGCCTCAAGTGTATTTTCATTGTCATTCAAAATTACCATCACATCACATATATAAAATCCAATTCAAAAAGAAAAATTTCACATTTATTCTTAACCATGATAAAATACATTTTGAAACATACATCAAGATAACCACATTTGAGTCACATCACAACATATCAACATCTAACATCACATCAAATACATCTAATCTATCTAACTTCTCAAAATCTCATTACAAACTCACATAATGTCACATCAAAATAAATCAATAACACATGAATCCAAAATCATCATCATCTATATATATCTCATTAATAATGTTTATACAAAAGACCTCAAAAGGGCTCATATACAAAATTCATGTACTATGTGGTAAACTCAAAATAAGACACTCAAACTCCACCCTAGCCTCCCACCACTCCTCCATCAGGTCTCGAATCTCTTCAAGGTTGTACAACACTCCTATTGTTTGATGAGATGCGATGTTGACCCAATCTATGCTCGTTAGCTCTATGGTCAGCATAGTGAGGTATGCCTTGTAAGCGCTCCATCACTAGCTACTCATAGTAGTGTTGTAGACACAAAATCATGCACTTTGGGTAATTATCTAGTCCTGATTACATACTATTATTTATATGATTCCTAAGTAATAATAGTAATAACTAACCCATGTATTTGGCCATCTTTACTTTCTTTCGTTGTTTTTGGTATTACACTCTTTTTGTCTCATTTTGCCTTCTCATACCTAGGCATTTCTCATTCTAGACACCAGTGCCCATCTAGGATGTCAATGCCAGGTGCTCCCACCCCCTCTAGGATCCCTTGACCTATTTGTATTTTGTTCACATATTTCGGGTCCTTTATAGTCATTTGAGCATCTTGTCTTTTTGGTAGTCAGAGTTTTCAGAGTTAATTATGAAATTCAAGAAAAGGAATCATATGAATATAAAGTTATGTGATCATAATAAATGACCAATCACTAAGCATTAGCTATTACCACCTAAGGATGCATATAAAGGAATCTAAAGAGCATTCAAGCATCCATCTAGCATCCACACACAAGGCCAAGGGACTAATATTTCTGCATACACTTCATACGAGGGAAGTTTATTATATTTCATGCACAAATTTATTACATTTTTCTACATAAAGCTACTTTGTTTTCTATCAAGTGTGACACACACAAGAACCGCCTAGGGAACAATTCCGCACACACATATAACTATATTGGGTCTGAAATTTAGTGCATCATTCAGTTGTAAGTTCACTTATTTGACAACTGAAGATAGTCCAACCCCTCATTTGCATTATATTCTTTTTAGGATAGGTCATTATTTCATTTCCGGTTATCGGTGACCTTGGTGATCATTTTGTGACCTACTATCCACCAAATGTAAAGGATACCAAAACTTCACGACTATTCGAAGATGAGTTTCTAATATTTTGTAGTCACATGCACCCAGTATTAGTCTATAGTGCCTGTAGGTGCCCCTAACCCTTTCTGGGTGCCCCAGGTCCAACATATTCCTCTATATCTACATTTTTCTCGAGCTTCATTGCAACATTCTATGTTTCGATTTTTATCTCTTTGCACCTTCGGGATCTATGCGAAATAACTTAGTCTTCTTATAATTTATTTGCAACTAGGGTTTTGTAATTTTTATCTTAATTTGTTGGGGTCATTTTCTGTACTTAATTGTTTTATCATTTCTTGCTACAATATAAATCATATTGGGAATCTATATTATTTTTATTTTTATTAATCAAGCACCTCTCCTCTCTCAAATACTGGTACTACTCACATGATCACAAAACCGGGAGGCCCCATCTTTCCTCCTCCTACTATTGGCACTCCACATATATGTACTACTGCCTTCCCCACACTTAATCCTACTCCCAAGCTACACTCTTGCAGCTTTTGACATTAACCCCACCTCTCCATACTTTGCTCGGATGCCTCTCATTACGGTGATACCTATCCCTATGTTGCTAGAATTTGTCATGTTCAAAGCATGCTTGATATCGTTCGCTACATCGTGTCTCTCTCTTAACAACCGGTTTTCTAATCCACTATCATCATATCCCTCTCTAAATGTAATGCATAAAAATATTGCTGTAATCTCATCATCTCCTCATCACATTCACCCTTCTCCTCCGCTTCTCCTTCCCTCTATCTCCTTCCCACTCTATCTTCCTTGGATTCCCACTATAGTTTCTACCACTTGTAAAAACCCTTTACATATCCACCATCATCCACATCTATGCCCTCTGGTTACCTTTCCTCCATTGACCGCTTCCCCTCATACACCATCGTGTGTCGGTAAGTCCCTCTCGAATCCTCTCACCGATAGATAATATTCTCACCTAGTATCTATTGAGGAAGACCAAACTACCTTTGCACCATAGGTAAATGTATAGCCTCTATCATTTATACCCTCCTCCTTTGAATCTATTACCCCCTTTAACCTTTCCAACTCTACATCCATGCCTAGTCATGTAGTAAATCTCACATATGGCCTCTAGACTACATCATCCATAGCCAAATCATGAAGGCAACTAGCATAATAGGCATGATACCTCTCCACCCTATCATCCCCCATCTAGTCAAATCTACATCGTATAAAACCCACCACATGATCCATTGGGTCACCTACTCTCCAAGGTAGGTCTAATGACCTCGAGAACAACTATATGCTTATATGCACAATGTTGTAACAAAACCCCACATCTGACCCAAACCTCTACTAAGTCACAAACATCCATAGCTCCATGTATACCTAAGCTAAAAATTCACATCCTCGGTCATTTATTGTTTGGTGCTCCATAATAGTAGATGCAACACACGTAAGTGTCCATGGAAATCTACCACCCCCGAGTTTGAAACTACATTATAAGTGATTTCAATATAATTACTCGACATTAGTTGGTTCTCCGGTACCTCGAATGATAATAGCTCTCGATGTGAAACCCCCTTCCGTGTATCCAATATTAGGGGCATCATCTCCATACAACCTGTCTCATGGTATCTAGACGGACCTCTCAAGTAATGGGTATTATTTCCTCACCTTGGATAGGCATTCATAGAATCTACTATACATCCTCTAAATTAATGGTCATCATGTTGGTACAGTAACTAGAACCCCGTACTTAGCTCCCATATATCTAACAAAGCAAACATTAGCCTAACATCTCAAGGAATCTAGTGGTAGTTACAGAATCCTCCTAAACCAAAAATGGTCAAATTCTCCCACTCAAGCATCAGTCACACCATCCCCGATCCTATCTAACATCTCTAGGAATTTTTCATGAAGATAGATGGTGTCCCTCGCATGTGAAAAAAAACACAAAAACACATCACTCGGTATTTTTATAAAAATCAAACCGATAATTTTCGATTTCCAATTAGTGATATTTTCATTAAACAAATCTATAGTGATCCACCCAATAATTTTCAATCATATGATCAACGTCGATTGGGATTTCCTACGTAAATTTCAAAAATTACAAAAACAAAATAAATACAAAAAAATTAAAAAAATATACAAAATCAAACCTACTTATCCCTCTCTTAGTTTGGTGCCTCTTCCTATCACTTCGATCACCTCCATCTCTCAAAAGCACTTAAAAATGATAAGTCAAAGCTCTCAAATCAGAAAAGAACACATTACTAATGATTCATTTGCACACCTATTGGGATCATCGGTGATCCATAATTTTTGTCGATCTATGTTGGCTAGATTTTATGCACGATTGAAAACCTAGGAATTTATGAGATAAATCTCCCTCATTTACCGGTGAGGCTCCCGTGTAATATTTCTATCAATTATGGATCTAAGTAATTGTTCATGGGTTTTACTTTAATTACAAAGCTCATGAGCCATAGCTAGGAAATTTTTCAGCAAGTAGTTGTAAAGAAATATTTGCGAAAAGGAAAATAATTGAATCCGGGAAGAAAGAAGAGAAGATGTGCAATCCAACCAATAGTTCGTAGAGTTGGTCTCATGCACATAGATAAAAAATAGATGTCAAAATACAGATTTTAAAGGAAAGGAAAGTTTCAAATCTAGATCTGAGATAACACAAAGTTTATGCAAGGATCTACATAGAAGTAAGAAATGAATACACCGTTGACACAAAGTTCTACATAAATCTGTCTCTATTCAATTCCTTAGCTTTTAGAAAAGATATCAAGGGTTTCAGCTTAAAGTATAGAACACAAGAATTTTGATTACAAATTCTTCCCCCTTTACCCATAGGTTCTTCCTCCATTTATAGTGTATGGAGGGGAAATTACAAATAGGAAACTATAATTGAACTAGAACATGTGGAAGTTGTAAAGGAAACAACTGGAAATCTTTCTCCTAGAATTCCTCTCTAAGTGACATGCATCTAGAGATTAAGTCAAAGTTGTGCACATCTTCCACTTATCTTAGAGAACCTTTTCAAATAACTTAAAGTAATGGATTTTAACCTAATAACGTTAAACTTACAATTTCATCCGGGAACATAAGAATTAAGAGAAGAAAGAATATCTCACATTGTAACACCCTACGCTTTCTTCTATTATGATACTAAATGTACTTTTAACATATAATTCAACATTTTCCCATCTGTCACCAACATCCTACATGCTAATTGCAATCATCCGTTGGTCATGTTGGAATCTTCAGGTAATAATTAATGAATTGTGCATCCAACCTAATTATTGTCTTTTCCTACAACATCTTAGATTTTCCTACAAATAGGATGATAAGACCTTGAAAACTCCATAATGGATTTAGGAAATTGAGCTATGATCGGAAACACCGAGGCTTGAATAATCTTGTTACTTTTAATTTCGCATAAGAGATTTCCTTTCAGCTCTAGATATTTCAATTAAATCAATGATAGGTTCAAGGCCTATGTCTGTATCATTGATTTCAGCAAATCAAGAAGTTATGCATGATTCTACTAGTCCTTCTCTTTCATCATGCTTCATCATGCATCGAACAATCTTCACCGAGCTCTTTTTTTTTAATTGCAAGAATCCTTTGTAATTGGATCAGTTTGTGTAGATCCGGCAATTTCTTCTGATTCGAAGATATATTCAATGTATATGACATTGATTTGGACTTCCTTTCACCAATATGAGCACCTATGATGAATACTTGGGTACTTATACCAACATGCAGACACTTAGAATAACAAAAATCAATCTATTCCAACCCTAGGTGCCAAAATGAAAGCTTCCCGGCAGTGGAAAATATTCTTTAACGTAAAATCCTCCTTCCCTTGGTGCCAAAACCTTTCCGGGCTGCAAAATTTATCAAAAATAATTAATTTCTTATCCTTTATGGTGTCTCATGCTTATATACCCATCTGCATACTATTTTTAATAATTTCCTTTCCCTAATTTTGGCAATTTAATTAATTAAAATCCATGCTTCTTCATCCAATTTGGGCACCCAAGTCTGCATGCTTCTGATTGTTTTTTATGAATTTATTTTATTTATTTTTAGCATGCATCCTTGAATTCTCTTTAGCTCATCCACTTGCCTTGACTTTCCTTCCATTTATGGTGCCAAAATTGACTAGAAATAATATAAATGAATATCATTAAATGCATGTATTAATGCCAATTTGGGCCGCACTTTTTAGCAAGGGAATCTTCTTAAAATAGGAAGTCAAAGAAATGGGAATTTCCACCCTACACTTCAGCTCCAAAAATCCCATCTTCCACTTAAGTGATTTGACTTTCATAATGGCATTTTTCACCCTATTAGGTAGGTAAGATATTTTTTCTGCCTCGCCACCGCCAAGATTCCCACTTGGTAGCTTAAATCCTTCCTCTTAAAAAGTGTGACTTGCATGGATAAGAGCCTTCTTCTTAAAAATGTGACTTGCATGGGTGAATAAACCTCTTTGATGGGAAAAGTTAGCTTCTTTAGGAAGAAAAGAAATTCCCACGGTGTTTTAAGTAATTTTTTTCCTTCATAATGGGAATTTTCACCCTGCTAGGTAGGTAAGAAATTCCCGCCTTCCTGCCACCTCTAAAATTCCCATTGTTGCTTGAGTGATTTTGACTTGATGGGAAAAATTAACTTTGTTAGGTAGGCGAGAAATTCCCATCTTCGTGCCACGCCAAAATTCCCACTTAAGAACTTAGATCTATTATCCCAAAAAGTGCGACTTGCCTAGGAGAGGCTTTTTCTGCTTAAATTCTTCTTTTTTGGTCATAAGTCAACACTCCGTGATTAATTCCTTCCATTTATGAGGCCATGGATGACTTCCAGATGTTCTAGGCAATTAAACAGGCTATACAGAACAAAGAATGGATCAAGGGGAATTTAAAGACAAATTACGGAGAAAACCAAAAACAAACGCAAAAAGAAATAAAAATGAAAACGTTGCTTGGAAGTTGCGAAAATTGCTCTGAATTCATTCCTGGTGAAAACCCTATTGAGATGTGGGAATACTGGCATGAAAATTTCAACAGGGTTCAACCGGAGCACAATTTACTTTAAACAGGATTTATTTATTTAATAAATAATTAAATAAAATTCCCACAGACAAAACCTAGCAAAGGGATCAAATGAGTTTTAGCATCTGGGTATTTGTCAAAATTGGCTCATATGATTCACTAGGAATATATTAATGTAATGAGGACAACTTCAGGCAATAAAAACATAAGACGACCCGTTACTATAAAAGAACAAAAATTTTAAAAGGGGTAGTCTCAGATTTAAGGGTGAAATCTGGGACACCAATCTATTATCCCTAAACGTCATCAATCCATAATCACCACCGATCCCATCCTTTTTCATGCACCTTATCCATTTTGGTCACCTTTACCTCTTTCAAACACATTTCTATACCATCAAGAGCCTTATAAATTTTCTTTGATGCTCATCACCTTGTCAAAACTCTTTTTGACCATACATCAAGTTTTGCACACATTTTGGATGTCTACCTTCGACCCTTTTGTCCCGTAGCTTCACACATCCTCGGGATAATAATCCCATTAGATACTCTCCATGTAGCACTCCTTCGAAGCATGTGTATCTATGATTTATACATTAGCATCGCCTTACCAAGGCCTTATAATGTCTCCTACCAAGTGTTTCCAAGACTACTAGCATCTCTACAAATTCTTCCAGCATGGTCATTTCAGGACTATATTCAAATTATGTAGCATCTTAAAGTAAATATTTCCAAGAAATTTAACTCTCTTAAATCTAATGACCAATAGATTCAATCATTGGCTTGAAAGGGAATAATATCCTTTTCACAAAGCGGGGTATCCTCATGTTAGTTTTTATCTCGTGGCCTATACCTACAAACAACTCAACAAAAAGGGGCAAATGTAGACACCACCTTTTCACCCCTAGGTGACCCAAAGTACATATTTTTGGATTAGGGTAAATGTGAGGATTTTTAAAGGACCCACAACCTTGTAGAAAGAGGAGGATGAGGAAAAAGAAGGAACACTCCCACATAATAGAAGGAGAAAAGAATACAAAGCCACTAGAAATAAGATAATAAGCTGCTATACTCAAAGAGTCGGTAGTTGAAAAATATAAATGAAGAAGAGAAGGAAGAGCACCCATAGTCAGAACCAAAAATAACAAGAAGGACCAGCCAAGAAGTAAAAAGAAGATGCAAATCCAGTAAGTTACCAAATGAAGAAGTGGAGACAACCACGAGGTGACCACAAAAGAAGTAGAAGAAGAGAGAAAAGTGAAAGGATACGACTATCAATTTTTACCCTTCTTTCCCTTCTTTGAGCATACCAACTACCAATTCTCTGGAAAAAGGTTCCTCTAAATCCAACATGCTTGTTAAGGGTAGAGTTAGAGGAGATCTAGTCTGTAATTCCATGTTCAAAGAGATGGGACCCTCCTTATCTAAATTAGAATGATCATATTCATGAGGCCTCTTGATTCCCAAAGTAGGTCTCTCCCCAAGTGGGAAAATGCTACTTGTTAACTAGCCACAACACACTCAGTTGTTGTAGCAAATTGAGCAGCGACCAATAGATCTACTCTCTTCACTTCTTGTACCTCCAATTCAGAATCTGAATATTCCTCAAGATCAGGGATATTCCACCATTTGGAATACTTTTTATTTCCATATTGAGCTTTCTTGTGAGGGTAGGTAGGTGGAGATGGAGATGGTATGTAGACTGTAGTTCTTACATCCGAATGTTGTATTTTTGTAGTCTAAAGATTGGAAATGGGATACCTCACCCATTTTGAGGTTCATTTTATTTGTAATTCCTTTACTAAGGTCAAATTCTAACATAAGTGAGTAACCAACCATGAAATCTTGAGTCATCTTGTTTTATGAATCTCCCTAAGCAATTCCCAATATCCTCCGCAGCAAGATAAAAATTGAGAGGGAGGTTGGGTAGCCTCACCCAAACCGAGACACGTGAGATGGAGAAGGTTCATGGCTCAAATTTTGGAAACCATGGTGTAGTGAACAAACCTATAGAGCCTCAAAACTAAGGGCCTTCATTAACAACCATGTGATAATCATTCTGATTAATGAAAAGAATGATGAAAAATCCTCTGGCACAGAAGAAATGATCATAATTTTTGGTCCAATTGGAATGGATCCACATGATAAGGTCATTTGTTGAATTCTAGACACCATTAAACCTACAGATGAAAGCCTTTTTCTCCATATTTGTTTGGAAGGTTAGAGATTCTGCATTGGTTATTTCCAGAGAAGGGATATCCACACTTGTTCCATAATTTAGGTTGGGGGAGGGGTTATAACCACACGTAAGCGGATGCAACATTCTTGAATAGAGATTCTTTGAATGAAGGGTTTCGAGCTATGGTTATTCCCCTAAAAATCCTCACATGAAAATTAGATAATCCCTTCTAACCCTGTAAGAGCTTAGCACAGAGTTGTCCTCTAGAAATTTTCCTCCAAAGGTAATATTAATTAGATCTAATTTGTAGCACATTTTAAGAGAAATGGATGATTTAAGATCCATACCCTTGGCATGTGAGGGGAAAATAATGCAGAGTGTGGTCCTATTCCATGTGTGAATGAGAACACAGGAAGTGAGGTTAGGTTCCTACTCTGTAGTCCGAGGAACCAAATCGAAGCTGCAACTGAACCACCCCTATTTCTTTCCTTTTATGGTATTTCATACTCGAGAGATGGATAGTCACACCCTAGCGGAAAACCTTGACACTTGAGTATAATCCAAAAGCACTCCTCACCCATTGGCTTGTATTGATGTATTGATGTTGGGGATGGTGTTAGTAGGGGCCTTGGGTTTGGGAGATCTCTTACCCTACCGTTATTCAAAATGAGCCCATGCTTATTTTGGCTAACTTTCCTTCATTCTTTCCTTCCTTGTGCTTCAAATTCAATTTTCACACATTTTGAGCACTCAAAATATTCTAGAAATGGCTTCAATAGATAGATAATTTCTTCCCCTTTCTAGAAAGGTAAATAAGTCCTCCTAACTCCTTGTATTTTTTGAGTTATGGCTCGGTGGAGTTTGGAGGGAAAATTTGCCCAAGGCGGACCCGCGGAGAAAAGTTTCCCACTTAGCCCTTTTGGCTAAAAGACACAAAGTCATTTGAAACCTGCAGCCCACAAAGGGAAGGAAGTGCATTAGCAGTGGCAAGGAAAATTTTGGCACTTAGCCCTTTTGGGCAAAAAACTCAAAGGAAAATTTCAGCCCGAAAACCCGCAGAGTAAAATAAATTGTTTGAGGATGTAACCAATTAGAATGTGCCACATGTCAAGTCGAAGTGGCGGGTGCCAAAGAGAACTTAAATTTTTTGGATTTTGGTCAAAATATGTCAAAGGAAAAAATGGAAGCGCATCCCCACAACCAATCAAAAGGCGCCATGTGTCCATTCATCAACTAGGATCAGGGTGTCGGGAGGATTTTAGAATTTTTTCCAAAGTGGTAAAAAGCGCAAGGATAAAATGGAACCACATCCCCATGAACAATTAGAGGGTGCCACATGTCCACATCAGTGGTAGGGAATTCACCGGTGGAAGACCTTGGAAAAATTTCCCTTACGGGAAAAATGGGCAGAATGTGATTTTGAGACCCGTGGACCAATTAGAAAGTGCCACATGTCATCGGAGCGGTAGGGCCGCAGAGGATTTTGGAAAATTTTCCAATTTCGTGAAAAGGGGAAAAAGGTCAAATTTTGGCCCACAAACCCAATTTTTGCCCTATTTTTGCCTGTTTTTCCCTAAATCTTCAAAGGGCCATATCTTTCGATCCAGAGCTCAGATTTTCATGATTTTGGTATCAATGGAAAGTTGTTGAAATCCTCTACATGATGAACACTTAAATTTTGATTTTTTATGGATTTTTATGGGAGAAAAATGGGAAAAACTTCTCTATCATGAAAAAATTGTAGAAAATGACCCCAACCACCAAAATTAATGAAGTATGGGCCTCTGTTTTGCTCTGCTAAGCAAATACGATGAAGTATGATATTTTTCATGGAAACCCATCATTTTTCACAATAATTAAATGGATCTTGTTGGTGGTTGGAGTTTTAAATCAAATTTTCCTGTGTTTTTGGTTTTCTCTATTCTCCTTGAGTGATAAAAGCCATATTTGGCTCATTTTGAAAAAGGTTGTTCATTTTTCTTCTCTTCCTCTCCCTTCTTTTCTTCCCTGGGTCAAAATGGAGTTTGAACCTCCTCCCCTACTCTGTTATGGAATTTTTCCTCCTACCCACAAATGATGCCTTTGTGTAAATTCTAAGCAATAAAAAAATTATTTTTGTGATGCATCTATCCATCCTTGGCTGGTTTTCCTTGTTATTTTTCTTGCCTCTCTTCATTACAGGTATTTTTTCATGTTTGGGTGTTCATTGCAGTTTTGGAGCAATGTTCATTAATTTTGGAACATTTTCTGTGTGAAATCAATCTTTGGTCTATGATGCACTTGTCCATCCTTTCCATTGCTCTCCTCTTCTTGTTCCATGGCAGTTTTGATAGATGATCAACACTTTCCTTCTCTAGTGTATCACCATTTTAGTGTAGGCTTTGTTTTTCCTTGTTTTCTTCCTCTCCTTGTCTCTTTGGAAGTTAGATTAGGTTAATATTAGTTTGCATGCACTAGAATAGCTTGTGGCAAGTATTTTAGGAAGAGGAACTAGCCTTCTCTAGAGAGATTTTCCCATTTGCAAAGGTCCCACACTTTGGGAAAGCTCAATGTTGTGCAATCACACCAAATAAAATTGCCTTAGAAAATCAGATCCATAATTCATTTGGGGGTGTTGTGAATTTTCACTAACATTTTTGGCATGCCCAATGGGACCTTAGAGGTCTTCCACTTCATCTTTTGTAGGTTGGTGTGTTCCTATGAAGATTTCAGCCTTTGGAGGCATTTTCAAACACATCTGACAACTCCATCTGGTCAACAACCCATCTCTGAAGTTGCAGACCCTCTTTCCATTCATTTTCATTCATTTTTCATCCATTCTTCCTTCCATCTCTTCCATCTTCTTCCATTCCATGAAGTTGTGCAATCATGACTTCATTTCCATCATGGAATTCACATTTACAATAGCAATATATTCCACCTCCAACATGTTTTACAACTCCTTCAAATCAGCATTTTGAACAAATTCAAAATCAGCATGTATACCCCTATGAGAAGCAGTGCCAAAATTAGTTTGGTTATGGAGCTTACCAAGCACAAGGGTACGCATATGATGAATACAATCCAATGCAAAATGCTGGTCTGTTGGAGAAGATCCAAAAATGGAGGCAAACATGGTGCAGTCAAGAGCTATAGCTCAAATGAAGGCTTTTAGAATTGGTTGCAGGGCACCTTGTCCATGGGTTGGCCCTTTTCCAAGACACTTCAGCCCTCAAGAGAAGCTGGACTTCATGGTGGAGATGTTGCCCCAACTTGCACAATGGAATGAAGAGATAGAGGCCTATGAATTTGGTGTTGAGCAACCTTGTCAATGGGTAAGTTCTACACCATCATCTGGTTTTTCTCTTTCCATTCCTCAAGCAAAGCACCATCTCATTTTGAATTCCAAATTCCAAATCCAGCCCATGTTGCTCCAAATGTTGATTCCATCCCTCCATCTCCTAATCTTCCATCCCATCTCAATTTTTCTTCCCTCTTCTCTTCCAAATCCAAATCCCCTCCACAAGAGCTAAAATAAATACCTTCCCCTCTAAAGAAACAAGAAGTTTCATCTCTTCCACCACCAAAAATAAATAAAAAATGGTTGAATCCCAACCTACTTCTCCTCTTGCCTTCCTAATTCCATTTAGGGAAGAAGAAATTGCAAAAATCAGTCAAGTAGGACAACAAGAAGAAGAAATAAGAAAAGAATAAATGGTTAAGAGCTTAGTGATCTTAGCTCTTAGATTTGGGATAACAAAGATCCCCTTGTTGGTTAAGCCTACATAGGAGGTAAAGGTTGAAGAACTAGAGGTGGTTGAGGTTGATTTTGTAGCAGCAGAGAAGTAAGAAGACCAGCAGTCTATTTGTTCTAAGTGTAGTGTCCATGTTGGCACTTTGTTTGAAGGATATGTTGATCTAATAGAAGTTGCACAATCATCCATGGAAGAGGAAAACAAATAAGCTCAAAGTCCCATTAGAGAGGAGAAGATGGAAGAAACCAAATCTTAGTTTGTAGTAGTATAAGAAGAAGACATCATTGATGTTTTCTTGCTTTCATTTGAAGGGCCTGATTTGGTCAATGAATCCATGATGGAGGACAGTTCTAAAAGAGATCTTGTAGCCCCAACTTGTCCTCCAGAAGAACAGATTGAAGATTTTGATTCGTCAAACTTCATGCTAGAGGAATAGGTTACTCAAGAGAAAGGTTGTCTTCAAGCAGCAAAGGAAGAAGAAGGTGCTCCAAATCCAAAAGAAGAGATGTATATTACACGTGGAGGAGATAAATGCAGATTCAAAGGCTTTGAGCACAAAACAGGCTATAGAAGAACCTTCAGTTCTTCCTTCCATTTCATCTCTATCGATTTCTAGTGTTGAAATGGAGTTTGATATTTCAAACTCGATGTTGAAGGATCAAGAAAACCATGGTGATCAAGTTGTAGATCAAAAGAACACCATGGAGGAGGTTGAACATTTGCAGCAGCAGGAGAACAAAGAGGTAAATTACTGTCGATTTGGAGGATTGTTTTGATGGAAAAGAACCGGTTGAAATCACACCATTTTCTCATTCATCATCCATCTTCCAAACACTTGAACCTGCTGTCATGGAAGATAGCATTCATTTACAGTAGTATGCACTTTATAGTAGCCTTTTGGAATCAAGTTTGGGAGATTTGAATCTTCCATGTTCTTCATTGGAAGAGAAAGAGAAAGAGAAGAGAAACTCCACCATGCCTTCCACACCATCCACCCAAGGAGGTATACAAGAGGACTCCAATTTTGGAGTAGAAATTCAGAGCTATGGGCATATCAAACCAATCAGACCTTTCCCAATTAGGTACTTGGCTTCACTAGAGCCAAAAGAGGAGTTTCCACCAGTCATGCTTGCTTCTAAGCATGAGCCTGAACATCAAAGTACCAAGGATCAAGAATGCCTCTTCAGTCCAAATGTAGAGCAACTAAAAGAGGTATTCAATTTGTTTTCAGTTGACACCTTGATGATTTGGGTGGAGAATTGGCCTCTTGTCATTTTTTTCACTCATTATAACAACCATGTTCAGTTCCAAATCAATTGCATGGCTGCCAATTTTGAAGAAGGGAAACTATTTTGCACACCCAATTGCATGGTTTGTTTAGCTTACCTTCGCTTCCAACTAGAGTAGAGTAGGTAGGTTTACTTTCAGCGTAAGAAGTGTCTCAGACACACTTTGCATATCCCACTTGGGGTATATGATTTCCAATTTTTACATAGTTTTTGGTGTTGTTTTGGTTGCTCTTGCACAATGCATTTAGTGCCTTTTGGTGAAGATCAACTCCAAGTTTCAGTGGGTTTCAAGTGGCTCAGAGGTCAAATTTTCATAGTTTAGATCAAATTTGGTTATCAAGCTTGACTCCATGCCCAATGGATGCTTCAAAAGGCCACTAATCATTCATCTAGCAAGAAGATGACCCCTCTGAGTCACCAAAATTGTTATCCAAAATGAGCCCTTGCTTATTTTGGCTAACTTTCCTTCATTCTTTCCTTCCTTGTGCTTCAAATTAAATTTTCACACATTTTGAGCAATCAAAAGATTCTAGAAATGGCTTCAACAGATAGAGAATTTCTTCCCATTTCTATAAAGGTAAAGAAGTCCTCCTAACTCCTTGTATTTTTGAGTTATGGCTCGGCGAAGTTTGGAAGAAAATTTTTCCCAAGGCGAACCCGTGGAGAAACGTTTCCCACTTAGCCCTTTTGACTAAAATACACAAAGTCATTTCATGGCTTGCAAAGGGGAAGGAAGCGCCTTTGGTAGGCCGGTAGGAAAATTTTGGTGCTTATCCCTTTGGGCAAAAAACTCAAAGGAAAATTTCGGCCTGAAATCCCGCAGAGTAAAATAAATTGTTTAAGGCCCGCAACCAATTAGAATGTGCCACATGTCAAGTCGGAGGCTGACAGTGCCAGAGAGAACTTAAAGTTTTGGATTTTGGTCAAAATATGTCAAATGCAAAAATGGAAGTGCATCCCCACCGACCAATCAAAAGGTGTCACGTGTCCATTCATCGGCGAGGATCGAGACATCGGGAGGATTTTGGAATTTTTCCAAAGTGGTGAAAAGTGCAAAGCAAAAATGGAGCCACATCCCGAAAAACAATTAGAGGGTGCCATGTGTCCACATCGGTGAGTGGGGAATTCACCGGTAGAAGACCTTGGAAAATTTTTCCCTTCGTGGGAAAAATGGGTAGAATGTGATTTTGAGACCCGTGGACCAATTAGAAAGTGCCATGTGTCATCGAGAGCAGCGAGGCCGTGGAGGATTTTTGGAACATTTTCCAAGTTCATGAAAAGGGAAAAAGGTCAAATTTTGGGTGTAGACCCGAGTTTTGCCCTATTTTTCCCTATTTTTCCCTAAATCTTCAGAGGGCCATATCTTTCAATCCAGAGCTTGGATTTTCATGATTTTGGTATCAATAGAAATTTGTTGAAATCCTCTACATGATGGACACTTCAATTTTGATTTCTGATGGATTTTTGAGGGACAAAAATGGAAAAACGTCTCTGGCATGAAAAAATTACAGAAAATAACCCCAACCACCAAAATTAATGAAGTATGGACCTTTGTTTTTCTCTGCGAATAAATGTACGATGAAGTATGGGATTTTTCATGGAAACCCATCATTTTGCAAGCTAATTAAATGGATCTTGTCAGTGGTTGGAGTTTTAAATCAAATTTGCCCACGTTTTTAGTTTTCTCCATTCTACTTGAGTGATAAAAGCTAGATTTGGCTCATTTTGAAAAAGGTTGTTCATTTTTCTTCTCTTCCTCTCCCTTATTTTCTTCCCTGGGGTTGAAAATTGAGTTTGAACCTCCTCCCCGATTTGTAATGGTGTTTTTTCCTCCTACCCATAAATGATGAACTGTGTAAATTATGAGCAATAAAAATGTGTTTTTGTGATGCATATGTCCATCCTTGGCTCATTTTCCTTTTTGTTTTTTTGCCTCTCTTCATTACAGGGTATTTGTGCATGTTTGGATGTTCATTGCAGGTTTTGGAGCTATGTTCATGGATTTTGGAACATTTTTGTGTGAAATCCATCTACGGTATGTGATGCACTTGTCCATCCTTTCCATTTCTCACCTCTTCTTGTTTCATGGTAGTTTTGATAGATGATTAGCACTTTCCTTCTCTTGTGTATCACCATTTTAATGTAGGCTCTATTTTTCCATATTTTCTTCCTCTCCTTGTCTCCTTGGAAGTTAGATTAGGTTTATATTAGTTTTCATTCACTAGAATAGCTTGTTAGAGGTAGTTTAGGAAGAGGAACCAACCTTCTCTAGAGAGCTTTCCCCATTTTCCAAGGTCCCACACTTTGGGAAAGATCAATGTTGTGCAATCACACCAAATGACATTGCCTTAGAAAATCAGATCCATAACTCATTTTGGGGTGTTGTGAATTTGTACTAATACCTAAAACACTTCACGGAAGGATTGGCCACCCTTACTCTAACCCACCATTGCACCAGAGGAAGAATCATGTTGAAAAATAGGGGAACCCACCACAATCTTAGGGCTTTCAATAGGTTGATTTGATCCAAAGCAAGGGGTCATCATAGAAGAAAAGATACATTCATAGCCACCTAATATTATCCCATAGACATACTAACCAAAGGAGGAGTTACCGCGAGAATGATGTAGGGTGTGATTTAGGGTTTAAGGCAGGGGCTAAGATAGTGTTTAGTGCAAAGTTCAAAGATTCGCCACCATAGGAGAGAGAACAAGAAACAACAAGGTTGCTCATGAAGAGGGGGAGAGGGGACCATGACTCGAGCCACAATTCCCACCTATGGTGTTGCTATGTTATCTCCTTCCATAGTTGAGCCGGATCCTCTGTAATTTGAAACATAGCCGCCTCTGGAAATGTCACCTAAGATACCCTTTTGGCGAGCCATGTCTGCTACTACCTCCATTGTTGAAATGATAAGATACTTCACGTCTCTATTTTATAGAAAAATCATTGGCAATATCGCCTAAAGCATACTCACCATGAGACTGAGAAGATCTATTCGAGGGCTCATGGAAGAGCTACTACCGTGAGATGAAGCATGATGCCCACTAGCATAGCGATTAGGGTTCGAGGCAAAGGAAGGCATAGTGATCAAAAGTTTTAACAACAAACTTAATACATATGGGTTAATTGATCCCTAATCGACCCAAAGCACGTTAATCACAATATCATTATTCACATTATTATCCTTATCCTTAGTACATTGTAATTTACTATCATAAAACCTTCATTTATCACCGTAGAAACACTATTTACCCTCCCCTAAATACCTAAAACCAACCTAGCTTAATTTATCCTACCCATCCTAACTCCCTAACCTCTTCGTGACTGGATTCCTAACCTCCCAAAATTTATCAAACAACCTAAATCCTTGGATGGAAAGTGGTTTCAACTATTTTTCATCTTTCATTTGTTGGTTTTTACATCTCCGAAAAAATGATGACAATCCATGATCACTAGCAATCATTAAGGACGCCGCCAATTCTAATTAAACCACCCTCTTGCCCATTTTTTAGTTACATAGAAAATTTAATCGAGACTATATTTTTGGACTTTGGTATGATGCCACTATAATTGGAAACATCGACACCTTTTTGTCAAACCTTGAGGAGATCTCATCAAGTCATCAATCACCCTTTTTGGAGATCTTTCATCCTCAAAACACGCAAAAATGTTAGTACATCATTATATACATTTTTCAATCATATTTTACATTCATTTTAATCTATAATCATTCATCTACATTTTCATTCATAGCCACTATACACTGTCTTTTATTTTGATCATTTAGTCAAGTTTTCAATATATTTACAATTTTAACAAGAATCATCGTCAATCAGCGTCCTAATACCATTTCTTTATCATTATCCTTTCAAACACATATAAATCTCTATTTTTCAAACTTCATGTGTTTCTAGAATCCTTCTATTTTACCTTAGCATTTTCAAAAAAATTTGGCATCAAACATTATCGGTTTTATGATCGTTTATCAAAATAACCCTTTTGTCCCCGACCATCATCGTTTCTTGATCGATGTCGTTCCATGTCCTTTTAGTCATTTTAGAATTTTATCATATTTTTAGTAATTTTTCTTGATCTTATATGTTGTCTTGCAATATGTACTCTTTGTAGATTTTATCTTCCGTGTCCATCACATCTTATCACCAAAGCATATATGACATTCTAATAATCCAATGTCCTTTTATGTTGGAAGAGATCGACATTGCACACAAATAGAGTCTGTGTGCCATTTCTCTCACACTAGAATTCAAAAACATTTAGGATCAGCTTGAGATCATATAAGAAGAACGTGAATATGTGGAATAATTTTGGTTTGACCGCTTCTAGGATTTGGAGCTCATTGTAGCTATCGTGTGAGTTTCCTACCACATAGAGAAGGATCTTCCCATCCCCCTTGAATTATAATTTTTTTATCATTATCTTATCTCATTATCATATCACTTGATTTTATCAAACAAATTGACCCCCTTAAGGAAGCCCTTTGGATTCCTGGAATCATCCTTTGTTGAGAAACTTGTTACATCCTTATCTAATTTTATTTTATTCATTTTTAGTTGCATATAGGTCTTCTCACTTGTCGAAAGAGGATGTTTTACATTGTTCATATCAAATCATTCCGACATTACATTTATTGGCGTAGGTATCGGTGAACCCTATTTTATTTGAGGTTTTTAATTTTTCAATATAACAACTGACCAAAAATCACCATAAATGTGACTATTACCTCATCCTTATCGGAGGTTTTACCCAGAGTGAGAGGAATCTCTTTGTTTCTTATGGAATGCCTTGTCATGATACCCCAAAATAACAAGATTTAGGGTTCATGGTTTAAATTTATGGTTTGGGGTTTGAGATGAAGTTGGAGAATTGTGAAAAAAACTCAAAGAATAGAGTCAAATAAATGATTGTATTCTCTTTCCAAAAATGTAAAGAACTTGGAAAAATTCCACAATTTGCAACCTATAGAGAGAATTTATGAAAAACCTTAAAATTTACATATCTTTTATAAAACAAGTCAAAAAAGCTTGAAATTTGGAGAAGATATTACTTGACATATTTCGTAACACCCAAAAAAAATCAGACTTATTTGGAGATATTTCCAAATCTTCACAATTAAGGTCAAGATCAAGCTTTAATACCATTTGTAATGAAATTACTTAGATAGATATGAATATCAGTAGCAATAGAACACCAAATAACACCCAAAATATATAGTAATTATCACAACATGAAATTATAATGACTTAGCCACTTAGAGGGGGAAACCTCCAAACCATACAAGAAGACTCAAGTGCTCAAGATCATGATCAACTACTACCTAGTAACTCCTTTATATATTATTCCCATGTTATGGCCATCACCAAGGCTTACCCACTAATAATATTATAACATATGTGAAAGATATATAACATAATAAGAAGTTATGATAGCCACACATTGGCCATACACATCTAATATAAGATATAGGATTAAGGGCATAGTATTTTTAGCTCAGTAAATTCATTGATTTCTTTAATCATGTTTATAATAGATTGTGTATATTTCATATATTATTGTGACTCATTTTCTAACATTTTTATGTTTTATTATTCCTTACCTATATGTTTTTCTTGTGGTTTATTTTGTGTGGCATTTGCAATATCTAGATTCATTGCATATGATAGAGGTGAGAGGGGGAATTAGATTTAAATGTTCTATTTTGGCTCATATCTACCTTCTATAACCATGTTTTTTCCTCTCTTGTTAACTCATATATGTAGGGTGATACCCTTACTTATTGGTGCATCACCATGTTTATTTTTCATGTTTTCTCCCTCATTTTCTCTTAGAATTGGTAGATTAGAGTAGAGTAGTGATAACATAGAGTGGTTTGGATAAGATTCAAATT
This sequence comes from Taxus wallichiana var. yunnanensis, assembly GCA_018340775.1. Lineage (NCBI taxonomy): Eukaryota > Viridiplantae > Streptophyta > Pinopsida > Cupressales > Taxaceae > Taxus > Taxus wallichiana. The sequence continues at coordinate 522,815,266 of CM031238.1, forward strand.
TATCTAGAGGTCTTCCTCAAGGATCCAAGCTCTCACACCTTGGATGCATTCCCATTGTTATTGTTAAGATAGAAAACTTCCAATTGGTACTCTGGATGCACTATTTCAATAAGCAGAGTGACCATGAAAAATATTTGGTCTTATTATTGACCATGTTATTTTTATCCCAATGTTCATCACGTATTTTTACCAAAAAAATCCTATAATTGAGTGTTCACCATTTTTATAAAAGAAGTTACTACCATTTTTAGAATGATCACCATTATAAAAACATTTGTAACATCCTAAAATTTGGGACTCCATATTAAAAATGAAACCTTATTTGGTTATTTCTTCTTGGTTGCATTTTCATGTTTTGTTAGTCACACTTTGATAGTAGTAGCGGTGTTTATGGAAACTTTCGGTGTAATATTGTTTAAGGTTATTTGCTAACCTAACCAACCTAAGATCTAGGTTAAGTGATCTAACCTAAGCCTAACTTACGATGGTAAGTTAGTAACCTAACCGAGTGTCAAAATATCATCTAGATGCTTTTGACTCGGCCTTAATAAATGCATGGAATTTGATTAGTATAAGGTATTTAGCTTGGTTAATGGACTTGGCATGTAATTGGTGCTTAGTTGTGATGATATTTGGTGGCATTAGAATTATGAGTTATATTGGCATTAACTTATGTATTAACCATTCCTTATGGAATGTGGCACATAAGTTTTATTTAATAATAATAATAATAATAATTAGCCTAAAGCTAAGTGGTGGCATTTTGGGAGTTTTAATGATATTTGAATGGATTTTGGAATCCATGGATTAAAAGAGATTTAGGTTTTTCTTTTAGCCATTTAGCATGGCATGAAGAGAGGAGGAAATAGAGGGGGATACTATGTCAAAAAAATTATGGAGGATTTGTTGGAGTTTTCTATGGGCATATGGGGCTGATTTTGAGCTTGTATTATAGGATCTTTTTTTTTTTTTTATCATAGTCATGTTGTGGAGAATTTTTCTAGAAAAATAAATAAGGTTTTGGGGTTTTATTTTGTATGGTGTGGAACTAAGAAGTTTGGAGGGAAAAAACTATAGAAGGAAAGAGGAAAAGCACAGATGGTTTTTAGCCTTATTCATTTCGAATCTTTCGTGCAAGGGTTTCTTACTTTATCTATGCAGTATTTTACAAATAAATGCATATTCAGTTTTATCCCTTTTCTGGGTAATAAGAAATCTGGTTTATCTATTTTGGGTATTAATATTTTTGATCAAGCCTTTATGGGTATTTGGAAAATATGTTTATTTTATTATGGGCATTATAGATTTCAGATCTCTCAAGTATGAGAGCATGAGATTTCATTTTACCTCCTTATTTGATAACTGGAATTAATGAGGTTATTCACTTGGGTATTTAGAGAAGGTTTTTGACATTTTATTTATGGGTTTGGACTGATTTCCAAGCTGCATGTTTATATATTAGAGCATTGCATTTTAGTTGATTCGTTGTTTTTTTAGTTGTTATAAGCTGCAGCATTGGCTCTTAGAAGCATTAGTTTTTAGTTGTTGATGAGTTTTTTGCTGCAACGTTGGTTGTTAGAAGTATTGGGTTTTTGGTTGTTTTTTTATCTGTGTGCATTATTTGGACTTTATGGGAATTCCTTTCTATGATATTTTGTCATGTTGTTTGTGTGCATTATTTGGACTTTATGGTAAGTTTTTTCTACAAAATTTTTTCATGATGTTGGCATGTGTTCTTTGGACTTTATGTGAAGTTATTTTTATGGAATTTTGTCATGATTTTGGCATGCATTCTTTGGACTTTATGTGAATTTCTTTCTATGAAATTTTTTCATGTTGTTGGCATGCATTATTTGGACTTTATGTGAAGTTCTATCTATGGCATTTTGTCATGATGTTGGCGTGTGTTCTTTGGACTTTAGGGGAAGTTATTTCTATGACATTTTATCATGTTTTTGGCATAAATTCTTTGGACTTATGTGAAGTTATTTCTATGGAATTTTTTCATGTTATTGGAATGCATTATTTGGACTTTATGGAAGTTATTTCTATGGCATTTTTTCATACTTTTGGCATGCATTATGTGGACTTTATGTGAAGTTATTTCTATGGCATTTTGTCATGGTGTTGGCATGCATTCTTTGGATTTTATGTGAAGTTCACTCTAAGGAATTTTTTCATGTTGTTGGCATGAATTATTTGGACTATATGTGAATTTCATTATATGACGTTTTGTCATACTATTGGCATGCATTCTTTGGATTATATTTGAAGTTCATAATATGACATTTTTCATATGGTTGGCATGCATTCTTTGGGTATAAAGGTTATGTTGGGCCTTTTGACAAACATGTTATGTTGCTGATTTTTTTGGCATGTTGTGCATCTTTGAGCTTGTAAAGTGATATACATGTTGGCATTGTGTCAATTTGTTATGTATGAATTTTTATTTTTTTCATATAAGGTTACTTTGTGTTTGCATTTTTTCAAGTACTTGGAATGTTGTTCCATTTTGATCATGTTAAGATGGTGTACATGTTAGAAATGTGGAAATTTTGTATGTATGCATTCTCCTTTTTGCATATAAGGTTACTACATTGGTATTTTATCAAGTAGTTAGCATGTTGTTCCATTTTGGGCATGTTAAGATGATGTGCATGAATGCATTTTATCATACAGTTTGTATGTTTTCTCATGATGGTTTATGAGATTATTGTTGAAGGCATTTTTTCATACTATTTGTATAATTTCTCATGATGTTTTATGAGATTCTTATTGAAAGTAGTGTGTCATATTGTATACTGATTTGTATGCTTTCTCATGATGGTTTATGAAATTATTATTGAAGGGATTTTTTCATATTGTTTATATGCTTTCTCATGATGGTTTATGAGACTATTGTTGAAGGCATTTTGACATACTGTTTATATGCTTTCTCATTATGGTTATGTGATTATTGGTTATGGAATTTTGCCAATAAATTGGTATGCTTTCTCTTATGAGAATATAAGATGTTAATGTTGGAACCTTGTCAAAAAAAAAAAAAAATTCCATTTTTGGCATAAATATTAATATGCCAGCATTATGTCAAAATAGTTAGAATGTTGTCTTGTTTTGGGAAACAAAATTATTGTGATGGAATTTGGTTAAATAGTTGGTATGTTGGTGGTTTTAATACATATGTCTAATAAGAAATGCATTATGTAATCAGCCTTACTTGTAAGTTTTATGCGTTATCTATATGTCAATTAAAGGCTTCTTCCTCCAATGAGAATATGAACTTGATTAGTTCATATACATGCTGTGTCTACATCATTATTATAATAATGGATGATTTTGTATGTGGATGCATGAATAAATATTATTGTTATGATTATTATGAAATGCACTATGTAATCATCCTTATGTGAGGTAAGTTCTATGTATTTTTCATGCATGATGGTTGAAGGCACCACTCAAGAATGATATTTTGAACTTGGTTAGTTCATGCATGTATACATTTTTATTAACATCATTATAATAATAATGTATAAGTCTATTTTTTGATGCATGATTAGTTTTTGCTGATATGTTTTCATGTGTAGAATACTACATGTATGAAAATGGAAACTCTTGCTAGTTTGGTTGGAACTAACCCTTTGTGGAAAATATAGGCCACTCTGGAGACAAAGGAAAGGAAATAATATGAAAGGAATTTGAGCTGAATTTAGATCTTTTTATTTTTATTTTTTCAGTTCTTGGAATAAAATTGTACTTGATGTACTGCTGGAATAACTAGTTATATTAAATAAGCTTATGAGGCTCTTTGACATTGCATGTAAACTTCAAGTTGTATTGAGTTATTGGAATTAATGAAACTTCTTTTAGATCAAATATGATTTGTTTTTCATGTATGTATGATTTTAATTTTAATTTGTGTAAGTTATTTATGTTTGAAATCGACATAACACTTAACAATGAGGTTAATGGAAAAAAATGGATCTTGGTTTTCGAGGTCCTTATAACGGTATTGAGGGCGTTGAATAAAACACACATAATTCCATAAGAGAAGGGATGAGAAAGAGAGGTGAGAACAAAATAAATAAGGTTTCATCAAAAAAAAAAGAATAAATCTTAAATATTTTATCTTCTCATTCATTGTTGGTTGTGTTTAAATGCATACACAATACTCTTTCTTTTAAAGCTTTATGAAATATTATGACTATACTATGATTTTTGGGGGATTAAGGATATGCATATTGGTGTACCATTAGCACAACAATATACATCTCCTATATGTATTATTGCCCTATTTACTATGAAAACCTTTCAGAATGAATTTAAATATTGGTATTTGTCTTGCGATCATCAAGATATTAAATAAGGTTTTTTAGTTGAGATTATCCATAATCAATATATTTATATAGCTGAGTGGACCCACTTAGTTTTAAACCATTATCACACTTGGACTTTCATTTTATGATATTTAATTGGAGTTTATTAATGTAAAATAAGCTTAGTTAGCTTTAATATCTTACCCGATCACGATACGAGTGATGTTTACATTTCATACACTCATGTTAAACTATGGTATTACCTTGTAATCTATTTATTAACTCCTTATATGTATAATTTTTTATTTAGTTACATAATGACATAAAATATGATTAAAACTAAAAGCGATTAATATAATATAATAAATGGTAATGAAAAGGATAATTTGAACTATAAATATATTAATCAATACTTGATTTATTCATTTAGAATATCTAAGACAATAGAAAGACGATATATTTATATCATATATGTTTATCACTCATAGCAAGTATGTTTGCATCTAGAAATGATTTGTAAATGCTTCATCAATTTTAGACTCATAATAAGGGTTGGAAAACTATTTGGACAATGTCAGAAGACTTCAAACCTTATAGTAGATTGAAAGCATCAGGTTATAGCAACAGCGTTATGGAGTTTTTTCGGGATATGTAACTTCTAGATATGTTTCATCTCTATCTTTTTATGCTTCTAGATACTTTGGATATCTTTGAGCTTGTGTGATGTTTATTTTTATTTTTTATTTTTGAAAACCTAATTATGCATACAAGACCACAAGGAACCCTTAAAAGGGTTAACATTTTGGGTTAGATAGCATCGGCTTTCATCCTTGGTAATGTAGTGATGTTTTCCTACATATCAATATTCTATCATTTTATCAAGATGCATATCTTTATCCCTCATAGGTAAGTTTATGTTTAATCATGTGCTCTAATAATTGATCTTATTATAGGCTTTAAGATTTATCATCATATAAATTTGACCTCTATAATTTTAGATTTATCTCTATTTGAGATATTAAAAAAATTATTTAGCTTTAGTGATTACACTTAATGTAACAAGAGTGTCATAGGTAACTTTAATTTTTTTAAAGGTGAATAAATGATTAATGACCTCATATGTGTGTGTGTGTGTGTGTGTGTGTGTGTGTGTGTGTGTGTGTGTGTGTGTGTGTGTGTGTGTATACATATATATGTATATGTACATATATATGTATATGTACATATATATGTATATGTACATATATATGTATATGTATATGTATATATATATATACATACATATATATATATATACATATATATATATATATATATATATATATATATATATGTATATGTATATATATATATATATACATATATATATATATATACATATATATATATATATACATATACATATGTATATATATATATATATATACATATGTATATATATATATATATATATATATATATATATATATATATATATATGTATATATATATATATATATGTATATATATATATATATATATATGTATATGTATATATATATGTATATATATATGTATATATATATATATATATATATATACATATATATATATATATATATATATATATATATATATATATATATATATATATATATATACATATATATATATATATATATATATATATATATGTATATATATATATACATATATATGTATATAATTTTCGTACCATAGTTTATCCATGAAAAGTTTCTAAACCAAGTTAATTGGGATTTTCTAATTTTGAAATTATACATTAAAATCTCCTCGATGCTACCAATAGAGGGAAACCCATGTGGTAGACCAATGTTGTCCAACTTTACTATTTGTTTCTTGATGGTGTGGAGATTCTAGGGCTTCAAGAATATATGTTTATGATTATGAAGTGTTCTTGTATAGAATAATTTGGTCTTAAATAGATATGTTTGACATGTTGAGGTTGATAAGATAGTAGGTATGTATACTAATAGTTATAAATTATGATCAAGAGTCAAATATATGTGATTTTTCCATGAATGTCAAATTATGCTAAATTTGATACTAAAAATATGTCAAAGATATGATATGTGTGTCTATATATGTACCCCTTTAATATAGCATTGAAAATTTTATATTAGAACGAAAAAAAAATTAAAAAATTAGGTGATATGAATACTTCTATGGTTGATAATGCAAGAGAAACTAGGTTCATTATCAATCAGCATCATTCAAAAATAACTAGAGTATATTTTCATGTTTTCAAATAAAATTTCTTTTGAGGCATATCCAAAGGAGTTCATTAGGTTCATGGTATGTTCTATAGTTCAAAACATATTTCAAAATTTGGTGAAAGAAATTATTTCATTGGTACAACATAGAAAACAAATCATGGTAGAAAAGATTGTGCCCATAAAATGGAGATTCATTATGATTGGCATGAGGTTTGATCACCTGATGAAACAAAAACTAACTTCAAATAGTTAATTTACATCATCCTTACACTTATGCATAGAGGATCACTTTCATACATGGTATCACATACTATATCTCACTTTAACAATAGAATTTTGTCTCAATTACATGTATCTATTGTTTAAACTATAAATCCATATAATGTCACTTGAGAAAATGCATGAGGATCTACTTAACATGATTACACATAATATAAAGCACAATATTATATCTTGTACATGATCTTTAGGAGTGAGAAATAAAATTAAAATGTTTTCATTGTATAGAAGGAGTTGATGAAGATTCCCCTTATCCATATTATGATTTTTGAGCTAACATGTATTCATTAAATTTTGTTATGATTGTAAATCATTAAGAACATTTGGGCCTTATATTGCATAATGGTATGTGACATATTTAATTAGTGGAGATTATATAAATTTCATATGGGTAAATTTTAGGTTTGAGGAAAAATTATAAGTATATTTTTCTTATTTCCATAAGAAATCTCCCTTGCGTTGAATTCATGAAGTGGCATATGTTTTGTTCTAAGAAGCTAGTTAGTTAAGGGTTCAATGTGATTTTCTTAGGATTATTTTTGGAATAGAGTATCTTAGTTTGTTACTAGTTGATCTATGCAAATCAAAAAAATTGTGTTGTGTTATGTCCTCAAATATTATTTATAGGTGTATACGTTTGTGATTAGTCTCATGCTTATGTAATTTGTTATTTCCTTAAATATGATTGATAATGTGTGGTAATATAAATTAATTCTTTGTATAAATGTTACAAGTCAATCAATATTTATTTTATGATGTTTTATGGTCTAAGCTAGATCTTAATTGGACTCCCTAATTGCAAGTACATCATTTGGTATAAGAGCATGAGGTTATACCTTGTGATTAGGCATGGATCCTTTGTTTTCCACATTTTTGAGTATACGAAGAGCATGGTAAAGATATATTAAAGTGAATAAATTTCGGTAGAAGGTGTTGAGGTTGTGAGAAATGTAATCACTTTATCTCAAGGATAAATAATCAACACAAAGAGATGGTTTTTCTGTAAGAGTACCCAAAGCTTAGAGATTTTCCATATTAGTGGAGTTGGTGAGAAGAATTCAAACACTTTCGGAGGATATGGAAGTTGCAAAATTTTGGGGTGTTGTATGAATACTTGAATGATGATGAATTCAATATGGAAGAACTTGGATACCAAGCCATATAAGAACATATTCATGAACAATAAGATATATTTTTATGTGCAATTGTGAGGATGGGAAGTAATCCCAAGTTATATTTTCCAAATTATTATGGAAATTAAAATCATGAAGAGTTCATTCATTTTGTTACTAACTTAGAAATTTTTTAAGTATGGAAGCATAAAATATCCCAAGAAAGATCAATTTTTCTGCATTAATTAAATAGTTTCAAATATCTATGTGGGAATATGTTTTGATCGAGAAAGAGCATAAAATTAAAGAGAAGATAAATAATTAGAATATAATAGTGAAAAAAATGAAGGCCATGTTCCTTCTTACAAATTGCTAGCTAGGTCTTTTCAATAATTTAAAATATGTGATAGAAAGAGTTGAGGGTTAAATATTACACTAAGAAATTATGTAGACTCATTATCGAATGGTCAAATTGAGTATGAAACCAAAAGATAACACATTATGTGAAATTATTTTTCATATCCATCAAAGATGAGTGTCGTATGATTTTATTTCATTTCATTGAGATGCCTACTAACGTGTGATGAAGGAAGAATAAAAATTTCGCATACAACAAATATTGTGAGGTACACGAAGATTCATGTATGGAAGTGGAAAATCTATAAATAGGGTAGTTCTATATATGAATTTTAAGTAAGCATGTCTTATTGTAATGATGGTTTGAAAAGAGGTAGAAAAAACTATAAGTAAGGAAGATGATCATATGGATGAGGTCGTAGACATGGATTCATAGTCACATGTTCTAGGTTCAAAGTGTATGGGCATAAATACTATGAGTGCATACAATCCCATATTAATGATGATAGAAGGAATGATGTTAGTACTTATGTCACATAAGAAAAAGATGAAATTTATGCATTAATTCATCACACTGATGAAATGAAAAACTAAATATCTTATGATGAAGAGATTTTTTTTGAAACTACCAAAGGAAGAGAATTATCATGCACAGTGGAATAATTTGTTCACAATGTCATGTAAATAAGGAGGAATATTTTACAAATTAATTGTGGATGGAAATAGTACTAAAAATGGTTGTGAAAGAGATTGTCTTTGATGTATATGGGATGTGGAGCCAAGTAAATGGATGCCAAAATACCCATCTTATGACTCATAGCCCATACTTAAAGGGCATACATAGATGTAGGGCATATTTTGGAACTAACTCACATTCTTTATTAATACTTAGAAATATTACATGATGAAAATATGCATGCATACACACACCATATGCCAATAGACTATGAATAATTTACACTCTCATTCCAATAACTTATTAAAACTCGTGGACATCACAATTATAGGCCCTTAACATTAATTTCATTCCTCTTTATATTCTTTGTAACGACCCCTCTCATTAGTCCCCTAAAATATGTTAGAATTTTATTTATTTTACATTCCATACACTAGACGAGAAGATCATTTATTATTAACTAACACTTAACATCAACTAGTGTATTCATTTTATTTTTGTTTCTTAACTTCTCTTAATTGTTCATTATAAATTAGTCTAGCTAGTTATATGTTTTTTAAACTATAGTATTTTCCTATGGTTTAGAACCACTTCACTTTAGCTATGAAACCTTCTTTCGTACTTGGAATTTTAGCACTTATTTACTAAAATTTATTTATTAGTGATCAAGATATCATACCAAAACTTGATTGTATCCACTTTCTCTTTAACAAAATTTTTATCTATTGATTATTATGTCAAGTGTGTGCATATGCACATGTGTACATGCATGTGTGTGTGTATGTGTGTGTGTGTGTACGTGGGTGGTTGTTGTGTGTGTGTGTGTGTGTGTGTGTGTGTGTGTGTGTGTGTGTGTGTGTGTGTGTGTGTGTGTGTGTGTGTGTGTGTGTGTGTGTGTTGTGTTTTTGTGTGTATGTGTGTGTGTGTGGTTTTTGTGTGTGTGGATGTGTCTGTGTGTGTGTGCATGTGTGTGCATGTGCGCACATGTGTGTGTGTGTGTGTTTTTTTTTATATTTCTATGTCTTTTTCTATGTGTGTTTATATGTATTTATATTTGTCTGTGTGTCTCGTGTGTCGTGTGTATGTGTCTACGAGTGTGTGTATGTGTGTCTATGTGTATGTGTCTATATATGAGTGTATGTGTCTATGTATCTATGTCTATGTCTCATGTCTCGTATGCGTATCTATGTCTATGTCTATGTACGTATATGTGTTTGTGTTCGTGCGTTCATGTGTCTGTGGTGCGTGCCTCGCATTTGCGTCATGTCTCTATACGTCTACGCTCGTGTTTGCGTCTGCATCTACATCTACATATGCATGCGCATCTATGTCTGTCGCGTCCGTGTGTTTGCATCTACATCTCGTGTTCGTGTCATTGTTCGTGTCCATGTCCGTGTCCGTGTCTATGTCTATGTCTATGTCCGTGTCCGTGTTTGTGTATGCATCTATGTATGTGTCCATGTATGTGTTCGTGTTCGTGTTCTGTTTGTGTTTTCATGCGTTTATGTGCATCTCTCTCTCTCTCTCTCTCTCTCTCTCTCTCTCTCTCTCTCTCTCTCTCTCTCTCTCTCTCTCTCTGTGTGTGTGTGTGTATGTGTATGTGTATGTGTATGTATATATGTATGTGTGATTTTATGTATATATGTATATATATACATATACATATATGTATGTGTATGTGTGTGTATACACACACACACATATAGATGGAGGTTATCCTCCTGATAAAATGCATTTTCCTACATCCATGCCCCATCATCAACACATGCATACCATACATGGGAGAGCCCCACCAAATCTTGTCAAATTATGGGCGGATTTTTTTTTAAACGTATAGGTTTTGAATGATGTAATTGCATGTGTTAAGTGATAGTGGAATCTGTGGGAACATACGCTATTACATGACAAGTCTTCATTTCAAATCCTAGAAGCAATTGTGTGGAGTTTTTACAATAATGTTGAAAAACACAAAGTGTTTTCCAACACAAAAATTGCAAAAAAACTATGAAGGTGGTTTTCACGTGGTAGTGGATGGACATAGATGGATGTATGCATGTTTTTATATAAGGCAATGTATTTTATCAAGATAATATCCTCTTCCCACACACATACGTGTGTGTGTGTGTGTAAGAAAGTTAAGAAAATATTATATAATGTTTTAGTAATTGGACTAGAGGCCCAAATACATCCTATGGAAATTAATTATGTACTGATTCTAAATATTAAGGGATCATGGTACAATCATGTAGATTCCAAAAGGCTTGGAAATAAATTATTCCAATGAATATTTGATCCACATATACACTAGTTAATCTAATACACAATACTAACTTGTAACCTCGAATTCCCAATCACCTTCAAGTATTGTTCTCACACTTATCACTTGAAAATTATTTCAAACCCCTTATAGGTCACACTACAGGGTTACATACTAGTGAGTACCACCCCATTTTCAATTAGTGGGGGTTGATAAGTTCATCATAAAGATTCACAATTAATATTGTTAAATAAGTATCCCTTAACAAGGATCTAGCCCTGAATAACAAACGCAAGTCAAATGTAATCCATATGGTATTATAGATAATTAAATACAACATAAGAGTTATAAAAACTTGAATGTATAATAATATTTGCAAAGGTGTCATATTACCTTCAAGTGAATCACTTAAAATATGAATGTTGGCAATATATACACACTCAATTTTTATGTTCCTTTAAATATCTCACCATGTGTGCCTAAAATTAAGTTGGGGCATTTATTAACTCAAAATAAATTACCTTTCTCTAAAAGTTTCCAAAAGGACACTTGAAAATTTTTTTTTCCTATCTTCATCTTTAACATGTATTTGATTGAAATCTAACTTACAATCAATTCAAGAGAAATATTTACAATTTGAAACCTTTTATAGAAGATGTGATTTATCAAGGATTGGGTATGGATAAAGTTGAGTAGTTGCATTCAAGGGTTTGTGATTAATCACCACTATTTTCTTTCTCTTTTTTTGAATGCTTGGCCACCATAAAAATCATAACAGCAATAGAGTGATGTATTGGCTTCAATTATCTCTACACCTAAAAATCCATTAACGACATTTTGCATATCTTAATAGTCATCAATTTTTATTTGGATTTTCTTCCTCAATTTTCATTCATTCACCTTCTACAAGATTAATTTCCATTACTAGGATTTTTGTTTCCCAAAATATTTTAGGATCTTGAGAAAATAATTCTTCTTTTATCTATTGTCCTAATCTTTTGATCTTTTCTAAAATTCCATTGTCAAGGCTTTGACTCATGGAGATGGGATATCATTTTATTTCTTACTTTAACTCAAGGGCTCTAATCCTTTCACCACTTAATGAAGACATAATACTCTTTTTTACTACCATATGGAGATACCTATGTATAAAATATCCAAAAATACAACATGTCTACTTGTAAGTAATTGTTTTCACATAAGTCATCGAAAAATTCTTCACCTTGGATTTTAATGGGATCTTGGTGTTTATACTTTGTGCAAGAAAAATTATTCCCTTAACATCTAAATACATTTAAGAGTATTTATTATCTAATTATTCCTAGTCATCAAGTATTTGGATTTTACAAAATGAAAGTGATGCACCAAAGTATCAACATGAGAATCAATATTTTTCACATTTACTTCAACAGATATAAATTTTGCATACCTTCCATGTATCAAATAAACTATATACATTGGTTTTTGTTGTCAAAACTAGTATGTTGGAGCTTACTAATTGGAAATGTCATGGTTTGAACCAATTTTTTTTCTTGTGTTGGGTGTTTCTCTTCTATCCAGAAAATTTATTATTCTAGGAACATTTTATTTTGTATGTCAAATTATTCGATAATTTCTCATTCTTCTTCCTCTTTCACTTTGTCTAGAGGATCATCTCACTTTGGTACACTAGATGTTGTTAACAATTCTTCGGTAAGAAACAAAAATTATATTTATTTTTCATCCATTTTTCACTTGGATTAAAATAATGAGGTATTATCTATCGACTACAATTCAATGCATCTGATTGTAAGAGTCATGTGAAGATGAGGTTGAAAAACTCTTATGATGCTTTTATCTCTTCCTATAACTAGCTCTCTTTGATAGTTGTGGCCATTGGTGCTTAATTCATCATATTCATACATCCATGGTTGTTGCATGAGTGTTGTGGATCCTTCTAAATCATATGCAATTTAGTTCAATTCATTTACATCTTCTAAATCATCTTAATATTTCTCAATAATTGATTTATAGGTCGCATCTTGTTGATAGATATATCTTCCTTCTTCAATTATATCCCACAACGTTGTTGCGTTAGTAAAATATATAGCTTTAAGAATTTTGTTTTTATACGGGTAGTAAGGATCTTTATGCCGAGTTGGTTTTATAGACACAAAATTATGTTCTTAGTACTATTACATCACACATCTAGTATGTTAGTATATGCATGATAGCTAAGAAAGAAAATTAGACATTAACAACACATGTTTTGCTTTACATTGTTCTATCCATTTATCCTTTTGTCCTTTTCTTTTACGGAACTATACATTTTACTTTTGGATGTCACATAGTGTGTTACCCATCTCATTATTTCTTGTTTTTTTGGATATCCTCATATATTAGCGCCTAATAGGGATAGGAGTTCCCTAGGGGCTACTATCCCCTTTGGGCACTTTTGTCCTTTCTCTTATTTTCATGTGTTTGAAATTCCACATCAATTGTTATCTTTTCTAAATTTCTACTTATCACTTTGGGTCAGAATTTTTAGTTGTTATGGATGAAATCTAAGCAAATGAATCATATATATACATGAATTACTAGTCTAAGGTACTAGGGCAATAGGGGTATTATTTCATATCTACTACTTGGAAAAAAAGTAACACTTGAGGATTGTATTTTGGGCTACATCATTCACTACATAGGAAGATAAAATTCTGAATTCCATCACACACATTGATCTTAGGGTAAAATTATTTGTAGTATGTTATATTTGTGTGAATTAAGTAAGGGAAACCTAGATTCAAGGGACACAATTGTGTCACACATGCACCATAACTACATTTAGTTTGACATGTAGTGCAGTGCTCAATGATAATCACATTGGGGTGACTATTGAGGTCATTGTGACTTAAGCATATGCATATTTTATTCCATTTGATGTGTGCTTGACCTTAGTGTAGGTAGTTAGGGTTTGATTTGCATGTTTAGGTGTGACAATAAAACCCTACAAAGTGAAGTCAAAGTGATAAAGATTGAAGTGAAGGAGATCTTATCGGACCCTAACTCACTCACGAGGACACTATTTCCCAGTTCGGACACTAGCACCCATGGCGGTCCTTTCCTATCCCGAGAGGTTATGTCCAATACACTTGCATACCACTATTTTCTAAGAGAAGCGCATACAGCCCCAGATCTAGCCTGTTTCACCACTATTTTAGCCCAAAATCAGCACAAAAGGTGAGTTATCAACTATTTCAATTTCATCCTCTTATTTATTACACTTTATTTCCATTTAGATGTTATATCTTACATGTTTCTAATATTATCTAATTGATCTCAATCCTTTAAAATTAATAGTTAAATTTTGTTAAATCATTTGGTGAACCCAACTCTTGCATTCTCTTTATCAGATCTATTCTTCTCCAAAACCAAACCCAGTTGTATTAAGGTTCCTATCTCGTAGCTTATCTTCATATTCACACTTTATTTTCATATATAATCTGTCATAAATCTGATCTAAGAAAAAACTCCTAGGGTTTCATGGTTGGTCCTACCCTTTGGGTTACTTTCTAGGTCTCCTAATCTTTAAATCACCTTTTTTCATATCTCGAGCATAACGAATCTATTTTCAAATTACTTTGAGACTATTTTTAATTTTTAAATATTTTATGAAAACATATTTTTTTCCATAATTTGTAGTAAAAGTCTTGGAAATTCAATATTACACTTTTTAGTAATTATAGCATAATTGGAAAAATGCTCACTTTTGAGAAAATTCCTTGGAGCTTTTTATTGCACATAATTATATCCAAAAGAACCTCTTTTTGTTTCGTGCAATTCAAATTCCATTTTGAGATATGATCATTTTATTCATTTGATGACAGTTGTTTTTTTGTTCCACATGACTTTCAATACATATCTATTTTTCTTTTTGGATTGTTTGTGTAAAATTATTTTATGTCTTACTGTACAATTGTTGATAATCCTCCCACATTGTATATTTTGGTTTGCATTCATAATGTGCTTGTTAAGAGTACTTTAGTTGATAATGGATTTGGTCTTAATATACGCAACATCTTTTTTCTCCATCAACTAGGGCATTTTGTTGGTGATTTAATTCCATCTACTCTATGTATTCGTGGTTTTGATGATACACCTAAGCATGTGTTCGGAGAAATCACTCTACCCATTGTTGTAGGACATTGCACTCTTAATGTTCTATGTAACATCATGCCTAATAATCTCAATTGTAATATCCTTCTAGGTTGTCCTTATATGTATACTATGCATGCAGTCCCTTCTACCCATGTCACAACACACAATGCCCTTACAACACCTTCTTCCATGGATAATACTACAATAGATTCCACACCTCATGTTGTTAATACTTGTGATATCCATCTCATACATGATTATGAAGACAATCCTTACATTTTACATCATTCTCCTCTTTGGATGGACTATAGTGTTATTGATTTACATGATAAACTTTCTATTAATACCCATGATACTCCTCGAGAATATGTCTTATTCTCATCCACATGATTATTAATCCTTAATGCATATTTTTTCACACTTACCTATATTTTGATCTTTCGTGGTGCTACATCTAAAATATCTAAAGTGTTGGGAGGCACTCACATCCCCCTTCATAATGTCACCATGACCATGCCTTTCAAATATGTTTCTTGGAACAACGCTTGAGGTAATTATAATGATCCTATGATTATTGAATCCAATGTTACATCACTTGCTCCATAATTAAGAACACAAAGTGTGTTGATTGTATAATGATCCCTGATGCTCTTCCCTCAGTCACTTTCCAAACTTCTATGCATTACTGATATGATATGGCTGCACCTCATCTTGTAGCATCCATGGGGGAAATTAATTCCCCTCTTCCAACATTTATGTTAATAGTTTCTTCTATAGTCACAAGGGCTAGTACATAAAACTTTAATGCTTTCAATCTTGCCAAATTGCACATATTTCTTACCAATGTTCCAACTATTCTAGTTTTTATAATGATTTTTATCCAAAAGAACCACCTGGTTACTTTGACAACTTGCAGTTCCATTTTGGCTCGACATTAGATTTTAGGTTGCACACTCTTGGTTTTATACATTTGCACAATAGCTTAGCTAAATTCTTCATGCACGCCTTCGTGTTCCCTTACTTCTTCTTCTTTGTGTTTTCAATTTCTTTTGCTTCCTTATGCATGTTTCCTTCCTTCTCCTTTATTCTTTTATGTCCTTTCATTTTTCCTCTATGCACACTCCTCGCACACATTCTTTCATTCCCAAGATGATGCACACTGTGTGCATGCCTAGGTACTTTCTTTGTATATTTTCTAAGTCCTTGGCATGATTTCCTTGTGCATGTCCTTCCAAATTGACTCCCACACATTTCCTTGTGTGCATTTATTCCTCTTCTTCCTTCACAATTACTTCCAAGCATCCTTGTCTCACATGCTCCCCTTTCATATTTTTATACTTGCATACCTCTCGAAAATATGCACCTTTTCTTCCCACTCCTCATACACCCTTGCGCATGCTCATAGACCTCTGCATTATTCTTTCTCACAACTCTATCTCTTGTGGACACGTCAAGTGCAATCTTCTACGTCAGTCCTTAAGTGTCACATGACAAATTTTCAGATAAAGTACACAACCTATAACATATCATAGCATGCCAACTACACGTTGAATCCTCTCCTTAAATGAATGCATGACACATGGTATAAAATATGAAACAAGCATATAGTCAACTAAATCATTTAGTGACTCAGATCATGCAACATGTGTCTTGTGTGTTCAACTTTTTTACTAGACATCTTCAAATCATCACAAATTTGTCTATAGAGATTGCATTCATGTGATCTTGGTCTTGTTAGAGATCTGCCGACGTGGGCTACACGTTGGGATTTTCAAAATTAGAATTTGGGTAGGTTTTGGTAGGTAAAATGGGAAACACAATTCAGGCCATTAATGTCCAGATTCAGTCGACTTAACCACCCATATTTGATTTGATTTTGTCTCCTTCCTTCTTCCACAAGCTAAGCTAACAAGGGGAGGCAGATCTAATATTGTTGCATGTGGATTTACAAGCATTTATTACTTGATTTTGGTGGTTGAATTTTAAAATATGAGCTTCCCTCTCTTCCCCTATCTTCACTTCCCCTTTCTTCTATAAATTGATGGAAATTGATCATCTGTAAAGTTTATACCCTCTTGGTTTGCTAAGAGCATTGTTCCTTAAAATTTTGAGTTGTAGGCCTCAAATTTGAGCCATTTGCATGTAGATCATTTCCTCTCTCACCATTGTAATTGATTTTGCATCACTTGGAAGAAATAAAAGTTATATTTTATGGCTATCTTCTTCCCTAGTTTGAATTTTATTGCATCTTCTTGCCTTATTTTGCATTGTTTATTTGTTGTGCATATTTTATATCTCTTGTAGGGATTTTTGTTTTTTTCTCCATGAAAGTAATTTTGTGAATGTTGTTTCAAATTTTGGCACATTTTCCTTCCCTCCGTGTGCGCATTTCCCTTGTTTTCACTCAACCAAGGCCGTTCATCCCCTCTTTGGTGTTATCACCTCCCCTTAGCTTAGGTTTTCATTTTCATACATCTCCTTCTCACCCTAGTCCCTTGGAATCATAGAGTAGTGATAGGTAGCTACATTTCCCTTCATAGGAGTATTTTTAGCAATAGAAATAGGTAGAGGAATTTGACCTTCTCCAGAGGTCTGTCTCAAAGCGCAAGTCCCACAACTTGGAGACAGTCCCATGTTGCCTCAAAGCCCCAATTCATCCTAATTTGGGATGGGTGCAATTTTGATCTCCAATAGTTTTTGGCACACCTGGTGGGACCAAGTATTGAAATATCTAAATTTCATTTTTACCAAGTTTCGGTGTGACTTAGTGATTGCCATCCTTAGGAGGTTTTTTTTAACACATACGATGACTCCCAACATCTAGATCTACTAATTTCAGAATTCATCGCACCTATTTCATGAGAAGGATACATACTAGACAAAGCACAATAGTTGAGGAATATTTTGAATATATTCATTTGTCTCCAAGAATAATAAGAAGAAAAACCACCACATGCACATCTCCATCCTCCGTGAGTAGATTGCAATCTACTCCTCCTCTTGGTCGAACTTCCATGTGCTCTACTAGGGTATTTAGACCCTTTCTAGCCATGGCGCAATAGAGAAATATTCCCTTTGTCAATTTCAATGGTGGAAGTCCTTTGGATCTTCCCGTGCAACATGATATACTAGTAGTTACACTCAAAAGTATTCCATTCTTCACTGGTGAGAATCAAGTTACCCCTACTGAGCACATTCAAGATATTGCAAATGTATGCTTTATTCACCTAGTTATAGAAGATGATGTAGTTATAAGGTTATTTTATTCTTCACTCAAATGAAAATCGCTTCAATGTTACAAAATCTTAAGACCTTCCTCTATCACTAATTGGGATGGACTTGCACGCCCTTTGTAGCCAATTCGAGGAGAAAGCTAACAACATCTCCTTATTAAAACAAATCACAATGATTAAAAGAGCTCCCAATGAGCTCATGGTTGACTTCAACTTCAGATTTTAGAAGACATGGGACAGAATTCCAACCCTCTTAAGACCAACCCTCAAGGTGTTTTTCTTTACTTCTTAAGATCCTTGAATTCTAACATTGTAGTAATGATACAGTTTATGGGTGTTGCGCAACTTCCTGATGCTTACTCTATATCCATTAGGGCTGAAAATTATTTTATTCAAGCTAGTAAAATAGCCCCTAAATTACATATGCCCTTGTTTCTTGAATTTCCTACATTACCCCATCCTTCCATTGCTCTCGTTCCTCATAAAATTTCTGTCCCATTGTCTCCACATCATACTCTCCCGGTAGTAAAAGGAGGATGAAGAAATGAAAGGCTTGATTATAAATATGTCTAATAAGATCATATCCATAGAAAAGTAGTAGGTGCAAGCCTTTAGAAGTAACTCTAATCAAGGATTTAATCAAATCCATCATCCCTACAAAAATCAATATCTCAATTAGAGATATGGGAAAAGTAAATCAAATGAAAAATGACATGCTAATGTGCACCACCCCTTGCAAAACAGTTTCTCCTGTGTAACTTTTTCCAGCACCCAACACATGAAAAGTACTAGTTCTAGTACATAACAACATGGTCCAAGAGACATAATGGTGTTTTACTTGACATTTACCACACATTCAAGTATAACTACGTAAATGACTTATGCATGCAAGCCCGCATCATTCAAAATGGTTCAAGTTATGAGCCTTTCACTAGCACGTGTGAACCGGAGAGTGAATAAGTGTCGAAGTTGTCCTAGATACTAACCTTATGTTTTTTGGGGTTGAGTACTTTTGCGTAATGTACCAAGTTATGAACAGTTTGAACAAATTTTTCATGTAGGTTTCTCATAACACAAGGTAAAAAAAGTGAATATTGGAAGCCAATATGCATCCTTCTACTTCTATCATTTAGGTTGATCCTCATAAGAAAAGAGACACACTCATCATCCCAATAGTTATGGCATGCATGTTCCTACGTATGAGGTTCCACAAAACATTCCAATAGAAGAAGCATGTGTTCCTCCTTTAGTAGTTCAAGCCTTTGTGTAAACTAAGGCCCCCGTATCTCGCACTCGAACGATTAAGAAAAGATGATATTGTGCCTCAAATGCACGATTTTATGGGCCTTCCATTTAATATTTTAGACCAGATGAAGAAGACAAATGTAAATGTCACAATGTGGTATACCCTATGCATTCCATCTCAGTGTAACCTATTGCATAAAGCTTTGGCGCAACTCCCATGTATTGATCCACTTATCCAAATACCTCATGTTGTTGTCAACCTATGTCATGCGGACAAGAAGAAAGTAAGATTTTTTTCAAAACCCCACCCTTTTATATGTCCTTGATAGTTGGCAAACATCTTGTTTATAATTGTATGATTGGCTCAAGGGGCTATTAATTTTGTTATGCCTAAGAATATTGTTGATATCATAGGTCTTAAGTATAACCCTATTTCTAAAGGAGTCTTGAAACTTGATGGCTCAATTGTATATACCTTGGGAGTCATCAAGGATCTTGACTTAACCCTTCATGCATGTTCAAGCCTCACAATATCTCAAGATGTGTCAATCAGTGATTTTCCTTCATTGTTTTCCACTTTTTCCTATCAAGAGATTTCACTACCACTCCTCCCTGAGCATATATTGTTAAATTAATGATAATAGAACCATAAGATCTATATTTGCACAACTACAGAGGTTCGATCCTAATCCTACTCTAAATGCAAGGAGACAGGATAGAAATGCAAAAATTGAAACTAACTAAAGATGGTGATGCACCAAAAGGAGTGGTGAATATTTTTGTCATGCAAATAGACACAAACCAAAGATTGCAACATAAAACATACACAGCCGATAAGATATAATTTAGGATCTGAAATGAAGCAAATAATACAAACAAAGGATCAAAACCCATTCACAAAGCTTCGCATTATCATTTCCAATGTCAAAACACATCGCATTACAACCTCGAGAGGTAAAAATTTGTTACAATCTTTGAAGAGGTCTCGATTCTTGCAACAATCACTACTGACGGAGGTGAAAGAAGAAGAATTTTGCTATGCCAAAAGTGTTCCCCCTTTTAGAAATGAGCCAAATCTGGCTTTTACATTGCATGGGTCGAGCCCAGGAGAGAGAAAACATACAAAACGTGGGAGCCCATTCCTCATTGACTGCAAATGCATTAAATCAGCATGGAGGACCTTACAAACCCATACCCTATCATTTTTGACCAAATGGAGGAGAATGCGACCCATTCTGCATTAAATTTGGTCGCTGAAATGTCATTTCTGGCCATGAACACGCACGAGCTGTTTCTTAACTTTCTCTCTCCAAACTGAACCAAAATTCAAGATTGACCCTGGAATCATGTAGAGAATTTTATAAGCTTTCCAATGATATAAAGAACGTGCAAATCCGAGCTCTGGATCGAAAGATATGGCGATCTGAAGATTTAGGGCACAAAACAGGCAAAAATGGGTTTTGAAATTTTTTCCCGCGCTCCGCCACCTGGACGACACGTGTCGGGCACTGATTGGATGAGAAATTCTCTCTCCTTCCCTTACCCATGGGTTTTCCTTGAAAGTTTTGACTTTTTTGTATTTTGGAAAATTTCCATTTTTTCCCACGCCCCCGCCACTGGGACACGTGGCATGATCTCGTTGAGGACAGGCGGGGGGTCATCCTTTACCTTTTAGTTTTTGGCCAAAACTTTTGCCAAATTCTCTAATTCCTCCCCGAGCTCCGCACTTCCCTTCTCCTTAGGACACGTGTCCTCTTTTTATTGGCTCGGGCCAACGCTTCAAACCTTGCCCTTTGAAATTTTGGACGCTTTCCTCGTGACACGTGGCATTTCTCGATTCATCCATGGCCTCGCCGGCTTTCGCGTCCTCCGCGCCCTTTGGCCCGGCCCGGGATGTCCCAAACTGCTCTGGGACAAATTTCTCCGATCCACCCGATTGGGCTTCCCGTCCCTCTTTCGAGGTGAAGACACGTGGCGTGATTTGATTGGCTCTCGCTCTCTTCGGCTCTCCGCGTCCCACGCGTCCCTATGTCCCAACTGCCCCAAACTATCTGGGAAAGTTCTCCAAACCGCCCGAAATGGGCTTCTGGCTGTCCGGCATCTCGCTTTTCGGCCCACGGCCCTCACGCCCAAATGTCCTGCCTTTCTCGCACAACAGCTTAGTCAATTTTTTTTTCACCTTCTGGCCGTTCGCCTTTTCGCTCCCCGCGCCCCCACGGCCTGATGTCCCCCTTTCGCGGGACCGCCTCGGAGGCTTTTCGGCCGATTGCTCGCGCCCGACGTCCCAACCGTCCCAAGGACCGCCGAGGACTAGGACTTAGCCAATTTTCATGATTTTTCTCGCCCAAGCTTGTTTTTTGCAACTTTTTCACCCTTTTTAGAACTTGCTCTTTTCTTCTGGACAGAGAGTTAGAAAAATCCGAGGGACCCTAAACATGATTTTTTGCCTGAATCAATCTATTTGCCCGGGACTTGAAGTATTTCGATGCATGTTATCAAAATTTACCCCGGGGTGAATTTTGATAACAATTTGGTGACTCGTGGGGTCACTCGCCCGCTAGTAGAAGATACCAGTTGCCTGAAGTAGTCCATTGGGCATGGAGTCATCAAATATTCTATTTAGAACCCCAACTGACTTAGAATGTGTAAGGAGGAAGATGGAATATCACCTGATGGAAGCAAGGACTGCAAAACATCTCCATGGACAGCAAGTTGTGCCAAAGCACTTAGGGAAAACAAAACTAACCTACAGCAAAACAATGTGCACAAGCACTTGGAGGAATGAAAATCTAATCTAATATTTACAAGGTAGTGAATTTCCCTCTAGAAGCAACGCTTGAGATAGATTCCATTGACTGGAATCTGCAGTTCTTCACCATCCAATGAGGCCAATTGGAAAGCATTGTTGTTCTTGCACTTCGTGACCATGTATGGGCCACTCCAAATGGCATCAAATTTTGAATGCCTTCCGGTTTTGCTCTATCCACATCCCATTTCAACACTAGATCTCCAACCTGAAAAGATCTATCCTTGGCCTTCCTATCAAAGGTCTTTTTGATCAAAGCTTGATCCTTTTCCATTGCTTGGGATGCCTGATTTCTGATCTCTTGCAGCTCCATCAACTCTGCATACCTCACCTCCATGGGCTCAAACTCTAAAGCAACTCCAGCTGCTTCATGAGTTCCAATGTTGGCAACTCAAGTGACATGGGCAAGATTGCCTCTCTTCCATAGACAAGTTTGAATGGAGAGTTACCTGTGGATCTTTTGGGAGTTATCCTATCAGCCCATAAGGCTGATTTCAGTTTGGTATGCCAAGACCTCTGATTCTCGTCAAGAGTCCTCCTAATGATCCTCAACAAGTTCTTGTTTGTAGACTCGGCCTGGCCATTACCTTGAGGGTAATAGTTTGATGAAGTGCTTAGTAGATACCTCTTGACAGCCCACTACCACCTTAGATCCAATGAATGCCAATGCATTATCAGAGATTATTGTAGCAGGTACACCAAATCTGGTTGTTATCCCCTCATAAAAGTCTAAGATGCTAGACTCATTTGCCTCTTTGAGTGCTACTGCTTCTGTCCATTTGGTGAAGTAGTCCGTGGCTGTCAAAATCCATTTGTGCCCTTGGCTTGAATTGGGATTAATGACTCCAATGAAGTCCAAACCCCATTGCATGAATGGCTGGTCAACTGAGATTGGATGTAATGGAAGGGCAGCAAGTCTCTCTTTCCCTGTGAAGAATGCACAATTCTTACACCTCTTGATCCATGCATAGCAATCACTGAAGATTTTAGGCCAATAATAACCAGCCTTCATGATTTTTAGAGCTGTCACTCTTGGTGCAAAATGACCACCAGCTGGTCCACCATGGAACTCTTCCAACACCCTTTGAATCTGATTTGTGCTAATGCATCTCAAAAGACTCCATTCACATCTTTCTTGAACAAAACTCCATCAACAATGGCATACGGGACAGCCTGCAATCAAGTGTCTCCTTTGGGTCTTGTTCATCTCCGGAGGGCATAGGCCTGTGCCTAGGAAGTGTATAATACCTTGGGTCCAGCAAGGAGTGGGGGCAGCATTGTCTTCTTCTTGATTGCCACTTGGCTCATGGCTGTCCTGGACTGTCAAAACAGCCTCTTCTTCATTGCATACTTCTTTTTGCTTCCCCAAAACCAGCTGCTCACACAATCCTTTCCCTCTTACCAGCTTGGTGATCTTGATCTCAATGTCATACTCCATGACATGGGTGATCCAACCTGCCCTTTTCTCATTCAAATCCTTGTTGAGGAGGAAGTCCTTAACCCCAAAGATGTGAGACCAGCAATCGGACCTTGTTGTTTGAGACTAAATGCTTGAATTTCTTCAAGCTTCGATTACGCAAGTACATGCTTCTCAATAAAAGAGTACCTCACCTCATAGTCATCTAGGCTCCTATCAAGAAGGCAATTGGCTGCTCATCATTATCCTTGTTCTGTTGTACCAAAATGGCAGAAATAGTGTCATTACCTCCAAATGCATAGAGGATGAAATCCTTGGAGAAGTCCGGGTTGATGAGAGTTGGTGCTTGAGAGATGGCTTCTTTGATTGCTTCAAAACTCTCCTGCCTTCTCGCTGTCCACTTGAAAGCCATGCTCTTCTTTAACATTTTGGTGATGGGCTTGACAAGGGCTGCAAAATCTGGGACAAACCTCCGAACAAAGTTTATCCTTCCCAAGAAACTCTGAAGGGCTTTCTTGTGGCTTGGCAATGGTAGTGCTCTTATGGCTTCAACCTCTCTCGGATCAATTGCTAATCCTTCCTTGGAGACAATATGGCCAAGGAGCTTTCCTTCATGTGCAAGAAAGATACACTTCTTAGGATTCAAAGACACTCCAAATCTCCTGCACCTCGTGAAGACTTGCCTCAAATGAGAGAGGTGGTCTGCTGCATTTTTGAAAAAATAGTGATATCATCAAGGTAAATCAGCACCACATTGTTAATCAAACCTTTCAATGCCATGTCCATTGCCCTTCGAAGGTAGCACTAAAGCATTGTTGGACAGCCCAAATGGCATTTTCCCGTATGCAAAAGTTCCCATTTGGTTGTGAAGGCTGTCTTGAATCGGTCCTCTTCCTTCACCATAATCTGATCAGTAGCCCGAGTAGCCATCAAGTAGTGAAACCTCTCTCGAGCCAGCCACAACTTGCAAGATTTGCTCCATGGAAGGGAGTGGGTAATGGTCCTCGAGAGAGGCTCTATTCAAGTCTCTCAAGTCAACACACAATCTGATCTCTCCACTCTTCTTTCTCGATCGAACTAAGTTGGCAACCCAACTAGAATGCTTGATCGGGAATATGATCCTCGACTCAATCAGCTTGTCCAATTCTTTCCTCATGAGAGGCTCCATGTGTGGATTGACTCGGTCTTTGTTTCTACCCGATGTGCTTAGTATTTGGATCCAATTCGATGGTATGCCGAGCTAAGTTGGGATCAAACCTTTCAAGTCTTCATAGCTCCAAGCAAACACATCAGTGGAACTCTTGACACAGCTTGTATGAACTCATACCTTTCTTGTTCAATTGTCATCCTCCAATTTGCAATGGTTTGTTCTCTTCTACCAAGATGGATACCGAATCCTCTCTCTTGACCCGAATGTTTGCTTTCTCCTTTCTAAACTCGATCATTGGGGTTAAAAATGGACTCCAAAGTGATAAGTCCTTGGGCAGCTTGTTAGTTCTCACTGTACTCACTTGGTCACCATATCGCTGTTCCAATTTTTCTTGATTCTTGGCCGAGAACTCAGCTTCTTCTCGCAAGAAATGGATGATTTTGCTGGTCATTTTCAAACACTTGCCAACTAACATTGTTATCCGGCATCAAGGCCTCACAATCACGTGGATGTTTGGGCTGTACCTTGTCTTGTTGAATGCTTTCCACAATGTCAAAGGCTGCCCCTCCGCCGCAAGCCCTCGCCAGCTTGATTCTCTTTCCTAGGAATGGATTTGATGCCAAAACCTCAAAATCTTCCATGAGGTCCCACCCTCGCTCTTCAGTAGCACCGAGTAGATCATTCTTGGCAAAGCATGTTGTCCCTTCCTGATTTACAATCAATTCACTGTCACCAAAGACTTGCAAGTTCTTTATTCTTCTTTGATTGCCCAATGCATCCCTCGCACCAAGGCTTCATATTCAAGCAGTTGTTATTGGAGCATGCAAACTGAAATCTAAAAGCTGAATAGTACTTTACTCCTCGAGGTGAAACAAGCATAGCTCCACCTCCTCCCGCACCTTGTCTACTCCTTGATCCATCAAAAACAGCTGCCATACCTCATTGTCATCTTTGTGGTTTGGCTTGGTGATGCTAGGAATAGGCTGATTTTCTTCGTATGCAATAGACCCCTAGCTCGATTCTTCCACTTCTTGATAAGGATCAAATGCATGTATCTTGTTTGCCCATTCATCAAGAGTTAGATCCGGGATGCTTCCAACCTTAGTGTCAGCTTCATCAGTGCTTGGGTGATCTTCTTGATCAAATGCTGAGCAATTGGCATTAATCTGACTTGGAGTGTAAGGCTCAATGTGGAAGTTTGCAATAGGTTCAGACCTGATTGTAGCCTTAGTTCCATACCTCATTCTGAACAGCATGTGTGACCAATCAAGCAGACAAATATCCCCAATCTTGGCTGTGAAGTCCCTTGACAAGCATAGGGCAAAGAGTGGTGGAAGGTCTATGACTGATACATCTTGTAAAACAACAACATTTGGACATGCATGCAAGGTAAGACTCAAGTTTCTAATCACTCCAACTGTTGCTACTGCTGTCCCATCTAGCTGCACTACCCCTTTGGATATTGTTTCATACTGGAGCCCTAGCTGATCAGCTATTTGTTTAGGCATTACCGAGCTACTTGCCCCGGAGTCTATCATGCAATTGTGCACTAGCTGATTTCCAATGATCAATGAAACATAGAAAGGAGGGGGCTTCAACATTTTTATCTTGTTGTCCTCCATGATTTCCCTCAGCCGGGCAAAGCATTTGTAAGCACTTTGTCTTGCATCCGAACTTGCTGATTTGAAGTGGCTGGCCATCCTTCATGGCAGCAGTCAGCAGCAGATCTCTTTGGCCTGGGATAGATAGGGATTCCCACATTGATATATTGACATTTGTCTTCTTCATCTGATCAATGATACTGAATGGTGATGAAGGATCTCTTTGTTGTCCCTTGGTTTGCACATTCACTCCTTGCATGTGGGCAGCAATAACTGGTATTTGAGTTGGTCTAGGGGCTGTTCTTGGCTGCCCTTGTGCATTTGAAATTGGATTTTGCTTGCCAACCATTTGTGGAGCCATGGAAGGTTGTGGATTGGTTGGGGCTAATGGCTGTTCTTCACCCAAATTCCTCCTTTTTGACCTTGTGTTGGCTGCAACACCTGAGAAAATCGCTCGGTTCATGCCACAAAATCCTCTCGCTTGCCAATTTACCAATGTGGTGTCATTTGGGGCTGATTGTTGTTGGAATGTTTCTTGTTGTTGGTTGTTTCTCGATCGCCTCACCCTCCACACAAAAGAGTTGTCACCATTAATGCTTGATTCAAAGCACCATTGAAGCACATGGATTGGTTATGAGGCTCATTGCATGGAAAACACCAATCATACTCCTGGGCAATGTTGTTTTGTGTTGGCACCAATGCCTTAGAGGCAGATATGGCATTTGGATTATAGGCTGAAATGGTCTATTGGCAGGAGGCCTTGTTTGATTCATATTTGCAGCTGGATTAGGTGGCCTTTGTGGTTGGTATGGCTGCCTATTAGGCTGAGCTTGGGGTTGATAAGAAGGTCTAAAACCTTGGGCTTGTTGCCTCTTGAGAGTAACCAGCTCATTGCCTAGGTTTTGCAATTGCTTCATGACTTCTTGAAGCTCATTTGGGGCACTTGGAGATGAAGTGGAAGCTTCATTTGAACTCTGATTTCTAGGAGTGGGAGAAGGAGCCAAATTAGGTGCTTGATTGGTGTTTGGACTCTCTAAACTTGGAAACAATGGCATGGGAGGTCTAGGGGCAAGTTTGCCAGCTTGGATCAAACAATTTTCAGCCCTAATGGCAATGCTATAAGCCATAGGGATAGTTATGCCTCCCATGGACTGAATCAACATAGAAATATCAGAATTTAGAGCTTTGAGATAGTAGAGAAAAGCACCTTCTGCTGTTGGCCTGACTGCCACTGGAATTCTCTCCCAAGTCTTTTGAAATCAAGTTGAAATCGGTCACCGCTCATGGGAGCTCTCGATGGTTGTCAGCTGCTCCAAAAGAGACAAGTTGTCTCCCTTTTCTCCAAATTGCTCATGAAGTGCTATACACAGCTGATTCCAATTTGTGATAGAACCAGCTCCAAGGCTCCTAAACCATTGCAATGCTTTACCCTTGAATGAAGATGCCAGTAACTTGACAGCCACTTGCATCTCATTGATTTCATGGATTGCACAAAGGTTAGCAATATCTTTAACATGATCACCTGGAGTAGTCTGATTTTCTCCAGTGAAGTAGGGAATGTTCTTCAAGGCTGCAATAGGAATTGGATGTTGTGCATTGAGGGCAAGTGGGCTGCTGCCTGTGAAGTTGACATAGGGGTTGTTTTGTGCCATTCTAATTGGTCTTAAAACCCTTGTTGATTGAATGAAAGGCCTACTGTGGAGGAGTTGAGAGAGTTTCTTTGGTGGAGATGGAGACCTTTGAATCCTTCTTCCTCTTTGCCTTCTTTCTTGGAGATAATTGCAGGTATTCAAACAACACTTCTTCTTCTCCAACTCTTGACCTTGTGGTGATTCTTCTCATGAGTTTTCGTGCCCGCACCGCTGAAACCAGCTTGATTCTTCCCTCGAGTCGCCAGATATGCAAATAATAGCTCTTTTCAAGCAAGAAAATTGCAGCAGATGCACATCAACTTTGCTGCAATAAAAATGAGACCTCTAGTGTCCCACCGGGCATGCCAAAACTGTTAGTGCAAAATCACAGCACCCCTGGATGCAAATCGATTTCTAGGTTGATGTCTTAGCATCCAAAGTGTGATTGCACAACATGGAAACCTCTCTCCAAGTGTGGGACTTGTGAAACTGAGAGAGGAATCTCAGATTAGAGGCTGGTTCCTCAAACTCCTTTGATTTAGATCTATATTTGCACAACTACAGAGGTTCAGATCCTAATCCTACTCTAAATCGCAAGGAGACAGGATAGAAATGCAAAAATTGAAACTAACTAAAGATGGTGATGCACCAAAAGGAGTGGTGAATATTTTTGTCAAATAGACACAAACCAAAGATTGCAACATAAAACATACACAAAGCCGATAAGATATAATTTAGGATCTCGAAATGAAGCAAATAATACAAACAAAGGATCAAACCCATTCACAAAGCTTGCATTATCATTTCCAATGTCAAAACCATCGCATTACAACCCTCGTAGAGGTAAAAACTCTGTTACAATCTTTGAAGAGGTCTGATTCTTGCAACAATCACTTGCTGGAGGTGAAAGAAGAAGTTTGCTATGCCAAAAGTGTTCCCCTTTTAGAAATGAGCCAAATCTGGCTTTTACATTGCATGGGTCGAGCCCAGGAGAGAGAAAATGTACAAAACGTGGGAGCCCATTCCTCATTGACTGCAAATGCATTAAATCAGCATGGAGGACCTTACAAACCCATACCCTATCATTTTTGACCGAATTGGAGGAGAATGCGACCCATTCTGCATTAAATTTGGTCGCTGAAATGTCATTTCTGGCCATGAACACGCGTCAGAGCTGTTTCTTAACTTTCTCTCTCCAGACTAAACCAAAATTCAAGATTGACCCTAGAATCATGTAGAGAATTTTATAAGCTTTCCAATGATATAAAGAACGTGCAAATCCGAGCTCTGGATCGAAAGATATGGCGATCTGAAGATTTAGGGCACAAAACAGGCAAAAATGGGTTTTGAAATTTTTTCCGCGCTCCGCCACCTGGACGACACGTGTCGGGCGCTGATTGGATGAGCAATTCTCTCTCCTTCCCTTACCCATGGGTTTTCCTTGAAAGTTTTGACTTTTTTAACTTTTGGAAAAATTTTCATTTTTTCCCCCACGCCCCCGCCACTTGGGACACGTGGCATGATCTGGTTGGAGGACAGGGGCGCGGGGTCATCCTTTACCTTTTAGTTTTTGGCCAAAACTTTTGCCAAATTCTCTAATTCCTCCCCGAGCTCCACACTCCCTCTCCTCCATAGGACACGTGTCCTCTTTTTTATTGGCTCTGGCCAACGCTCCAAACCTTGCCCTTTGAAATTTGGACACCCTTTCCTCCCCGTCCGACACGTGACACGTGGCCATTCGATTCATCCGTCGGCTCGCCGGCTTTTCACGCCCCACGCGCCCACCGCGCCTTTTGGCCCGAATGTCCCAAACTGCTGGGACAAATTCTTCCGATCCACCCGATTCGGGCTTCCCGTCCTCTTCGAGGCGAAGACACGTGGCGTGATTTGATTGGCTCTCGCTCCTCGGCTCCGCGTCCCACGCGTCCCTATGTCCCAAAGTTTGTCCCGCCCGCCCCTGGGCAAATCTTCCGCATCTATGTTCGCCGATCAATTACTCAATTTTTTTTGGTCTGGTTCGCCCTTCGCTTCCCGCGCATCCCCACGGCCTAGATGTCCCTTTCTGCACGGACCCGGAGGATGTGCCCGACGCCCCAACTATCCCATGGGCCGCTGGACAGACTTAGCTTAGTCATGATTTTTTTCGGCCCAAGCTTGGTTTTTGCAACTTTTTCACTCTTTTTAGAACGCTTTCTCGACGGAGAGTTAGAAAAAAGCCAAGGACCCCCACATGATTCCCTGAATCATACTTGCCCCTTGAATATTCGATGCATGTTATCAACCGCCCGGAGGCTTTTCGGCCGATTGCGCCCGACGTCCCAACTCAAGTAATAAAATGGTGAAACCTAGACCCTGGACTAGGACTTAGCCGATTTTCATGTTTTTTCTCATGCCCAAGCTTGAATTTTTTTGCAACTTTTTCACCCTTTAACAACGTAGAAATATAAAGCATTGGCATATGTTCTTCTTATTCTTGAGAAGATGTAATTCAAGGATTATTGGGTCATAATTCCCACCAGCTGAGGGTTTTTTCCAAGTCAATGCACAACACATTAAGATTGTTGTCAAGCCATCCATTCCGCATAATGAAACCAGATGATAGGTATTAGACAAAGTGATGTGTAGATTGTCCAGCTTCATTGAGAATGAAGTTAAGTTTTCCTCAAACGTGCAAGCTAACTTGCATGACATGAGTTATGGTGACCAAGTGATTTAACTAAAGACAAATAATATGCCTAAATTTTTGGTCACCTTGGATCATATCTTCAATCCTAATGACGAATTCAACGGTGAAGAAAATTACATGCGTGTAGTGCAAAATATTACAAGTCATTCACTATTGAGCATGGCAAAGAGTTGTTGTTAGGCAAAGAATGTGCGTGGGATTAAAAGAAGGCCTTCATTTCCTTATGTTATAAGTATGTTGATATCTTCTCATGGGAGTATGAAGACCTCAAAGGATTTGACCCAAGTGTTGCTCAACACTCTATTGACCTTGATCCTATTATTGATCCCATCAGAAAAAATCAAAGTCTCTTCAATCCTAAGATAGATCCCCTCATGAAGAAGGAGTTATCCAAACCCATTGAGGAAAAGATAATATTTCCCATCAAGTAATATACTTGGGTGGGTGGTGAATCACGTTCCAATGCACAAGAAGAATGGTGAAATCTGACTTTTTGTTGATTTCATATATTTTAAGAAGGCATCTTTAAAGTATCACTATCCTTTCCCTTTTATGGAGTAGATTCTATAGATCGTGGTTAGCGTGCAAAGGTTCTATATCTTGGATGTGTATTCTAGCTACAATCGGATCATGGTCAAGGAACAACATCAACTCAAAACTACATTTACAACCAAATGGATACCATATGCTTATTGGAAAATTTCTTTTTTTTTTCAAATGTAGGCACAACATTCCAAAGAGCAATGGACATTTCCTTCAAAGGATATATCAATGAGTTCATCCTAGTTTACT
This sequence comes from Taxus wallichiana var. yunnanensis, assembly GCA_018340775.1. Lineage (NCBI taxonomy): Eukaryota > Viridiplantae > Streptophyta > Pinopsida > Cupressales > Taxaceae > Taxus > Taxus wallichiana. The sequence continues at coordinate 522,847,189 of CM031238.1, forward strand.
TGGATGATATAACTATCTTTATCAAAACATAGTGCAGATCACATCAATCATCTTGATAAATTCTTTGAGATATGTAGAGAATTTGGGGTGTCTCTTAACCCCAAAAAGTGTAACTTTACTACTATGCAAGGCAAGCTCTTAGGCCTTTGATGCACCTTCTTAAGCTTTAGGAAAAACTCATATCACCATACACTCTCATAGTATTCATTTTAAAAAACATCAATCATACTTAGGTTACTCATGGTGCATCATGAGGATCTATGAAAATATTTTCTATGATACATTAACTAACAACTCTTCCTAATCTTATCCTAAAGAATTCAGTCTTCTTTCTTGTACAACTTGACTAAACAATTTCACTAGTCTTGATAAGCTTAGTCTTCATACCATACTTAATCTTGTAATTAAATATCAATCCCTTGTCTTTATATTTTCCTTCTTGTCCTTGTACCTACAATCACTTTTCAAACCACTCATCTATCTAAAATAAACTCATAACCAATACACATTGAATTAAATCTATAATGATCTATGTCCTACAATCCACAAAATCCCCTTATACTAATTCTTAATATGAGATCCTTTTACATTCATTCCTATGAACATGTCTTAGGAAAATTCCAACAACATCAATATGGCATCCCAATCACTAATTTTTTATCATAACAATGGAGGTTTATTCACTTTCAACTAGACTTGATACCCACTCAAAACTCCGAAAATGATGCCTTCCAAGACCAACAAACTTAGAACAATAAAATTTGTATATTTTGTGAAAACCATCTAGTCACTCTATAATACTTATTCTGTCATGTTTCTATGAGAAATATCCAAACCAAATACTCTTTTCATCATGTTTTCCTTCTTTTAGCATATACCTTGTTATATGTTGATTTTAGGATAGTTTAGGCCTTTTTGAGCATAACTTCAAAATTACTAAGTGTCTTAACGATATAAGACCTTTTCCAGATACCCATTTAGCTTATTTTCAATCTCCCAAAGTTTCATTTTGTAGTTCCTTATAGTTTTCTCCAATTTTACTTTTACCTCCTCAAATTAGACCTTTTTCAAGGACTGTGTTTTCTAAGTACGAACTATCATGAAAATATCCTATTTTGGCAACCCAAATGTCCTAATTCTTCTTGAATTTGATTATGGACCTCCTTAGGATGATATGTACCAAATGTGAGAACTGGATTCATTACCAAACTCAAGTTATGAAGTTTTTCCTATTAGGTCTCTTATGATTGTGTTTTGTTTTGACCTAGGAATGTCATGGAGATATTTTTCCATGCTGCATCTTAAGACTCCAAATAAATTTTAAATGGGAGTATAATGCCTTGAGATCACTCATTCCAAATTTGGGACTTTTAACTCTTCTTAATGTAAAAGATATGAATATTTATTTATAAACCCTTAATTTGAGAGTTTCTCACAGAGACCCGAAAGGTTTTAATTTGTTCTAACATTCTTTCTTGGCTGTTTCAAGGCCTCTAATAGATTCTTAGAGCTCTGTTATACTATTTTACACCTTCCACACTTATTGATCAACCTCCAAGTTCGATGTATAGGTCTGTACAATGAGCTTCCTATAGGATTCACTAGGAATACTAATGCATGGTCATGAAATCCAATCCTATTATTGTTGAAATCCTTATCAATATAACACTTTATGATTAAACAAGTATTTTATTCCTCATACCTATGATCATGAATCACTCTAGCTTTCACAATTATCTCCTTTCATTCAGACAACATCAAACCATCAACTGTACCCCAAATTATATTGCAACTTCCTTGTGTTATTATCAAGTCATAGATTTTCCATACAAGATGTAGTATAGATAATATATCAGACCAACTTAGATCAGTTATATCATGACACATCCTTCACAATATTAAAATAATGCAGACAAAATCATTCACAATGTAAGAGAATTCAAAACAATCTTAATCTTAAAAATTTATAATTTATATGAGAGGTTTGTATTGACCTTCATGGAGCCTCCCACCTAAGATACATAGACTCCAATTCTTCCAAACTCTACACTCCCTCTCTTGATAATCTTCATGATTCATATCTCTTTTAAGAGCTAACTTCCTTCCTACATATGTAGGAACATAGTGTTTATCTCAACCAACAAACATTCCAAACTTAATATTTAGTTCCTAAATATCCTCAACCTTCTACCTAACATGATGTTTTTAACTTTTCTCATGCATTCATGTATTTAAGAACTATTCTAAAGTGGAATTTTATTAATTAAACCAATATAAGGATATTGATAACCCCTTATACCACCTATAACCTATCATCTTGACTTATATATTACATTTACATTTTCTTACTTAGTATAATGGTCATACACCTATGAAAGGTGACTTCACTTAAAACTTCAATAAGACTACAAATCATGTACTAGGTGAGATACTCCTATTCACCTCTTATTGAACTAATACAAACACATTGAAGCTATGATGAGATTATTATTGCAAATAGAACTTATGTACATCTCGATGAATTGATGCTCATGTATTAGATTTCCCTAAGAAAGAGATTTTGAGCTCCATCTCAAATGTTGCTTATTCTTCTTCCTTGTCTTCCAATTGTACTAAAATAATAAAAATCTTTTTGATTTATGAATGTTCTTCTCCCGCTTGTCTTCTGTCTTCATAGTATTATCCTTCAAAATAAGGATATCTTCTTGTAGCTTCTCCAATTGAACTCTCGTAAGATATCTCCTCCCTATGATTTCCACCTCTAAATTCATAAAATCAAATTTATCTTCAAATGTAAAAAATTGATTCCTTGAAGTCTCATCAAAATTATCCTGTAATTGTTCCTATCCTTCATCATTTTCTTAATTTCTTTCATAATCATTCTCAGTTGCACTATCATTGTTGATCAATTTTTCCAAGCTTTCCAATTCAGCTTCAATTTGTTATGTACCTTCATAAGTGAATAAATTATCCACTTCTCCTTGTTTTGCTAACTCATCTTCTAAACCTGCATACACACACTCAAAAACAATGTTAGATTCAAAAAAAAACTGCCCCTCCATTAACATCTTCTTCATTCAAGATATTCATCTCAATCTTCTTCATGTTTTCCTCATCTCCTATGAGGTCTAAGTTTTCTAATTTTCTCATAACCAGTTTTAAATCTATTGTTTCTTCTTCTCTCATATATTGATTCAAGGCTGATTTATCCTTCATTTGTGTCATATGATACACCTCCTCCTGTTGCATATCATATTTCACAAGCACTTCAATAGGTGTTTCTTCCATACATCCATCTCCCATTAACTTATCAAACAATTCTATTGTTTGTTTATACAATTCATCTTCTTGAAAATTTACATTTTCATTATCAAAGACAACATTACAAAGAAAATTTTGATGACATGGATCTATAAATACTTCTTCACCTTCACCTAACATCTCTCCTTCCTCTAGATAGAAAATCTCCACTTCCTCTTGCTCAAATGACATGTACATTTGATCTTCCATACCAAAATGTTGTTCTTGCTCCTCTTTTATCATGTTTTTAAAATTCTTCCATCTTTATTATCACATGTATGCACCCATGACAAGAAATGATTAGAAATAAACAATTGAGACTAATTTGTCTCCATTTCCTCTTTCTTAAGTTTCTTTGTCAACAATCCGATTTGACTCCTTAGTGATGGTCTCTTTCTTTCTCTTTTTCTATTTAATATTTCCTCTGAGATGCCACTATACTCTCATCTTGATTCTTACAAAGAATCTTTGTCTTGTCTCCTCCAATACCTTCTCTATACATGCCAAGATTAGCTTAATCTCAATTATCTCTCTCTCCACATCTATCTCTTCTTTCTTGTGACTCTTCTCTTCCTCTAAGCCCTTCATCTCTTCTCTTTTCTCTCTCAATATTTCTTTCACTTTCTTATTTTCTCCTAGAAAGTCTATTTCACCTTACTAGATACCTCACCTAGGTTTCCTTCCTTTGAACCTGGTCTTTTGGTATATTCCTCTTTACTCAAGTCTCACCCAAGACTCTCTCACCTTGGTCTATTGACTTATCTTTCTTCTTGAGCTTCACCTACTCTTCTTCAAGACTTAATGGCTATAGGGCTTCTATTGTCACACTATCTCTTCTTCTTTCCTCTCTTGTCTTCTTTTTACCAACTCTCTTCAAGCTCTCAATCTTCCTACAAATCAAAATCTTGATCAATCAAAAAAAAAAATAATTTACTTTGATTTACTTCCAAATTTATCTTTTGCCAAATATCTTCTCAATTCCACTTCTTTGTATCCTTGTATCCAACAATATTCTTCACAATATCATTAGTACAAATCATCATCCAAAGAGCACCATGCGCTTCGATACCAAAATTGATGTACCTTTTAAGCTTTTAAGCAAACACTCATACCATCATACACTCTCATAGTATTCATTGTCAAAAACATCAATCATACTTACGTATATCTTAGTGCATCATGAGGATCTATGAAAATATTTGTTATGATAAATTAACTAGCAACTCAACCTAATCTTATCCTATAGAATTTAGTCTTCATTCTTGTACTGACTTGACTAAACAATTTCACTAGTCTTGATAATCTTAGTTTTCATACCATATGTAATCTTGTACTTAAATATTATTCCCATGCCCTTATGTTTTCCTTTTCCTTGTACCTACAATCACTTGTCAAACCACTTATCTGTCTAAAATAAACTCATACCTATACATATTGAATGAAATCTACAATGATCTCTGTCTTATAATCCACAAAATCCCCTTATACTGCTTCTTAATTTGAGACCATTCTACATGCATTCCTATGATCGTGTCTTAGGAAAATGTGAACATGCATTTGTTCTTTTATTTGTCAAAATTGATCATCTAAAGTCCTATTGACCCAAAAACATCAATATGGCATCCCAATCACTAAGGTTTGATCACAACAATGGAGGTTCATTCACTATCAACTAGACTTGATACCCACTCAAGACTCCTGAGAATGATGCCTTCCAAGACCAACCAAATTAGAACAATAAAATTTGTATCTTTTGTTAAAAACCATCCAATCACTCTATCATACTTATTCCATCATGTTTCTATGAGAAATATCCAAACCAAATACTCTTTTCATCATGATTTCCTTCTTTTAGCATATACCATGTTATATGTTGTTTTTAGGACACTTTTAGGCCTTTTTTGAGTATAAATTCAAAATTACTACATGTATTAAATATCTAATACCTTTCCAAATACAAATTTATCTTAATTTCAATCTCCAAAATTTTCATTTGGTATTTCCTTATATTTTTCTCCTAGTTTTACTTTTACCTCCTCAAATTAGACCTTTTCAAGGACTGTGTTTTCTCAAGATGCACGGTTTGTCATAAAAATATCCTATTTTGGCAACCCAAATGTCCTAATTCTTATTGAATATGATTATGTACTTCCTTAGTATGATATGTACCAAATGTGAGAACTTTATTCATTACCAAACTCATCTTATGAAGTTTTTCCTATTAGGTCTCTTATGATTGTGTTTTGTTTTGACACAGGACTTTCATGGAGATTTGTTTTCATGTTACATATTAAGACTCCAAATCACTTTTAAATGTGATTATAATGCCTTTAGATCACTCATTCCAACTTTTGGACCTTAAATATTATTAATGTAATAGATATGAATATTTCTTTCTAAACCCTTATGGAGGGTTTCTCATAAACATGAAAGGTGTTAAAGTAGATGATATGGTCTTAAAATGGGATGCCAATAGATCCAAACCAGGGCATCATTTAAAGTTGTGCATTTTGGAGTGGCCCATACATCATCTATTCTTGTAAGGAGGATAACTTTTTTGAGTTATCTTATCTTGATGGAGATGCACTACCAATCCCAATCAATGGGATTTATCTCAATAATTTCCATTAAGTTGTCTTTATACATCATGTACATTTTAGTGGAGTTCTAATTCCTCCAAGTTTACTATGCACACATTTTCTCATTTGTACATAGTTCTTTCCTCTCATGTGCTCTCACATGCACTCTTTTGTTTCTTCAAGGATGTCATTTCATGTGCTCACAAGTTTGGAAAAGTTGTTTCATCTTATTGGCATCTTTCCAAAAGTTTGCACATAGGTTCTTAAGAAGATTCCAAACAATTCTTCAAGTGGCTTGTGGGTGATTCTTTAAGTATAGATCAAATTTTCATTTTTTTCACAAAGACTCCATGCCCAATGGATGCTTCTAAGGCTACTGATCTCTTTCATCTAGCAGGTAGATGGCCTTGAAAGTTGTCAAACTATTGGCTAAAATAACCACCCTAGTTACTTTGACAACTTGCAGTTCCATTCTGCCTCTCGACATCATATTTTCAGTGTTGCGCACTCTTAGTTCCATACTTTGTGGCACAATAACTTAGCTGAAATTTTTCATGTGTTCCCTCACCCGACCTTACTTCTTCTTCCTTATGCTTTCGCTTCCTTCCGTGTGCTTCTTTCCTTCTCCTTTATTCTTCTATCTCTTATCATTTTTCCCCGTGCGCCCTCCTCATGCACCGCCTTCCTTCCCCGAAGGCTATGCAATCCTCTCCCGTGCCTGAGACTTGCTTTGTATATTTGCTAAGTCTTTGGAATGTTTTCCCCATGCATGCCCTTCCTTACCGAGTCCTGTGTATCTCCTTGCATGTAGCCATTCCTCTTTCTCCTTTTAATTACTTCCACGCATCCTTGTCTCGTGCGATTCCCTTTCTTCCTCGCATACTTGCATACCTCTGCAGATATGCACCTTTTCTTCCCAATCTTTGTGCACCCTTTTACACGTGCTCATAGACCTATGCATTATTCCTTCTCATGCCTCTAGCTCTTGCACACACACCAAGTGCAATCTTCTATGCCAGTCCTTAAGTGCCACATGTCAATTTTTCAAATAAAGTGCATAACACGCAACCTATCAAAACATGCCAATTGTGTGATCAATCTACTCATTAAATGAATGCATGGCACATGGTAGAAAAGATGAAATAAATAGACAGTCATCCAAATCCTTTATTTGATCGATCGAACACGTGTCTTGTGTGTTCAACTTGTATTATACATCTTCAAATCATCACAACTTCTGCTACAAAGTTTAGATTCATGCACTCTTGGTCTTGTTGGAGAACTTTTTACGTGGGCTACTGAGAATGGGCTTTTCAAAATTAGATTTTGGGTAGGATTTGGTAGGTGAAATGGGGAAACACATTCAGGTCATTAATAAAATGATTATGTCGACTCAACCACCTAGATTTGATTTGATCTTGTCTCCTTCCTTCTTCCACAAGCTAATCGACAAGGGGAGGCATATCGATACTATTGCAAGAATTTATTGTTTTTTGTTGGTGATTGAATTTAAAAATACGATTTTCCTTCTCTTCCCCTTTCTTATATAAATTGATGAACATTTCTCATTTGTAAAGGTTGGACCCTCTTGGTTTTCTAAGAGCATTTTTCCTCGGCATTTTTAGTTCGGGCATCAAATCGATCCATTTGCATGTAGATAATTTCCTCTCTCAACGTTGTAATCAATTGTGCATCACTTGGAAGTAATAAAAGTTGTATTTTGTGGTTATCTTCTACCCTAGTTTGAGTTTTATTGCATCTTCTTTCCTTCTTTTGCATTGTTTGTTCGATGTGCATATTTTATATCTCTTGCAGGGATTTTGTTTGTTGTGCTCCATGAAAGCAAGTGTGTGAATGTTGTTTCAGACTGTGGCACATTTTCTTGCCCTCCTTGTGCACGTTTTCCTTTGTTCTCACTCATCCAAGATCGTTCATCCCCCTCTTTCTGGTGTTATCACCTCCCCTTAGCTTAGGTTTTCATTTTCATGCATCTCTTTCTCACCTTGGTCCCTTACAATCATGGATTAGTGATAGGCAGCTACATTTATCTTCGTAAAATTAGTTTTAGTAGTATAAATAGGTAGAGGAAGATGGCCTTCTCCGGAGGTCTGTCTCAAAGTGCAACTCCCACAACTTGGAGACACTCCCATGTTTCCTCAAATCCCAGTTCATCTTGATCGCGTGACATGTATATTATTGAGATACAACAATGACCACACTCTTATTATTTATCTCATTGCACTTAGTATTCATGCAATTGGGATCTTGGACTCCATAGGATTCTCCCCTCACCATGTTGACAATTTTCTTAGCTCTTGTGTTATCCCGCACTACCCGATGATGCACTCTTGTTCTAGGTTCAAACACGACTATTGAGGGAACACTTACCTACATGAACCTCACTTTGCACACATGCAATGGGTGCAAACTTTCTCTCATCCCTTAGTCATAGTATTTTATATTCTAATAATTCAAAAACATTCAAATAATGGAAAAAAACTATCTAAAGGGTTGGGGAAATTGGGTTATTATTTCCTATATAGTACTTGGACAAAAAGAAATACTCGAGGAATACATTTTGGGATGCATCATTCACTACATATAAAGGGAAAATTTTGAATCCCATCGCGCACATTGACCTTGGCGGAAAATTAGTTGTAGTCATTCATCTTTGTGTGACTAGCACAAGGGCAACCTAGCTTGAGGGATGCACACACACACGCACATGGTGACAATCACATTGGGGTGACCACCGAGGTCAGTCTGACTCAAGTATATGCATATTTTATTCCATCTTAAATATTTTTCAGCTTCGTGCAGGTATCCGGGGTTTGTTTTTCAGGTTTAGGTGCGATAATGAAATCTTGTAATGAATTTAAAGTGAGAAGATTGAAGCGAAGGAAAGATTATCAAGCCCTAAAAATATCATACACTAACTCACTCCTAAGACACTAGTGCTTGGGGAGGTCTTGTTCTATCCTAGGCGATTATGTCCAGACACTTGCAAACCATTGTTTCCCAAGAGAAGAGCATGCAGTCTAGATCCATCCCATTTCACAATTATTGTATCCCAAAATAAGCACGAATAACGAGTTATAAACTAAGTCACTCTCATCCTCTTGTTGATTACACATTCTTGCCATTTGGATGTTATATCTTGCATATTTATGATATTATCCGATTAATCTCAATCCTCGATATTAAGATTTAAATTTATTTAAATCAGGTTGCAAATTTAATAGATGATTTAATTTGATTGGGGCATTGAAATCGGCCATGGAATATAAAGGATTTGTGTGGAGTAGGTGTGCGACCTATGGAAAAAAAAATTTGTGAAATGCAATGAGTTTTTAATTGTTTCTTAGGTTTTGAGGTAAATTGGTGACATCCAAAAGATTGGTTTCAGAAATTGAATTCCACCAAGTATTCATAATTCCCAAAAAATATTTAGTTGCAAATATTGCATTCATTCTCCCATTTAGTTCTAAAGCAACTCATATAGTCTTCATGGTTGAATAGGCACGTGTGATCTATGCATGCCTGAAAATGGTCTTTTCAAATTTTTCTTATTAGCCATCTCGGGCCTAAAGGATGTCCAAAATCAATAGAAATAAGCTCCCTTTAACCTTGTTGGATATTTTTCTCTTGTCGTTTTTCAACACCTTTTCCTTTTTTATCTCAATCCTTTTAAACCTACTCTATTTTTTCTAGCTTTTTCTAACCAATTAAGACTAGCTTCTAAAGCATCAAGTTTATCATCAAAACAAGAAATATTATTTTGTACATTATCTATTTTATCTCTTATATTAAGTAACATAAGTTCAAGAAGGAATTAGTGGCGTATGTATTGTAGTAATCATTTATCTTGTAGACTGTACATTGTTATTAACAATTCCTAGGCAAGCCTTAATGACCTACACATCCTTAACACAAATCATCAAATTTTTATTGAAAATTATGATTATATTGTGCCATATAATTTATTTTTTAAAACTCATTTGATGGCTCTTTTTCATCCTTGTTGCTATATTGCAAAGCATATGAAAAATAAGCACTTTTCCCTTATTCTTGCTTATAACAACATTTAATTAGAAGACACCTTCCTCCTCTCGTAGAATGTATGTCATCTTCCTTATAATATTATATTGTTTTTACTCGGGAAAGGAAGACATGAATGAGGCTAACAGAGTTGTCGCAAGTTATATGGGCATTTGTTCATATTCAACTTCCACAAAAAAATCCTCTCCTATATGACTTGAAGGAATCTAAAGAAAAAAACTCCTAAGTGTTTGGAATTTTTAGAAGCTTAATGTCGAGAAATAAAAAACATCTCGGGCAAAGTATATAAACTATGTTTTATCTAATCCAATTTTCATTCACCAAAAAATCCTATATTATTTATAATTCCCTTATGTAATTGTACACTTCCACTAAGATTTTTATCAAAAGAGAGATATTCTAGCACTTTTTGATGATTAATATTTGTCTTGGAATAGAGGACTTGAATATTTGAGACACATCTTTGGGAGGGAAAGTATAGGGACTTTGTTTCCATTAATATTATATATTTTCTTTCTTCTTATCTTTTGGAGAAACATGTTTCAATCAATCCAATTTTCATTCACCGGAAATTTCCATATTATTTATTATTCCCTTCTATGATTGTAAAATTCCACTAAGACATTTATCATAAGGGATACCTTCTAACACTTTTGGATGACTAGTATTTGGCATGGAATAAAGGACTAGAATATTTACAAACATACTAGAATGGGTCAAACATGATCAAACCATATACGTAAGAAAATATTCCCGAAAGTTGATAGATCCTTACTTTACTTCAGAGCATCCTTCATATCTAGCACTCACACATAGATTTGGACAAAACTCATAATGGATAGGACTATCAATCAGACAAGATACATGGGATAATTGACAAGCATGCTCAAATTTTGTGTCTTCGATCATAAATGTCTATATTAGAAATAGGATTTATATTTTCGTGTACTTGGTTGAATTTATTCATGGATCATACCAAAATATACAAATTGGACCTCTGGGTGAATTGATATAATCAATTTTAAATTTTGGAAATAGAGCAATCATATTGGTTTGGTAAACATTGTTAGTTTTGTATTCCAAATCAATTTCTATAGCATTAACTTTAAATGAACAATGTTTCTAGGCATTATCATGGGAGAAAGCCTTTGAAAATCTAAAAACATCTCTTCTCACCACACCTACATTACAACCTTAGTCCCGTGACCGACCACTCATTCTTTGCACATCTTCCACCCCCATCTCCATGAGGGAAATGTTGGCTCAAGAGGATGAAAATGGAAAGAAGCACACCATCTACTACATTAGCCATTCTCTCTTTGACTATGAGACTGGTTATACCTCTATGGAATGAGCTTGTTTGGCCATTTACTTCGCCACCACCAAGCTTCATCATTACATTGTCTACTAGACCACTTATGTCATAGTTCACACTGACCCACTCTACCACTTTTTTCCCATGTCATTCTCCCAGCAGACTGCATCAGAAAGTGGATGTCACTCCCTATGGAATTTGACTTACACGTCATTACACAAAAGGTTGTCAAAGGTCAAGTCATTGTTGATCAACTCGATGTTTCTTCAATGCCCACAACTCAACTCGTTCATGATGCCCTTCCCCATGAAGACATACTAGTCATTGAAGGAATAGGTCAAGCCCTTACCATCAAAGCCTACTACTACAATGTCACTATGTATCTTGACGTGTAGTACCTCACAGTGTAGTGATGAAAACCTTAAACATATGCTTGTTAAACCTATCATGCAAGATGAAGAAATTTTGGTAGACCTCCATGAAGACACTTGGACTCTCCATTTCGACGGAGCTAAATGTCTTCGGGGAGCTGCCCAGGGTAGGTTGTGTTCTTACTAACCCCTCATGCAACACACTTCCCTTCTCTTTCCAATTTGAATTCAGTGTCACCAACAACGTGATTGAATACAAGGCTCTTATCCTTGGCATGAAAGTCGCTCTCACCTCTAACATCACATGTCTCCATGCCATGGGTGACTCCCAACTTGTTTGTCGATAAGTCGCCGACACTTACCAATGCTGAAGAGATAATCTTAAAGCATACCATGAAATTGTCCAAGAACTTGCATGATAGTTCACTTCTTTCACCATTGAATCTATTCCTCGGGAACACAACACCTTAGTTGATTCTTTGGCCTCATCTGCTACCCAATTTTAACCTTATTTGAATCTACCACATTATCATTACACACTCCAAATCTAAAAATCACTTTCCACCCAACCTTCTCTCGAATCTCCTCTCATTTTCCACATGGAGACCATGCCTCCTTCAAACAATTCATGGTATGTCAACATTATCCAAAACATTCAACACTAAACTTTCCCTCCATAGTCTAATTTTCACGGATGCACTAAAATCCGTAAGAATTCTCTAAAATGCGTTCTCAAAGACATCTTCTATTATCAAAGTTTTAAATGTGTTCTAATCCATTGTGTTCTTGAGGATGAATTCCCTTCTCTCCTCGAAGAAGTGTAGGAGGCACTGCGGTGGACACTATGGAAACCATGACATGACCTGTAAGTGCTTAAGTATGGATTACTATTGGCATACTCTAAAGGTCGAAGCCCATGTCTTTCTTAAGAAATGCAAACCTTATCAATACCACAATGACCTTATTCACTCTCCCCCGGTCAAGATTCAAATCCTTGAAGCTCCCTATCCCTTCAATATGTAGGGATTAGATTGCATTGGTAAACTTCCTTGCTCTCAAGATGGACACCTCTTCATCATTACCACTAAATATTTTACCAAGTGGGTTGAAGCCATGCCTCTTACTAATATGACAAGTCTTGTCATTACTTAAACTTATCCTTAACCAAATCATTTATAGCTTTGGAATTCCTCACATGATCATTTCTAACAATGGTGGGAACTTCAAATGCAAATAAATGAAACAAATTTTCACCAAACTCAAAATCAAGCACAATTTCTCGACTCCATATCACCCTAATACAATGGCCAAGTTGAACCTTCTAACAAAATTATTAATTAAATCCTTCAAAAAACCATTTGAAAATACTACTCTTACCATCATCTCAAATTTCATCCAACACTCTAGGCTTATCTTCGGTGTGCATACAACCAATGGGGCAACCCCATTCTTGCATGTATTTGACTACGAAGCAATCCTTCCACTTGAGATGGAGTTGTCTTCCCTTTATATCTCCCTAAATGGAATGAATCCGATGAAGATATCTCGTGAAGCTTTGTTTCACGCTCTTGACCTCCTTGATGAAAAATGTGATAACATTGTCCATCTTAACTGTAAATACAAAGAGTGATACATTAAGCAACACAAAAAACTTGTTAAACCCCACAAATTTGAAGTTAGTGTAGTCATCTTGAAGTTAGATTATACCCATGCCAAAGAAGGCAAATATGCTCAAAAGTGGTGGGGTCCATATCTCGATAAAGACATCCCAAGTCCTAGTACATATCATCTACAAACAAATGAGGGCCACATATTCAAAGAATCAATCAATACTCATTTTCGCAAGAAATTCTATGCTTGATCCACTCATTTATCAATCCCCCATTCTTCAAATTAGCTACTTCATCAACCTTTTCTCTCTTTTATACTTTTCCCGCTTGGGTTCATACATGACCATCGTCTCTACCTTGGATACTTAGGTAATTTATTTATCTTTTCACGCTGCTAACCCCATGGCACTTGCATCCTCGTTAGTGCCTTTTATCACACTTTCTCATCCTTATCTACCAACTAGTTCTTTATGTTTTTCAACATTACCTCCCAATTATTCTCCCTCTCATGACCCCTAGCTAGGTGATTTATGTCTTATTTTATTGATTATCTTCAAGTGTTTCTTTTCAGTCTTACTTATTCGGGGTTCAGTAGTTATTATGCCCACCACATGTAAACCAAGCAACAACTTGACATAAGTATGAGGTAGGTATATTTGACATAGCATTCAATACTTATTTCAGCACTTTACTTTCAATGTTTCCTTTCGATTTCGTGTTGCATAGATCTTTTCCCAAAAACCATATTATGTTTCACTATTGTGATGCGATAATATTCGGTTGGGGCATACAACATATTTTTGACATTTGCTAACCATTTCTTTTGTGCAAGTGCTATTGATGCATTCTCCTCCTAAGAGGGTGCCTTAAGTGGACATGTCGAGATTAGGGTATTATCAGCCTTGGTTATGTGTCTGGACCACAACATTTGAGAGATGTAGCTATTAGTCTTAGTTACCTCATATTTGTCTTGTTTATTCACTTTATTCAAACATGTCACTCATTATGTCGACTTGTCCCATTATGTCCTATTGTTTCCTCTTGTTGCACATTATTATCCCTACTTTCGGTCCTCTCGACCTTCATCACTTATCCCCACTAACTTTTTGGCCTCCACTCATGTTTTAAATGTATGACCTTAGGGTTCCCCAAGGCCGTCATCATTGCCCATGAGTGATGACACCGATTTTGGTTTTTCCATAGCGATGTAATCACCCACGTGCGATGGAATCAAAGTACATATACTCTTATGCTTCCTTGTTATTTTCACCAATTAACAATCATTTTCTCACACTTATACTTTTTTTTCTCGCACGATTTTGCACTACTCGCACTTTACTTACTTATTGACTTTGGAATTGTGGATTTTGTCTCTTTTGCATATGGGTCACCATAGTGAGTTAGGACTGCAGATCTTGTTGAGTTTTACCCTTCTCCGCCCATTCTGCAATTATCTCTTGGCATTGTTGTCTTTAGGCAAGATTATGCATCAATGATCACACACCCATTACATGTAAGTATTTCTAACCCTCTTTAGTCTTTCATTTTGTATGTATGTGTTTGTTACTTTTCAGTCATTACTATAGGCTATAGTAGTTTGATTTATTTTATTGCATTGTCTTATTATTACTATGCCCTTGGCTTCATCCACCCCTTGTTTGGTTTCCTCTCTATCTCGAACCCTAGAAGGATATGTAAATTTATCTTAGTTGTATGCAATGGAAATTTATAGCTATCATAGGGATGGGACTATTATCCTTTATGTTTACAATTTTAGCACTCCTTGAGCACCTTTGTATCTACAGTGTGTGGATGATCTTAGATTGGGTCCTTACATTTGAGAACTTGACTAGGACCCTCTCTTTTACCCGCAATACACATACCAAAATTAGGTGCTGCAAAATCTAAAAACCAATAAATCAAATAATTGTCATCATGAAAACATACATGACCTTCATCAAGAGTTTATTCATTTCTAAAGAGAAACCTTGACCCAAAAAAATCAATGTGTTTCTAATCATATATCAATCATCAAGTTACAATCACAAATATAAATATTAATCCAAAAAAAAAAAAAGAATATAAATATTTTGTCAACATACCACCTAAAATACAACTAGGATAATCATAGATTGAGAAGAAAAGGAATTATCTAATAAAAGAAACATTCCACATCATAGATTGTAATTGCTCGAGTTCTAATTGGGTCCTTTAACTCCATTTTACATAACAAAGGGAGAGGACCTTATAACCAAGCACATTAACTTTATGGGTGTGTAGATATATGTAGGTGTCTCGTTAGCACAAAAAAAAAAACATTGTATATAGCATATGATCGTGCCACATCACCATTTTCATTTCCGTATTTATTTGGAGAGAAAGGTAAATTTTGAATTGATTTAGTATAAAGAAAAAAGCTATAAAACATTTGAAAAGACTAATGACCAAGTGTCGTATGTGTCGCATTGTGATTGGCTCTTAAAATGTGTCATTAATCAAAAGGTCAACTATTATAGTAAAGTGTACATATTTTGGTGCATGTACAATTATGGAATCCTCCCTAGTTTATTTTTACGAAATATCACTAAAATATTTTCTTTCCTTGCCTGATCAAATTACATTTATATAGTAAATACAAAACAATTATATTATTAAATAAAGGAAACATTAACTAATGGAATATAGTGTATCAAATAATGAGAAGCCCCACAACTACATCTGTCGCAGCATTAGACCATTTACCCTTTTCACAAGAAGTTATAAAATAATGTAAAGGTGAACACTCACCTTTGAATCACCAGTTATCCAATTAGCTTAAGCTCTTCAATATATTTGAGATAATGAAGTAATAATAGCAACATGTCTTGCTTTAGGGCCACCACACATTGTTGCATTCAAAAGGTGAGACCAAGAACGCTTCACCTTCACGAGCGGACATATTTAGGTCCCCAAATTCAATTGTCGTTACTAATTCTTTGTGTTCATCGTACAAAGATATTTTTCCCCAATCACCAATATACAGCCATTCCTGTTGACCGCAACTTCGTACGTTGGTTTAGGTAGAGTGAAATTGAGCTGAAGCCATTTATACTTCTCTTTCCTTGTCTGATCTTCACTCAACATCCACATGCATCCAAAATCAACATTTGCCACCACTACTTTTCCATCACAACCAGTTAATCTCCAAGAAAACCAATCGAAGTCTACTTCAGGAATTATTACAGCTAACTGCCCATTCAAAGACTCCAGACTGTAATCTTTCATTTTAAAATTTACAGCATAGTCTCCTTGAAGATCTGAAAAATAGATGCGCTGTGGAAAAGGAATCGTGGTCCAACACCTCTTACTAAAAGAAAACTCTAGCACCTCCCCTTGATGACGAAGCATCCAGTAAAAGCTTCCATTATAATAAATACCACTTTCACACAAATCACAATCAACAGCTGTTATATTATACGTTTCGCTAGTCCACGTATTGGATTCTGAATCATAAATATAAACCAAGACATCTCTGAAACTATCATCATTCAAATATTTTCCCAGCAGCAAAGTGCAACGTTGCGAGGAAGAATCAAAAGCCATGGCAGAAAAGTTCCAATATTTGATGTCAGTAAATTGCCTTGGCATCCTACTACCTTGGTTAATTATATCTGAATGGTGAGGAAGCTGCCTCCGTGTCCTTGTACCTGGATTGCATATGTAGTGGACTATACTACCGTGTCTTTCATCCACAGTATAGCTAAAATAGACACTGTCACATGCATTTTCTATTATCGCATCCACTTTCTTCAATTACCCATCCCCTCATAAAATACCAATCAGGTCCCATCCAATGTATAAATCGAACAAAAAGGCAGATGTAGAAGATACTGGGATATTTGGATAGAGCTTTCGAAGACCATCACCTGAGCCTGAAGAGATTATTCTGTTCCATTGTATACACACACTTCTCATCCTCACAAGAATTCGACAGGGCAGCTTTGCTAAAATCATCATCACTACCTCTTTTGGTACCTCAACGTCTCTGTCAATCTCCATGGCCTATTCTTTTTCTTTTCCCACACTTATAAATTCACAGGTCACTCCGCTATAAACTTGCACTCCAAAAACTTAAAACCCCAACGGTAATTAATCTCTACTTTCTACTATTTTTTCAGCTTTTTTTTTTCAATACACGCTCGCTGTTTAACTGCCTGCATGCAACAGAGAAGAATAATAGCTATATTTATTGAAGTTAACTTGCGAAAACAGTATCATGTACACGTAATAATGATGCAAAAGATTGATAGCCCACAAATATTTTGTCTTGAAATGTGAAGTAAAGCTAGCTTAAAGAAATTTACACGAGCTTAAAAGTAAAAGGACAGAATGAAAGCAATCATAGGGCGCTTCAGTTTTTTTCCAAGCGATAGCCTTTTAAAAGCGTTACTCTTATAAGAAAAACACTGAGCATTCACAGGGGGAAAACACCATTAGCCCCGTATTACTATTTTATTGTTCAACCCATGAAAATATGTTACTTGATAGGTGCTTGAAATAAACTTCAGCCCACTACAAAGTCCACAACTGTGTAACAAACACACCAAAAAAAAAAAAATGTCTTCATTATCAGCCAACTGTCGAATGTAATGACAATGAACTTCAATATGCTTGGCTCTAGCATGATAGCCAAGGTTCTTCACCATCTTGAGAAGACTCAAATCGTCAAAGAAAAGTGAGTCAATGTTTTTGGTCAAGTTGAAGAACAACCAATAACCTTCGTAACCATATTGCCTCACAACATGTACTGACAGCTGCCTTATTTTTCGCCTTGGTGGAAGATAAGGCCACTGTATATTGTAGCTTTTTCAACCAAGAAATTACTCCTAAACAAGGAACGAAATCATATCTTATTGCATACACTTCCTACTATCAACTGATCCAACCCAATCAAAGTTCATATATCCAAATAGCAGGAAGTCTACAGATCTCTGATATAGAATGCCATAGTCGCAATTTCCTTTATTTTATCCATATCGAATGGGTATCTATTTTATTGAACCATTTGACAATCTATACATACATTTCAAATTTCCTAAATCAATGGAAGCCCATCAACCATATTAGTCTTGCTCGATACAAACAATTATTCTAAAAAATAGATGTCTATACCTCTTGTGCCGAAGTACACCATTATTCCCTACAATTGCTAGTGCATGAGCATTTGGTCTTTTGGGATCAAGTTTATACAAATCTCTTCTCAACAATACCAATAAAAATCACCTTGTTATTGTAAACACCCTAAAAATACATACATATTTCTATCTCGCTTCTATCCAATTAGAATTAATTAAATTAATTTTATCTTGCCACAATACACCCCTTTGGAATTAATTAAATTAATTCCACCATTTAAATACACCCTTTTAGAATTAATTAAATTAATTCTATTACCTAAACTATATTCCTACCCTTTGGAATTAAATAATTTAATTTTAATGTCTTTGGAATTAATTAAATTAATTCCTACACCCTCTTAGCTAATATAATTAAACATTTAATTAAATAAATGGTTAATTATCTCCTCACAATTAAATTAGTTATTTAATTGATTCTTCTCCTTAGTCAACTCAACTTAGAACTCCACTTCTAGATTCCTAGAAATGAGGGGGCTCTAAAAGTGTGCGTACAACCAACTTTCCGGATGTAACTTCTGCTATTCCAAATGTCCATTGCCCCTGTAAAGTTGCAACTACCATTGCCAAGTCTACTTGCTAACCCGGGTGATTCAACCATTAACTTGGAGCTTAGTCAATGTCAAATCCTCCTTTCATGGCTCTACCCTCAACTATAAAAGCAAGCCATTTCCTTTGTAAATCCATCCTGGAGCTTTGAGCAAATTGCATCCAACTTCTGCCAATTTGACATTTGCATCCTTGTGAAATCTGCTTTCGTAGCATCTGCAAACACATTTGGAGAACATTATAAAGAGCATCCACAATCCAAATCTTTAACAAAACTAACAAGCTTAAAGCTTCTACGGTTTTATCTTGAGGTTTGCAAGAGATCTACAGTGAAGGTAATCTGTATTTATTTATGTTTTCTTTGTCTGTGATTTTTCATTGTTTACAGTTATTATGAAGGGTTGTGACCGTACGGTTGTTGCCTTGAAATTTTACTTGAAAGGGAAGTTTTTGTATCTTGGCAATGAGAAAAAATGTGTCCATGTCAGAACATAATGAACATTGTTATATGTATAACTTGAAGTGTTCAACGTGACACGAACATCTCCACTCTAACATAGTGAGTCCAGCCATCACCTAGAGAAACAATTTCACTACGAATCTTTATCTTAAGTAATATTTGCATACCACCTTTGCTACTGTATAGTGTTAGGATGCATCCGAATCGAAATTCAAATTTCACCTTTGCAACATTTGCACACTTTGATTCTATCTAGTGTACCAATTCACATTTTGTTTTCTAACAATTTGTCTTAAAATCTCCAAGCTCGTTACTGAAAAAAAAACATTTCCATTTTGATCTCTTGGGTGTATTAGCACCTCTGAAAGACATCACTCAAAACTTATCTATCAAATTTCCATGGTCCCCTAACAAAATTTCATAAGCATCTATAGAAAATACATCACATAAATTTTTTTATTATACATACCTATACCGATATCTAGTCTACATTGTTCCAACACATTTATCTCATGCCCCTATAATAACCATGACACCTTGTATAGATCTAGGTGTAGCCTACAACTCAAATGAAACTTACCAATAACTTTAGTGGATATTAGATTATCTTTACTTCCACTATCAATAATAACATTGTGACACTTACCTTTTGTTTCACATTTAGTTTAAAAACAAAATTCCCTTGGAAGGGCTCCACTTCTTGTCTTAAAGCTCCTCTTCAAAAATGAACTCTCCTAGTTTTATGGTTTTAGTTGAACCCTCAAAAGTCGATACCTTCCACTAATATCTTGTATTGTTGATTTCTATAATGATTGATTTATTCTTACATGACTTGCACCTCTCTTACTTATTTCAACTTCTCTTTTAGGACATTCACATGCCCTATATGCCCATATACTCCTAATTCAGGACAATCTCCGTGAAATTTATAGTTCACTCCATGAGGTATAGTGTTCCTTATCATAATCTTAATTTGGTTCATATGGAAAAGAGTTTTCATCTCCTTACAACTGTAAAACTTTACTTTTGT
Organism: Taxus wallichiana var. yunnanensis; assembly: GCA_018340775.1. Taxonomy (NCBI): domain Eukaryota; kingdom Viridiplantae; phylum Streptophyta; class Pinopsida; order Cupressales; family Taxaceae; genus Taxus; species Taxus wallichiana. Next base: position 522,867,636 of record CM031238.1, read on the forward strand.
TTTTTTGGTATGCCTCTCTCCTTCATCAGACTACTCCTATCTTTTGTTATTTTTAGTTGTCTTTTGATCAATGTTTATTTATATTTCGAGAGGGAAATGGATATGCCTCTTCAAATGTGTGTAACCTCACCATGCCATTGATATAGATGGCCACCTTAACTTGATCCACCTCACTATACCTAGCCCTTATGATGAACATGTATAGATCTTCTGTATAGTCCTTCATAGACAACTATCTTTACCTCAAATTCTATAACTTCTTTAGGAATGTCAACTGATAGTCTAAAAGAAGAAACTTCCCCTTCAGCTTGGCCACCATTTGGTCTTATCTTGTAATCTTGGCTTTACAATGTTTACATATTTTGTTGTTTTTATTTGCACATCCTTTCAGCACGTGGTTGCATGACCTTTCAGCTTGGTCAAATCTGGCTTCACTCTTCTTGGATTGTTGACTTCATCGAATTAAAAGTACTCTTATATCTCTATGATCAATTGATCAGATCTTCAAGATTTGAGGAATTTGTGAAGTTTCGTACTTCCATCAATTTTCCATCTCTCGATCTTTGATACGGTTGTGGGAAATATTTCCTCTCTTTTATGCATAGGATCAATATTCAACTATCAATGGTTTTCGTGCATTTGTTCTTCTTCAGCATCATTATCATCTCCTTTTAGTAAAACTCCTCTTCAACTGGCTTCAATTTCATCTAATCTTGTTTCCAAACAAAGTTATAGCTTTTTCTAATATTCCTACCATGTTGGCAGTCATTTCTCTTTTTGGAGACTATTGACACTCACTGTAAATATTATTTTGGATAACCATTCAACCATTTTTTGCTCTTCTAATCCACAAATGATGGAGAGAAAATTTCTCTTCTCACATACACAGACTACATCACATTCAAAGTTCTATCTGCACATTCTTCTTAGCACTTCTCATTTACTGCTAGTGTTCTGCCTGCCTTTACTTTTCAACCATGCACCGAATCACTCATTGTAGGTTTTGAAGTTAATGCTTCCACCTCATGCCACCTCCACTCCTTTTGCCAAAGAACCATTGATAACTTCTCAAAGTCAAGTGCATGGGTCTCTACAATCAGATGTAGGGAATCGTCATATGAATCATAGGATGATGGCAAACTTTGTAAAACCAAAGCTACCATATCTTTATCATCGACTGGTTTCTCTGAATCAGTCAACTGATCACTAAACTCTTTTAGCTGCAACAAATATTCGGAGACTAATAATCCTCCAATTTAGTAGAAATCAAAAGATTCATAAGATACAATGTACGCTCAACTCTGAAGTATGGTACTCAGTCTTTAGATTTCTCCTTAGTGTGGATGCTATGGTGGCATTTCGTATTTCTGGTACAAATGTGTCTCCAATCGACAGCTTTAGAAGCATTAAAGTTTTTTATTCCTTTTGTCATAGTCTTCGAGATCATCCACTGGTCTCAAGTCTTTATTAAAAACAATATGGTCAAGATCTCTATACTCACAGATAATAAGTATTTTATGACTTGTGAGCAAAAGCAAATGTTGTAAACTAGTCATTTTTGACTACCGAACTAGACCACCTAGCTTGCAAAAACTTACGATTCTTGCAAACTGAAAATAAAGAGATTGAAAGAAACCTATCGATCACTCTGACACACTACAACAGACAATCGAGTGAAATTTCAACTTATTACTTTGCCCTGACAAAAATATATCGAATCAATTTGATAGCCCAAAGGGCCATAAGTGAAAAAGAAATATTTTTCACAAACCCCGTTTTGAAACTAATTTTAATGATTAAAAATAAACTAATGAATGGACTATCTGATTCCATCGAGTCCTTTTGTAATTTGGACTAAATGGATATTGTGTTGTGGTATAAACCATTGCTGTGATGTGATGTTGACAGATGCATAGTTGGAAACTAAGATGTAAAGAACAAAACATTCCTTGATTATATGAATTTTGTTGTTTGTATAATACATGCAATTGAATATGACAATGTGGTTAAACTGCTGTAATTTGGACTAAATGAATATTGTTTTGTGATATAAATCATTATTTTGATGTGATATGACAAGATTATGAGTTGCGTAATTGGAAACTTAGATGTGAAGAACAAAACATTACTTTAATATATGAATTACATGCAAATGAATATGATAATGTGCTTAAAGGATGATAGAATAATGACTGTATTGTGGCTATTCAATAACAGACATTGTTATTGAATCATTTACGACAACTGTACTATTAATGATTTGTGTGTTAGTTTTGCAAGATCAATCTCCCGTGGAGTAAACTAGAGGATTGGAAAGGTACAACAATGACAAGAAGAAGATCAATACAACCATTAAAGGTGTGTTGACAACCATGGTGACAGTCATTATCAGTAGATAGTTGTCAAAAATAAAAATACAACTGGCAATTGGAAATCGAACAATAATAACCATATGCTTAAAAAATTAAATATAAATATACACATGAACAAAAATAATATTATATATAGGTACATCATTTAAAATTGTCACAACTCCGAGATTAGATGTAATCATATGCATGGGCAATGGCATTAGTATTATGATAAGATTTCTATGTGGAAAGTAGAAATTAGTGAAAGGAACACATGCAAATTAGAAATCAGAAACGAGAAAATAAAAGGAAATAGAAACTAAAAGAGAATTAAAAAGGAAACTAAAAGAGAAAACAGAAAAGCAAAACAAGTGTCTTGCATAAAAAGACACTTGGCAAAAGGAGAATGAGAGGGAATAGAATAAGGAGAGGAAAGATGAATGGGATTCTCATTGGCGGAGCCTAACCATCACGTAAGTTAGCGTGTATTGAACACGTGACCTCCAAAAAGTCAATTGTCATACCCAACCAGTGCGCTGCAGTGTATATTTGGAAAAAGTTTAGCAAAATAGAAATATGATGTCATTTGCGAACGTGCGTGATAGTTAGGGAGAACGATTCTCATTCCATTGGGAGAGTAGCCACACACCGCCAAAATCCGGAGAAGAACTAGGATGGGGAGGTCTGTCGAGAATGTGTATCAAGAGGCAAATTCAAAAGGAACGGTATTTATCTTGTTTTCCGTGTTTTAGTAAGAATTAAAAATGCTGCTTTCCATTAGAATATTGATGTCCTAGTCTGCAAATGGTTCACACTTCTTGTGTATATAAAATATGATATTTTTGAATTTAACATGCACATACAGTTCACCCCTCTTTTGGCAACGAAAATATGCAAAACACGATGAAGTAGAACAGAATATATTTGGCTTTTCAATATGAATGTTCCCAAGAATTATTGTTGAGGAATTGTGAAAGATTTAATGGGTAGATCTGAAAATACCATTGTTATGCGGGGATGCATCCCCCAAATAAGCACGCCGACATCCCAAGGACGGCGGGAAAATGTCCCACCCACATTTCCTGGAAACAAAAATCACAGGAACGTCCTTGTGTATCGCAAGATATCAGGGACGATCGAGGACATCTAGACATCCCTAACGTCATAAGCTTTTTCGCTTTTCTTTGAAAATAAAAATAAAAATTGATTAAAATAAATATAGGAACGTCCCCTGAATATCGGGGATGTCGGGAGACGATCAAGGGACGCGCCCGGATGTCCTTAATTTCATAGGCCTTTTTTGTGCTTATCTTTATCTTTTAAATGTTTAAATTAAAACTATAGAATCGAAGACCAATCTTGCAAATGACCTGGAACAGCAACCACAACTCTAAATGGTGTGCAACGATGATGCAAGTAATGGGTTAAGTGACATACAAACAAAAATTTGATGAATTAGATGCTTGAAACTATTTTCTAAATTGGCCCAAGATGCGAAATCTGACCTTAGAAAACCAAAAGCAATGAACCTGCAACCTAGATGATGCAAGCCAACAATGCTAACCCTATGTATTGCAACACAATGATTTCTTCGAACACTTAGTTACAAATATTGAAAATAAAAATTGTAAACTCTTTGAGAAAGTTGTAATGTAATCAAAATATAAATTAAATGAGAAACCACAAGCCGTAAATACATTATTGAGAAAGCTATTAAATAGACTCTTACAACTCCTATAAAGGAGAAAGGTAGGCAAAACCAATTTGTATGGGATACTCAAATAGGCTTGACCCATCCACCTATTTAGCAATATGTTCTCAAGAACCCAAACAACCTAACAATATATGTTAGGTATTAAAAACAAACTATTTATTCTAATAATCTATCCACCTATAGGCTTGATCTATCCACCTATTTAGCAATATGTTCCAACAACCCAAACAACATATGTTACGTATTAAAACAAATTATTTATTCTAATAATATATTCAAACACCCTCCCTTAATGACTAAATCAAATGTTTCAGTCATTATTACAATAATATGATTAAGTCCATATATGAACTCAACCAAGGTGTAGTGCTACTGCCTCTACAGTAATGCATCCAAATGTCCTTGATGTCGCCAATCCATCTTACCAAAGTACATGGGTAATTAGTCGCTACAACCACCAAGTAACATAGGAAGTGGGTAATTAGTCACTAAAACATTGAACCTATGAAGATCCTAGCAATCAAATGTGGTGTTTGATATGAAACTCAAGCTTTTTAAGAATGAGAGCTCACCACACTTGCTCACAAAGCCATATGATTCTTCTCATTTACTCAAGCTTGGATGATGGATGGTGTATTAAGATATTAGCTACAATGGAGGAGGTCTTAACAATGGAGTATGGCCAAGATCAAATGTCTTATAGCTTAAAGCTACCACAAATGAGGTCTAATGCCTTTCCAAAGAGTCAAGAGCTTTGATATGATCATCCAAAGTCTCTTTGAAAGGGAGGGCTTAGCCTTCTATTTATAGTTTTTGGTTTGGGAGAGATTGGAATTTGGGTGCATGTGGGACTAAAGTCTAAAAAGGATTAGGTTAGTTAACCTTGGTTTAGGCTAGTTAACTAGGGTTTAGGCTAGTTAAGCTTGATTAGCGAGTGATTAGAGACTCATTGAGAGTTGGGAGGAGTCTGATTAACCATTTGTGACTGATAGATAGCCTAAGAAGCTTACAAAAGTGGTTCAGAGAGAACTAGGGAGGTTCTAAATGGTCGAAAGGAAGAATTATTAGCTAATAAGAGAGATACTAGCCCAATTAGCTGATTATAGGTGGAATACGACCAAGAACGTGTAGTAAATAGGCATCCGAGAGTGGAGCGAAGAGGGGTTGATTAACGAAGTGTCGTTAATTGACTGAATTGGAGGAAATGCTAAGTGTAAGCATATTTTAGGTGTCTACACTCACAATAGTGTTTCTCAGATCGAGTGAGTTGGGTTAATCATGTTGTATTGTATATAATATAGTTGTTTGCATTTCATAAAGTATGCAGCCAACATGAATGCAAAAAAATTTACCGCCCCCGCCTTCCAACACCCTAAGCAACTGCCTAGGTTCCAAAGGTATGATCCGCCCTTGCCTCGTGATGTAATGACTATGGACATGTGTCCTTTGTTCTTGTGTCGACCATGTCAAATTTGACAAGAAGGCATTTCATAATGGCCGCACAAATACTTACACTTTGATGAAGACATATGAAAGCACATTTTAAATCCCAAACAAGTACAAAAGTGGAGAAAATCCTACAAGTATTGTTGATTTCAAGGAAGAAGTCCACGAGTGAGGTGAAAGGGGATAGTGAGTGCTTTGCGTGTATTCCAAAGCTTATGTTGAAGGTGATGTCGAGCGAGTTTCGAATTTCATGTTACATGATATTTCAGATGGCTTACCACCTAAGCGTAGTATCACTCATCATATAGACCGATCTGAGGATCTAGCTTGTCGAACAAGTTGCATATAGGTTATCACTTATGGACAATAAGGAGATGAGGAAGCAATGAAATCTTTGGTACAAATTAACACACATAAAATCTTCGTTATTCATAACATTTGAGCAACACATATTTATAGGAAATACATCTCCTATAAACACAGAGTTTGCTACAACCACACGCCCTATAAATCTCTCTAACATACATATAAACAAGATTTGTTCAAACAACTTTCTAAACATAATACACACATACTAATAATCTAACAAACATATATGCTCACAAAAGTGAGCACTAACAAGCAATTCCTAACATGCCCCCCATTAGTGCAAACATGGGAAGTAAGCACACCACGAATACTAGAAACAAGCGTGTGTTCTTACAGTGTGCAAGCTTTAGGTTTGCAATTCTGCTATTCTGGATATTTGTTGCACATGATCACCTACATACAAGAACTCAACAATTCCCACTTTCACTTGGTGAACTCTTTCATCGTGGATCACACTTCCACCGATTCACCTACATACGAGAACTCAACAGTTCTCACTTTCACTTCTAGTGAGCTTCCCCTTGGGTCGATTGATGAAGTAGGGTAGACGGAAGATCTCAATGTAATCGGTTGCTCTCTTATTCATCTATTTGCAGTTATCACACCATACATAATAAACTGAAAAATAAAGATTTGAGGATCATGTCCTCGTCATGTTTGCAGCCACCATTATAGATCACTTTGCCACTCGATCACGAATTGTATGGGACAATTACTCGCCACTTGTGAACCGATCTTAGCTTTAGTCGTTTTGGCACAAATGTGGTGCCACTATTGCAATTGTGTCCCCTTCATTAGCAGTGAACGAGGGGTGCTTATTGTCCTCCGTCTTCTAGTGCCTCCATCTTCCAATAAGGTATTGCTTATCCAACAAGATGGTACTTGATGCTTAGTTGTATGTTGTTTTGATGAGGATAGAACTCACCCCAACAAGATTGACCTTCACATTACAAAATAGACATTGGGTTCACCCAATATTACGATTATTTACAAAAAGGGATATTTTTGAATTCTTCAACATTGACAACACATAGTAACTTGTTTAAATTTTGGAATTAAACACGACTACACTCCAATTATAAAATCCAATTAATGATTGGATTTTAGTAAACTAATTCGACACTCAAAGACTAATAGACATATTTGAACTCTAATGACATGCATGCTTTATTGGATTGACTCGACCAATAGCACAAACTTATTTCATTCTAACGACATACAATAAAATAAAGACTATAAACCCATAACAAAAGACTCAATTTTGACTGATGAATTTGACGACTCCTAAAGTTGACAGGCTGATGATAGACCATAATAATAATTATCTAAAGAAACGTGAGTGTGCAGAGACTTGAGAAAGACTAATTGACACAACTTATTTCAAAGATTGTACATAACAAAGGTTTATATCAATGACACATACTATACATTGAGCTGTGTAAAGATTAATATAGTATTTCGAGAATTTACCAAGTATTTCGCCAATGGTGAGATGATTAGAGTATTGGATGTTGCATATTTGCATGCAAGCCCGCACCACCACCGTATACAAAAGATACAACCCCAGAGACGGTAAAGAGGACGCAAGTATAAGAGTGCAGTTGTAACTAATCTCGCAGAGTAGTTGGCACTATGAACATCGCCAATAATAATTATGATCGCTCAAACTTTGAAATCTGTTAATATGCAGATCACAAATATAGTATTATAGTGTGGGCTTCCCAATCGATGCTTTCCTATGAAACACATTGCAGGCATCAGTAAATGAATATTAAACTCGAACAATATCATACAGCGCCAATAGCTGCATTTAGCAAACAGCAACGTGCCTTCTCCTCTCCAGAATCTCCAGGATGTCAGACGATTCAGAGGTACACATAGTCGATGAAGCATATAAGCTTGGATAGTACACGTTCAAAGATGAGGTTATATCAGTATGACCACCCTCACATGCAATTGGTTTGCAAATCAGAAAATTGGCATTGTCAGCTGGTTGAACAATTATCACACCTTGAAAGCATTCCTCCCTGACTTTACAAATCTCTTATGCCCTTCTAAATATTACTGGTTATATATTTTAGTGGTCATTGGTCAATTTGAAAAATCGATTCTTGGTAGATCCAGCCATGTGAACAACCACCATGCCTTCTAAGTTTTTAACCTTTTCCCTGATAAATGGATGTGTCCCTGTGGATATATAATTTTGAGGCCATAGAGGAGACAAACATATGAAATTCAATGAGAATACAATTTATTCTGATGCATACTCACAGTTCGTAACTAGATGGATGAGCATGTATGCCAATGCAGGAATTTCCAGCCCATTTAAACAAAAAAACTACCCAAACAAAGAACTAAGCTATATTACATAATACTTCATATATTATTCTTCTTCATCAGCAGGGGCAAAGCACGTGACAATTCCCCCTCACACGCTCTCAACAAGACATACTCGCTTTGATACCAAATGAAATATTTGGTACAAATTAAAACCTAGAAATTTTTGTTATTCATAACATTTGAGCAGCACATACATATAGGCAATACATCTCCTATAAACATGGAGTTTGCTACAACCACTCTCCCCATAAACCTCTCTAACATACACATAAACAAGAGTTGTTCAAACAACTCTCTAAACATGATATGCACGTACTAATAAAATAACAAACATATATGCTAACAAATGTGAGCATTAACAAACAATTCCTAACAAGCAAGTGCAAGAATTTCTTAAGAATGGGTTGATCAAAGAATCTCTAAGCCTGAGCGCAATACTTACAATTTTGACACCAAAGAAAGGAGGTGAATGGAAAATGGGCACAAATTCCAGATCCATCAACAAGATTACCGTTAAGTACCAATGTCCATTGTTGTGCATGGATGATTTGATGGATTGTCTAGGTGGAGCGAGATACTTCACTAGAATTGATTTGAAGAGCGAATATCACTAAATTAGAATCAAGACTAGTTTGAAAACATAGGATGGTTTGTCTGAATGGTTGGTCGTGCCATTTGGCTTAACCAACACACTAAGTACATTCATGCAACTCATGAACAAAGTACTAAATTCTTTCTTAGGTAAGTTTCTCATTGTATATCTAGATGACATTCTAAGTTTTAACAAAATGAAGGAGGAGAATTTGGTCCATTTGTGGCAACATTTGCACGAAGAGAAGTTGAAAGTAAATTTGAAGAAATTCAATTTCATTAAGAACCAATGTACTTGGGATTTGTAATACCTCAAGCGGGATTGAAAATGGATCCTATGAAGGTAGAAGCTGTAGTGGAATGGTTATCACCCAAGAAAGTTACAAAAGATCAAAGTTTGCATGGATTGGTGAGCTTCTATAGGAAGTTCATCGAAGATTTTAGTGAAATTTGTGCACCCATCATTGAGGTAATGTAAAAGGATAAGAAAGAATTTGTGTAGACTGCAAACACAAAATTTGGCTTCCACATTTAGAAGAAGAAGGGCATAGAGCAACCCATGTTGGCCTTGCCAAATTTCAAAATGGTATTTCAGGCTGATTGTGAAGAAGAAGAAGAAGAATATTTTAACGTCCACAAGGCTACCAAAGACAGCCTATGGGACAAATGGACCCATTGGAGTTATGTGGAGTCAGCAGAGAAGACCTATCATGCATTTCAACAAGAAACTAATTAGGAATTATATGCCCATGGTACAAGCTCGAAGAAGTGGAGGCACTATTTGTTGCCCAAAGAATTTTTGTTTTATATGAACCACCAAGAAGACACATAAAATGGGTTGAATTCTAATAGAGTTACGCATTTGTCTTGAAGCACATAAGTGACAAGTCAAATAGAGTTGAAGATGTGATGAGTAGAATATACATCTTGTTGAATGAAATGCAAGCGGAAGTAGTAGGGTTCAAGGCCATGAAGGAACTCTACGTAGATGATGGAGACTTTAGAAAGGCATGGAAAGCATGTGCCAAACAATGAGGCATTGACCAAATGTCCTGGTTAGACTACTTTATGCAAGAAGAATTGTTGTTCAAAGGAGCACAATTCTGCATAGCGCAACGATTCTTTGAGGAAGAATTTGATTCAAAAACACACTACGGAGGATTAGTTGGTCACTTTAAAGGAGACAAGATATTGGCGTGACCAAGTGAGATATTATTAGTTGCGGATAACTATAAATGTGTGGACATATGTGCAAAGGTGTAGAGTATGTCAAATGGTGAAGGGAAAGAGTCGAATGGATGGTTATATAAACCGTTGCTAGTACCTAAAATACCTTGGGAGCATCTAAATAGGGATTTTGTTTTGGGATTGCCCAAAACACGAAGGGTCATGATTCTTTGTTTGTTTTGTTGAAAGATTTTCAAAAATAGCTCATTTTATTACTTATAAGAAGACCAATGATGTTATGCGTAAGTTCATGTTGCTAACTTGTTTTTTATGGAAGTTGTGAGGCTAAATGGGTCATCGCGCAATATTGTATCGACAAAGATACAAAATTTCTCAACCACTTTCGGCACACATTGAGGAAGAAATTGAACACAAAGTTGCAATTAGTTTTGCATACCACCTATAGATGGGAGGTCAAGCAAAAGTTGTCAACCAAATCCTTAGTGATTTGTTGCGATGTTTAGTTGGAGAAAAGGCAAGGGCATGGGATTTTGTCCTTGCACAAGCAATGTTTGCTTAGAACAACTCTATGAGCAGAGCACTAGAAACTCACCTTTCCAAGTCGATGGATAAGAAGAGTTTTCGAGTTACGAGATATACCACAAAAAAGAGGAAGAAGCGCAAAAGCCATAGATTTTGTGCAATACATAGAGGAGTTGCACAAGTAAGTATGCAAACAGTTGGAACACAATAACATGCAGTACAAACAACGCATAAATTTGAGAAGGAAATAATTGGAGTTTGAGGTTGGCGACATGGTTCTTGCACACCTACACAAAGAAATATTCACAAAAGGAACTTACGATTAACTCAAATGGAACAAAATTGGACCATGCAGAGCTCTTAGGAAGTTTGCAAAGAATGCGTATGAGATAGAATTGCCATAAGGGATAGACATCTCGCCTATCTTCAATATAGCAGCTCTCTACTTGTACTTTGAAGGGCCTACTAGTCAAGAAGCGATGCGCAAAAATAAGATAAAAGATATCAATAGCTAGAGCAATTGCGAGAAGAAATTGAATATATCTTGGAAGAACGCATAGCAGAGGCAACACATAGAAAGGAGTACAAAGAGTATCTAGTAAAATGGAAGGGCGAAGAAGTTGAGAATGTGTCTTGGCTTCGACGCAACAAAGATTATTAAACTTGGTCGATTCATTATAGACCTTAGTAAACCCTCTTGAGCGATGGCTTAAGTTTTCTTTTTACCCGAGGTGTATAATACAGAAACATCTAGGTTCACGCGCAATCCTATGTCAACCAAAAATAGTCAAAGTCCATCTAATAAAGACTAGTGCATTTACACATCCACCATTAGTCTTGCACCACTCACGCAAAGTTTGTGCACAAATGCCATGAAGCTCTAATGCATGTTGCGCACAACTATGAAGCTCTATTGAGTGTTTCACATACCGTGAAGCCCTATTGAATGTCACATGATACTCCAAAGCTCTTTTCCATGTTGCAAAATCCAATTCTATTCTATGACACAAGGCCCCATCCAACACTACAGGATACTGCGAGTAGTGCCTTACCTAGCTATTGTGCCATCTCAATTATGAGGAAGCCTTGCTTTACCCCATTCTACCATGTGGAAACCTTACCTTGCTTGTGGACGTTAAATTTGGTCCCGCAAAGCCATCATTGATGCCACAAAGCCTTGTGCGGTACTGCATGCCCTACAAGACCTCTACTCTGTTTTGACGTGTTGGATTCTTGCACCTTACAAATCTAGGAGGCTTTTTTGTCACCTATCAACATCGTTAATGTTAAACGAGTACACGTGGGCCTTAATCTATTTACTTCACCCAAATTTAAACCACATAACCTGGTATACTTTGATCTGATAGAGATGATTTTGTGGGACACTACCCACAAACCAATTGCAAAGATCGACAATGATTTGAGCATATTTTGGAATCTTTATAGGGGTATCTTTACTTGCAAAGGAATCTATATCCTCCTCCCTGATTCTAGCCAAAATTCTATAAACAAAGAACGGTGAACGTGCAAGGCAGCTTGAGGGATTGGACGGTCGGAATAAGTTCTTGCTAAAAGTGAGCAAAGAAGTAGTATTGTCGATCTCCATTGCCTAAGGAATCCATTTTGGTTCGGTAGAAGCCTTGCAGTGTCTACAAGCTTAGATGGGATAGGTCGTAGGGCTGAAATTCTCAGAGAATTTCTACAGTGTCATCGTCTAAGACCGTAATGAGTAAGTAATGCAATTGTGCCAAAGTCTGTAATCTTCGCTCATAATTAATAAAATAAGCTTTTATTGTTTATTGTTAAGCTGTGTCTGAGATCTTGCTTCGGTGAGGTTGATCTTTGAAATTGTGGGCTGCATGGTCTAAGGCATCCCTTCATTGGGATGCCTAGCTGTGACTGCATCGGTCTACCCTTTCCCAGGGTTCAGGTGTGTGCCTAGCCTTTATGGCGATAAGGACCTATCAAAAAATTGGTTGTAATCTTGTCACATCGACCCAGTTAACTATCATAGACGATCCAGGAGATTAACAGAAAACAGGGCCAAGCCTGGTAGACCCCTACAGTACCGGCTTAAGAATTACAGTAGCAAGATTGAACAGCAAGTTTATGTCTTTCAGACAAACACAGTACTGCACACAGTCTTAATGCAGCAGTTTCTTGGTTGGTTAGGAAAATAACCACATCAGCGACCAGCCTGCAACATGGTACCCAAATAATCATCATAAATGTTCAAAATAATAAACATACAACAAGTCCCCAAGTCTGGAAGATCACTACAGTACCGTTCCAAGCTTTCCAAGATAAACAACACAAGGGTCCAGTCCCAGCAGAGTACTGCAGTCAGTTATTGCAAAAGTTCATCAGTTAGTTGGGAGCTTATCACTCACGGAGTGAGCTTGCAACATTTAAGAAAAGTCAAGTCTAAACCCCACGCCATTAGTCATAGATCTAGTCCCATCACAAGTCCTATCTTATCCAACAAAACAAGATAATAGAAACTTGCAGACAGCAAGAGATTCACACAATTTAAACTCACCCCTTATACATCTCTCTATCTCTAACATATAAAACAGAGTAGAAAACTGGTTCTTTTGAGTCTTCTTGCTTAATGCTCGATAATCAATGCATGCGCTAAAAGAACCATCACTTGAGAGACGGGTCATGAACAGTGGCACGTGCAATTGATTCCTGAAAATTTATAAGGGTAAGGTTCTCAAACATAACCTTAAATGCCGGAAACAGGGGTGCTTCAGTAATCAAACAATCAAACAATCATTCATGCATCAGGACTCAGTACTCACACCAATCAATTGTTCCACGTCACCCAGCTAAATTTTGAAACAACCTTTGACAAAAATCTGGTTTTTCCCATATAATAACGACTAGGTAAAAACAAACTCAAGTTTGCAGTTCCAGCAGAAAAATCCAAATACTTAAGTAGATAAAGGTAACAACTTTCAGATAAACGTTCTTTACGGTCTGCCCAATAAATACAATAACAAGAGAAAAGTATATGTGCGGTGAATTCCAGAGACATTTAAAATAGTATGTATTTTAAAAACTAAATTGAGTTGTTAAAATATAATTGAATTTCTATCTTCCAAACTTATATCTCAATTAAGTACCCCAGAGACCTTTAATTAGAAACCCTAGCCCGTTCATTCTCATCTCAAAATATGTTTAATGGAAATCAAGTAAAACCAAAACACACTCACATGTTAAAAGACGCTGCCACGACGTAGATGTCTTCCATTCCATGCCCTGCCCTTTTATCTCTCTCTCACTCAAACTCGACGCTACGAAGGACGTGATATCATACAACCCCCACTCGGCGATGATAAAGTAATCGATTGTTTTTTTAATTTTAAATAAAGAAATACTGTTCTTCCTTTTTAATTACGCCGAAGGCATTCCCCCTATGGTAAAGGACCTCCGGATGTTTCTGCAGCGATGTTGAATTTGACGATTCTACGGTTGTGCCGGCCGTCCAGGACATTTTTCACATTTTTCGGGAATTTTTAACAGTTCCTTTTTCGTATTAAAATATAGCTGATTTTGTGGTATGTTAATCCCAGTCTCGAGGAAACTTACCAGGCCTTGAGGTCTTTTGACGTGCTGGGCATTGAAGCAAAGTATTCCGCTGATACATGTTTCCTGGCATTTCAATCACTGAGATCTCCTACTGCCCAAGTCAAAGACATTTTTTATGCACTCAAAATCACGGAAATATTGAAATGTTCACATGACAAGCCTGACATTATTGAGGTATTGTAGTATACTAGTGTTGAGTTTCTTGTCAGTTGATTTCGTCTCAGAACTTCAAAGATCCTGCTATTATACCATACTAATTTTTGGTGGTCTTTTGTTTGTAGGGCATTGTATCAAGACTTCAATCAAATTTGAAGGACGCAAATTCTTTGAGAGATTACTATTATGCCATTGGAAGTCTGGTCTCCATCAAGGTGCAATATGGTACATCAAAGCCTCTCTTATCAAGAGATTGAATTAGAAAAGCTTCAAAGCTTTGAAGATTAGATATTCAATTGTCTCATCTTTGCTAATTTTACAGACACGGGGATGCATGTGAATTGTTTGACACAATGCCCCAATGAAATTTAGATTTGAATCATGGAAACCTTCTTGCTTTACGGAGAGAGGAAGTCATAGTGCGTACATACAGTAAGCAAAAGGAATTGGAGCAGTGGCTTCCATAGTGTTATCCTTCTGATATTCAATTCAATCGAGTTGCAATATGGTACATCAAAGCCTCTCTTATCAAAAGATTGAATTAGAAAAGCTTCAAAGCTTTGAAGATTAGATATTCAATTGTCCCATCTTTGCTAATTTTACAGACACGGGAATGCATGTGAACTGTTTGACACAATGCCCCAATGAAATTTAGATTTGAATCATGGACACCTTCTTGCTTCTGGAGGAAGGGATCATATGTTGTGCATTTGGAACGTTTGGAGTAAAGTTCAAAAGCATGCTCACAATGATTAACAGAAGTACCACTCTGCATCACGTGACGGAGCAAGAATCGATTAACAGAGCTTACGGTGGGGTGCAGGTGAGGAGCCTACCATTCCATGTGGTCGGATTGAATTCTTCGTATAATTTGTGCTTATCAATCGGTAGAATAGTTCTGTTATAATTGTAACACAAAGGTGTATTTCTAATGGCTCAGAAGTGATATTTCAAATGTTCCCAGTCATTTTGGGGAATCAAACTTGTGCCAATTAAAATCGGCCTATTGCAAACAATCCTTTTCTTTTTCAACAGAGCCCGATGATGCCTTCGAAACCAAGGAAATGGAAAATTTACTTCGGCCTGCTCTAATTGTATAAGAAGGGTCTGCATTATGTGTATCAACAACCAATTTCTATGGCATCTTGTCACATACATGAAGGTCCAGTAGTTATTGTGTGCTGACAAGCGTGCATCGTACATAGGCAGAGGAATTGGAGCAGTGGCTTCCATAGTGTTATCCTTCTGATATTCAATTCAGTCGAGCTGTAATATGGTACATCAAAGCCTCTCTTATCAAGAGATTGAATTAGAAAAGCTTCAAAGCTTTGAAGATTAGATATTCAATTGTCCCATCTTTGCTAATTTTACAGACATGGGAATGCATGTGAACTGTTTGACACAATGCCCCAATGAAATTTAGATTTGAATCGTGGACACCTTCTTGCTTCTGGAGGAAGGGGTCATATGTTATGCATTTGGAACATTTGGAGTAAAGTTCAAAAGCATGCTCACAATGATTAACAGAAGTACCACTTTGCATCACGTGACGGAGCAAGAATCGATTAACAGAGCTTACGGTGGGGTGCAGGTGAGGAGCCTACCATTCCATGTGGTCGGATTGAATTCTTCGTATATTTTGTGCTTATCAATCGGTATTATTCTATTGTAAAGGTGAATAAGTGCTTGATAGAGGTTGTGTTTAATTAATCAGACATTGCATTGGTTTACACATAAAAATTCAAGGATTAGAAAACCTTTCCTGATGAATATTACTTCTAATATGGTTGAACCAGTCCATTCATCATTACACAGTTCAAAAGGGAAGACTCTTACAAGTAATATACAAAATTGGCAATAACACATTTTATGATGATGTATATAACATTTATTGCAACAGTCTGCATTCAATTGTAGGGTAAGCAACTAGATTAAATTAAAATTTCTCACCTCAAATAAAAGGAAAATGCCCGTACCACAACAAAAATTTCATGTCTTTGCCCGACGCAACATCGTGTAGCACATTGAATAAGCGATTGATTTCAAATCTTAAGGCTAAAGCCACATTCTGAAAACATTCTCTAGAGAATAGTATCTTTGGAATGTCTGTGGGTTGCATGTGCAAGTAGAGCATAAACAGAAAATGCATTCAAAAATGATTACATTTGTAATCCAAATATGATATATGTTCCTTCTTTTTCCATGTATACATATAATGCAGTTTAGGTTTAAACTTGAAACTGTTATTTAAACTTTTAACACAGTTTCAAATCATCAACTAGGTTTCAACACAGATGCACAAGCTGCCCCCAAATGGCATGTGAAATAGAAGAATGAGGTTGAAGGATTCTGCAGGCTTGAAATTTTGGTCCTATAGGAACCTTATTGTGACAATAGCCACCAAATCTTGTAGCTGACTCACAATGAGAAAACTGCTCTTCATTACAATCAGACTTTACACATGTTCTAGAACAAAAGTCCCTAGAATCATAAACAAATGAAAGAGGCAGTGAATGATCTATTTTATCTGATCCTTTGCATTCTTGAGCCATGGTGCCAAAATCACACAACAAGTCTTTTGAGCTTAGAGAGGAAGCGGAGACCTGAATATGAAGATCAAAAAATTAAGGAGAAAATAAGGGACGTTCATATACAAATACAAATACAAATTTTGAAACCAGAATTCCATGAAGAGCAGAAATAACCATACAGATTATAGAAAATTTACTAGATTGATAAATTTAAAGATGTTTTTAAGAATTTGGTCAATATGCAAATGCATGCACAAAAGCAGAAGAATGGAAGAGCCTATCCCTCATGCACGTTAGCAGTGGGGATCGGCAAAACTTGAACCTGTGACCTCGAGGTTCAATGCCACGGGTCCAACCACTACACCGCAACTTTGTTTTTGCAAAATTTTTACCTCCGTGGCATAAGTTGACTTCTCGCAAACATGTGTGAGAGTTAGGAAAACACAAAAGAACCACTACGTTAGATTAGCCAATACAAGGCATCATTCAAACAAACATGAGTGAAATTTGAAATTTCCACAAATGAAAACTACTGGCTACCAATAGCATATAAATGGGGCTCAGACATGGATCAAACATGGTATCATGTAACATGCAATCGACAAAACTTCAAACCTATTGACCATATGTATTTCCCTTATAATGTTACAGTCATAGAGAAATTGGAGGATTTATATCTGTCTTCTTAGTTTAGGAGCAAAGTTTTAACAAATACATATTGAAGCATTCAAAAAATGGTTGAAATAATGCTATGTAAGATATTTATTAATTTGATAGTGGAAACCATAAGCATTTGGTAACACATTTACTCAATGTAAACCTATGTATTTTGCGACAAGCTTTCCATGTATTCAAGTGGAATTGTTTTTATAAAATAAGCCAAGGAATCACAGTTTTTGTGTATCTTCTTATTCTATTAAACTGCCTAATAAGTCTCAATATCTGATTTTCTCCATTGGACATGCACAGGTTAGTGCATGCATGTTAAATATGTGTATTTATAAGTAATTTTTAGAGTTACACTTTTCAAACACATTTTTCCATCTTGTCATAACTCTTTTTATTAAAAAATATTTAAATGCCTCAACAGCTCTGGTATTCCCGATATGCCAAATTTGTTAAGTATATGGTAGCACAAACTGACTAGAAATACAATTTGAAGGAGACAATTCAGCTAAACGAGTAGAACCACTACACCGCAACTTTGTTTTTGCAAAATTTTGACCTCCGTGACATAAGTTGACTTCTCGCAAAGCTTTGTAAATTATATCACTTTTTTCATATTGAAATGTTTTAAAGGTTAGACCTCATGTTTGCGCTATTTAAATTAATTGGTTCATCTATATTTCTACACAACCAAAATCAATCACACCCCTTATCAACATCAACTAAAAAAAGTAATAACTATCCCTCTAAATCAAATAACATATACCATTCGGCATTCACATTGCATTGTACACATGCGATTGCTAGTCGTAGAACCCTTATATATAAGTATACACTCCAGTGACGATAAAGTAAGTAGGTAATCTTATTGTTTTTCTAATTTTAATTTTTTTTTAAAGAAAAATACCCCTCCTTTTCTTTTTAATGCCACTACAAGGACTTATTCACTCTATATTTCATATTAGATATTCTTGTGTTATATTTAGTTATTTATAATAGTAGTTGGGTAATATTGGTTCGTAATGTCTAGAGTGTGTTTGCATTTATCTCTAATTTTAAGTTTGGCATTCATTTGATTGTAATTAAAAAGTTTTTTTATTGGGCAAGTCAATCAAAAATTGTAATATCTTAACCATGTGATGGAGTTTGGGGCCCTTTTTATCACGAAATATTTCCCGATACTTACGACATTAGTATAATCAAATTGATGCCATTTGTCACCATGCACTAGGAAAATTGTGAAGAAGGTGAGGAATTTATCAATAAATATGGTATACTAAAAATCGAAGATAAAAGCCTTAAGACTCACATCTCTCCACAATTCTCATATCTAAATGTTCATAGCCTATATGCACTAGTTTTATTTGAAACACATTATAATATTACATAAGATTGTTTGCTTGATATAAAAATAGAATGTGGTAGAAAACACGATTAAGAACTAAAAGTATGAAAATGACATGTTAACAACAAAACAAACAAATTACATTATGATACTTCATGCACATGTAGTGTCATTGTGTAGACACCCCAAAATCACATACTTGTTTCCAGTATTATCCCAATTCACATCTTGTTATTCATCCCCTTATGATTGATTAATTAAATTAATTAATTCATGTACATTCACCTTTTGGGATTAATTAAATTAGTTCCTAACCCACTTTAGCTAAGTTAATTAACATTTATTAAATAAATGGTTAATTAATTATCTTGCACATTGTAGCTAATTAAATTAGTTACTTAATTAGGAAAATACACCTATTTTCCTAGTCAACTACCACTTAGGTTCCATTTGGACCCCACTTGGACTCCACTTCCCTATTCCAGTCAACTCCACTTATAGAATCCTAGAAAGGTGGGGGCAATTGAATTACACGCACAACCACCTTTCCGGATGTAACTTTTGTCGATTGAATTTATTTACTACCCCTCAATGGGAATAAATTCACCCAAATTTGTGTTTGTAGCATTGTCAAATCCACATTTAGAGGTCACATTCAAGAGCACCCACAATCTAAACTCTTAAAAGGTTCCACAAGCTTAAAGCTTCCACAACCTTATCATCAATGTTTGTAAGGAAGACATAGAAGATAAGGTTTGATGATCTCCTTGTCTCTCCATTATGCACAAGTTTTCCATACTCACACATTGAAAGGAAGTCATAGATCATCCATTGAAGGCTAAGAAACCCAAGAAAAAGGATCTCCTAATAATGTGTTTAGTGTCACCCAACCATCCTCTCCCATAATCTTACATATAAAGCAAAGCAAGCACTCTTATCCAAGTAGCGAAGGAACGAGAACCTCAACATCCATAGTATTATGTGTTGGTGAAGTCCAACACAACAAGATGTAAATAGATTTCCCTCAAAGAACTCCATAGTTCCCTCCCCTAAGAAATGGGAGGGGGGGAATCAAATGGGGATGACTTCATCGCCACCTAGAATTCAGCGGTGGAAAACCATGTTGAGGTGGTAGGATATCAAGATATCTTGATTCACTAAATGTCATTAAAAATTTAGTAAAGTTAAGGTTAATTTTTGAATCTCAAGTTTGGTTTAGGTACTTTTCCATTATCATGCAACACTAAGCAAAGTTTTGCTTCAATTCCCTTAAAACTAGGTGTAGATTGGGAAGTTGAATTAACCACTAAGCCAAGTTTTGCTTCAATTCCCTTAAAACTAGTTACATCCTAGACCTAGAAACTTCACTACCACTCTCAATTTATGTATTTTACCCCCGGGGATTTTAAAGATAGTTAAGGGAGAGATTAGACTTGATCCTTGACCAAATTAGTTAATCACAACTTAAACTTAAGAGTTTTGAGCTAATCCTTTGTAAAAATAAGTCTTTTGGGGTTTAGGTACTTGTCCATTATCATGCAACACCTGCCTTGTAGCTCTTATATAGTATGTTGGAATGAGGTTTCATATTATTATCATAGCTAGGGATCTACCTATAGATGTGTAGGGAAGCTTCTTAAGTGGTTACCTCATCACTCTTAGATTTTTAATCTTACCTTATGAGTTAGTGCAAGAAGATTTGGGAATAGTCCCTTCTTAACCAAAAGTGTTTGTCTCTATTGGTCCTCACGGGCTATGAAGACTTTAGGAAGCATGTTGTTCCTTACTGAGGACTAAAGAGTCTTAGTACTTCTTGCATATTTTTCTTGTTGTAACCAAATAAAGTATGAAAAACATACGATTATTGTTATTGTTATACTCGAGATGCATAAGAGAAGCCCTTACTAGTGGGAACATCTTATGCATCTGTGAACATGGAAAGCTCGGTAAAAACAAAGAGATAAGCATATTAGAAGACCTTATCCTCTATGGCTTTCTTGCAAACCTCAATGATAATTTTGTGAAAGCTTTAAGCTTGTGGAACCTTGTAAATAATTTATTGTGGGTATTCTTCAAAGTGGCCTCCAAATGAGAGAATTACAATGCTACGAACACAATTTTTGATTTGAAGTAGCTTCTAATATATAAATATTGGATAACACATTTGACAAAGTAATATACATGAATCTAAGAGAAAATCCAAGAGGATTTGTAAAGGATAGGCTTTCTCTTTTGTAGAGTCTAAGTAGTGGTTTGAGAGTAGTTGTAGGTGGTTAAATGCACATACTAAAAATAACAATTAAGGGAGGTTGAATAGTTCAGGTGAATTTATTCCCATGAGCGATAGTAAATAAATCCAGTTGCAGAAGTTGCATCTAGAAAGGTGGTTGTGCATGCAATTCAATTTCCCCCACCTTTCTAGAATTCTATAAGTGGGTGACTTAGGAAGATGGTGAAGTGGAATCCAAGTGGGGTCAAAAGGAACTTAAGTGGTAGTTGTATAGGAAAATAAGTATGTTTTCCTAATTAAGTAACTAATTTAATTAGTTGTAATGTGTAAGATAATTAATTAACCATTTATTTAATAAATGATAATAATGTTAAAGCACAATGGACTAAGAGGAGGTGGTGAATCAGTCCTTCAAATTCTTTAACCAATTCAATTTAACTTGCATAAACCATTTACCATTCAACCATGCATTAATGTGAGCTTAATCAACATATAACAACCATTCACATGAGAGAGTACACAAGAACACAAGATGTAAGTGGGAAACCCTCAAGGGGAAGAAAACCCATTGAAACTTTTGATTATATTACACAAACCAAAAGACTTGCATGAATATGACACATCACACAATATTTGTTTAGTGAAGCACCCACTTCACAAGGAGCACCCACCCCTAGAAACCCTTGTTGATATTACTCAAAACAAAGGACTTGCATGAATATTACTCATCACACAAGTTTTGAATAGAATACCACTGATGATATGTATGTTGCCCACATATCGATAGGAATCATGAGTTCAACTTATACACCTTAAAACCTTCTTCATATAACAACCACTTTCTAAACATTATAATTACGGGAAATTTGGTATCGATACCCTTGATTTCCCACATGCGCATCTTTCACCATGGTCCTATCTAGACCCATTTTAATTTAATTCATTTCTTTTATTTAAATCCCCATCTATTAGTCCATCACCTTTAATTCATAATTAATCATTGTTAATTAATCTTAATTAGCTAGTTAGTTTTAATTAACTTTCATCTCTCCTTATTAGCTAATTATATTTAATTAGCTTTCTTTCTAGGATGCTTTTATCCCTAAACACCTAAATCCACATTCCTACGCTTTTTCTAACTTTTATCTAACCCATCATTATCTCCTACCTACTCATGACACTTCCATAGGAATTACCCGCCTACATGCATTAAAGCACTTATCTCGATCCCTAGAAGCCCCATATCACGAAAAAATCAATCATCCACCACTCTAAGGAATGGTTGCCCACAGTCGACGGTGACCCAGTTGGGTCGTCATTGACCCTTTAAGACTGATTCTACCCCCTTCCAAAATAAGACACAACCCGAGATTTCTTGCGCTGTGCAAAATTATCTTTGAATCGAGCATCCTTGCAGTTGTGTCAACCCTCTTGGAGTCCATTGAAGCTTGTCTTTCATCACTTATGGAGACTTTGGGAGGTTTACTTTGATTTTATTTTATTTCATGCTATCATATGCTATTGTTGTTATTATCTATTAGAATCTAACGTCTTGCATGTTCATTTTCTTTCAAAATTCCATCCTCAACTTGTTATACCAATCATTCTACGTATGCGGGTTTCTCATTCAAATCATCTACCTTTGGATTTTTTTCTTTGTTCGGTCATCGTTGATCCACCTAGGTCATCATCAACCCATTCCTATGTTATTTTCAGGTCCCTCTCAATGTATGCTTTGTTTTTTATTGTTTCCAGTTCTCGGTTCTATTATCGTGATTCCTGTCACCCTAATCTATTTTTTCTACACTTGATTGTTGCCAACCCATCCCAATCATCATCAACCGAGTCCTATTTTTCATCCAATCTATCCTAATCCATGTTTTTGCTATCCTCTACTTTTCTATCTCATATCTCCTTCTGTAGGTTATTTCCAGTGTTCTCATGCCTCTATGATCACTTCATTTGCACTCAGTCACCTCGGATCTACATTTCTAGCTTGTTGTCTAACTTCATCTGTTCAAGTCATTGTCATCATGCCCCTCGTAGCACAGGTTACCGTAAACCCAACCAGGTATAATTTACTTTGTGTTAGTTTAGAATAGATCAATATTTTTCATCCATTTTCTTTCATTTCAGATTACATTATGTATTAGTTTCTGCATGTTATCTAGTTATCTATCATTTAATAAATAAATTTAAATAACTCCAAAATGTGATGGTTCAAGGTACCTCAAAGTATAATAGATTAAAATAGATGGGCACAAAGTAGATGACCTCGTTGTAAATCGAAAAACTGCAAAACAAAAGTAATTAAAGAGTAAAATGGATTAGATGGTATATGTGGGGTGACCAGACAAAGTCGGCTCCTAGAAGTGTTAACATCCTTACACAAATGTCAACCCCATTTGATAAATGGATTGGATTTCATTAACTTGAAAAGGAAAGAAAAAATTAGATCAATAATTTTTTTGTCTTCCCAAATTATACATATGCCTTCCATGATTTAAATGTACAACCTAACATTTAAATACAACAACTTATAATTACAATTCTTCAGATAACAAATCAATATAGCATGTGAATAATTATGACTCAACTAGATCATACTCGATCTCCCATAGAATACTCTTTTGAGTCAGTATACAAAGTATACAAGTGATTACCTCCTCAACATTGATTTACAATGTAGTTCTAAGTGTCTACCAGATTTGGTCAATCGAATCCCATCCGACATAATACACTTTTGCTAGAATTAGGTGCATCCTGATAGTGTAATGACTTACACTACTTTGGCTAAAGTTTAAGATTCATGTATTCCATGGTTAGGTTCATGACGATGCATTTGTCAACAGATCAATAGAAACATGTCCCATCACCATATCACTTGGTTCAGTTATCATAATTAGATTAATTGTTTTATTTAATCAAATTCAAGTTACGCATTTGATACAAAACTTGTTCATCCAATGTGATGAAACATGACTGTGCCAACTTAGGTTGCCTATGGGAGAGAAAGAGCTCACGTAATGACTGTGTCGTCACGCGATCAATTTCTTCCCTGTAGCCAACATAAGTTGGTACAAAGGAACTAGACGTAACTAGATAGAAAACCTCCACATCATAGCACAACTCAACTTCCTTATTGATTATGACATGTATAATAAATGGAGCTTAAGGGACAACTTAGGATAACTGTTGTATGACAATATTCATTGAATGAACCACGTCATTCGATGAACACTACACTACAACATCCATCTGAAGTTGGCCCATTGAGTACCATGTATTATATTTGTTGTAATTATTCATCTCATTGAATTATCTCTACAACAAGTTCATATTCCATAACGCAACGATATTTCATCACAATAATTATTCAATCCTAGGTCCACTACCTACTTTCAATAATTATTCGTTATCGATTCCATAAGTTTATTTATGTACATTCATTAAACATCTTAATATAATTAGAAAATCATCGTGTTATTACACAGTCCCTAATTTAATTTAATTACGACATTGTCGTTTTAATTTCTTAAGTACAAAGCTATTAATCTCATCAACTACATGTAATACAATCATTTATATCCATAAATTCAACATACTTAGGATTATTTAATAAATGACCATTAATCATTTATCATCATACAATAATCCAATCATACAACTATAAAATAACAAACCATATTCATTTATTGTAATAGATTGTATCTCATATCCTTACTATAGCTTTAGTTCATTGTATATACTTAAAGCTAATATATTAAGGATAGTATTCACTCATAGCTCATTATTTAGCTTAATAATAGTACTTATCATGAAAACATATTTATTAATTCAATCATAATTATATCCTAATAGATACACTAGACTAAATAAATGATATAAACAACCATGATCATTATTACAACAATATTCAAAACTTGAATATTAAACTTTTATTTTCCTTTCCAAAAATGATACAAAAGCTCAGAGGCCATAATGCCTTTAAACAATTTATTCAGCGAAGCACAAGCTTGCTTTACAACAGTCAAGTAAAGAATACATCTTTCAATCGTAACAACAAGAATTCAACATAGCCATTAACAAATCATCTATCAAATAAGATCTAAATTTCTCCATCTGTAAAAATGTTAGGCAACCACCATTCAAAAGAATGGCATGGAAAATTCAACCATCTTATCTTTACAATTTATAACATTGAAATATTTCAATGAACATAATTCAGCTAAAACTTATTTGACATAATAACTTATCATCTCCCTTTTTCCTTTCTTTCATAATCCATAAAAGAAACATATGATTTTCCAACTCAAATCATTAAGAGAATATATCATATTACTAACAGATAAAAATTAAGAATATCAATTCCAAAAACATATCAACTATGCTATTTATACCGAAGAGGGTTATTTAATAACATTAAGCAAGTATAAAACCTTATACTTAAACATTCAATCATATTTATATCAACATCGTATATTAATAATACGAGTCAAGTGTCACTATACAAACCATACAATTTCAATCCAAGTTCATATAACAAAGTTTAAAAGAAAAGAGTATAATAATACTCAAGTCATGTCTTAATAATAATAATATCTCCTAGTACCCCAAAGAAGAGGAAAGATTCTTAAGTGTCTAGAATATTGATATTCAACAGGTTCAAATTATATCTCCCAACATTGATAGGTCTCTTGTTCAAGTGGATTCCCCCACATGATGGATGACACAAATTGAATTTTGATGGGGCCTCTAAGGGTAACCTGTTGGAGGGGGTGGTCTTATTAGAAACCATCATGGACACCCCATTATTGCTTATGCAGGTCCTATGGGCAAACAATCA
The DNA here is from genome assembly GCA_018340775.1 of Taxus wallichiana var. yunnanensis. NCBI lineage: Eukaryota > Viridiplantae > Streptophyta > Pinopsida > Cupressales > Taxaceae > Taxus > Taxus wallichiana. The sequence goes on from CM031238.1 coordinate 522,893,525, forward strand.
AACCACTATGTTGAGGCCCTCGTCACTCTCTGGGAATCAGAATTGCTAGGGATCTCAAGGTGAATAATTTAATTATTGAGGGAGACTCTATGAATATTATAAACAACCTTATAGGCTCTCAACCCCCAGCTAGACCATAAAATAATTTATAATTGAATCCAAGGCCTTATGTAAAGGTTTTACAAACATCAATATTTTCCATGTTTATAGAGAGGGGAATGGTGTGGTTGAGGCACTATCGAATGATGGAGTCAACATTAATAAATTTAAAATATGGCATGATTATGAGGAGATCTCTCTCGCAACAAGAGCAATCATTTTTAAAGAATCCAAGGTCACCTAGCTCTCTTATCATGCTAAGTCGGTGGATTTGGCACGTGCGGGGATATAATTTTAGTACTCCCAAAATTTATGTGTTAACCCTTTAAAATGGATCCTTTTTCATTATTTTTGTTCCTTGGTTTTGATAGAAAGGGTTTTAAGATGGTTGTGTAGTATTGGTGAAAAATATGGAAGCTTTGCAACTCCCGTGTTTTGTCACTACTTTTACAGGCCTGTAGTCTCTAAATACTTTTGCTTCAACAACCAACCCCAAACGCACCGACACATCATCCAGATTAGTTTGGAAGCTCACCCAAGGTGCACGCAGCACCGAGCCCCTCCTTTATGTGAGCTTCATGAGAATTTTCTTCCTTAACACGAGGATGTAATACAACCAAAAATAAGTGCACCCATTCTTGGAATTAAGATGTAAGCATTAACTCCTATCCTAATGCACCCGGGCATAGAATAACATGATCAAACTAAATGGAAGTAGAATCAAACCATGAGTAACATCAAGAAAGCACGTAATACACACATAAACATAAAGGAAAATGCACAGATTAAGATCCATCACATAAGTGCTTCAGAATCACTTCATTATATTCATTAGTCAAAATATAGTAGCCAAGATTACATCAAAAAGAGTTCCATCTCTGGGAATGTTCATAGTAGTAGAGATTTTATACATTATAGAGCTCGCCATTACACATTACACATTTTTACTATATCTCTTGCTCTCATGCTTCGCATACATTTCTTCTCTCCTTTCTCTACCTTCTCTCTAATTCCCTAAAAGACCATCTATATGAGGAACTAGAAGGAATCTTCTCTTAACCGCTCATCATTACTGCGATAGCCTAAAGGAATCCTCCATAATTTCCATACCAACCCCTAAGAATGCTGCGTGGGTGAGTGAACCCAAATATTTCCATCTGGTCTGTTTGGGACACCAATCTCCCATAACACGATCAATAACATGATGGATCCCTATGTGATATTCACTCCTACTTTGTTTTGCACCCGTGCTTATTCAATAATGTCATTCACAATAAATTGGGAAAAATTGTAGTGTGCCCTCTTGGACAATCTATAGGGCACTTATAGAAATATCCTATTAATGTCCTTCCATCTCTCTAATGTGCCCAATTTGTAGCTAATGAGCCAGGAGGTGACTCTCAACGCTGGGTCCAGGAGATCTGTAATCACCTGTGCCCTACCTCCCTTCTCGTAATTTAATTTCTTTGCCAACTCCTCAATCTTAGTAGTGGCACATAAATTAAGCACCAAGTCTTCTCCAGTTGTTCCGCATACCAGAATCGTCGAATCAAATGGCATGTGATCCTCATTCTTCTTCTTGTGAAGTAGAAGAAGTCTTCGTGCACCTACGACATTAACCACTTGAACAACGGGGCAGGTTTGGCAAAGAAAGGTAGCTCCCATAGCTGAAAAACTATAGTCTTTTGAAGCTCTTGTTACACCGAGTCGTTAACCTTAGGGTTTTCAAGCTCATCCATAGTTGGAGTGTCTAACACTAGGTCTTCCGACATCATCTTTTCATTGTTAGTTGTCCTATGGTTATATTCGCTAATCTTGTATTTGTATATCTTCAAACTCCAGTTTTACGCCTTGATAACCCCTGAAGGGTACTACATTTTTGAGTAAATATCCACGGGATCGTCCTTGTCCACCATCGAGTTTCTTCATTCGAGCCTTCTTGTACCATATTCTTCTTCTTCTTCTTTTGTGCCCTAGGTGCTTCGAACCTCTCCTTTTTCTACCCTAACTCGATAACTTCCCGCTTCTCTTTCACACAACCTCCTTCCTATTCTATTGTCTTCTTTCCTCCTTGCTATGCCATAAGATTACACTATAGCTTGCACAAGTCCATTGGTTCATGATAGTACTTTGCGTCGCTCTTCTTCATAAAACCCTCATCGCACTTCGAGCTTGGGAGCACAAAAGAAATTTTCTAAGGAAAAGTAGTCAAAATGACTACTCTTACCTCTTATTTATACTTTTCGATGCCTTAGAGTTCCTTCAACCACATGTCTTAACGTCAATTTTTAATAGAGCACTTTATTTCACTTAAATCAACTTTTGTGACTTCCCCTCGTGCTTCACAACTATAACCTTCTAGTGTTCCAACACTACTAAACTGCCACATACCTTCTTCTCTTGCATCACCATTCTGAAGTACATAACCTCTGCATCGTCCACTAAGTAGTTCCCATGGTGCTTCCTACCTTATGTTATATTGCACGATCCTTCCCTTCTTTGTGGTCTTCAGACTTCTCTCAACACACCTTCACAACCACATGAATTTATGCACCTTATCCATCATGCCACTTGTTCTCTACCTTTGCACTAATATTTCCCAATAATCCAATGTTAAACATGTTCGACATAACTACTACTTTACCCCATACAAAAATGTATGTGCAATCCTCGTGCATAGAACCTCTTATAATGTAGTTAGCTACCAAAGTAGCCGCACCAACGCACAACACAAAACCAAAAAATGACAACAAAGGAAACAACCAAAAGGGAAAAAGACTAAAGGAAATCTAAACTAAGTGGCAATATTGCCTTATTTTTAAACGTAAATAAGCCTTATTTATAATAGGGCTTCAACCTGTTCCCATTGAAGTAACTGGTAACCTCGACCCATCAACGCCCGTAACTAGCACATGCTTGAATAAAGGATATACAAGATGATGTATGGTCCTAGCTAATGGAATTTGAGAGAAAGACCATCTGGCCAACCTTGAATTGTTTATTTTTAATAGGATGATCATGCCATGCTTTTTGTCATATTTTCTTAGTCTTCGATTCCACCTAAGTAAGTGACCATCTTTTTCCAGCTACATTAACTTCTTCATGTGTTCTTGTAGTGCTTACCCATCAAGCTAATCCTCCGGGCACGCAATATACAAAGATGGTAGCATAAACTCTACTGGTAAAACATCTTCTGTGCCAAACACCAATTGAAATGGTGTGGCCTTGTTCAATCTCTTGTAGGTTGTCCTATACGCCCATAATACGACTGAGACTTTGTCATCCCAATATTGTCTCCCAACATCACAAATCTTGGTCAATGTGTGACTTAGTATCTTGTTAAATGCCTCAATGGTTCCATTAGCCTGAGGGTGATAAGGGGTAGTCTTGTGATGGGCCACCATGAACTCTGCCAACAAAATCCTAACGTCTCATTCAAAAAAATGTGTACCCTTGTCACTAGTCAAGCTCAAAGGACACCCATACATGTTGATTATGTTTTCCCATAGGAATCTTGCTATTTGGTCACTATGTAATCCTTTATAGGCACTACCTCCACCCACCTTGTTAAGTAATCAAGTACAAGTAATGATATAGCACGAACCAGTCCTTTGCATGATAGGTGAAATAGGTCCTACAAAATCAATTGCCCACTTCTCAAATGGTTTAGTGCTAGCTATCATCCTCAAGGGCATTTCATCTCTTCTTCCTGGCTTGCCAAGGTGTTGGAAATGATCACAGGCCTTGCAAAACTCAATACAATCCTAGTATATGTTTTCCCACCAAATACCTGCTAGTAAAATCTTTCACGCGGTGGCATTCCCTGCATAATGTCCTCCTACAATTCCAACTGCGTGCTTCCTCCATGATTGCAACATGCTCATGTTCTAACACACACCGACACAAGACCTCATCATGACCTAACTTGTATAAGTATCCACCAATTAACATGTAGGGTGCGATGCGTATAGCCAAATATTTTATTTCCAAATTCTTCATTTCCTCTAGCGCCATACCTATTTTGAGAAACACAACAATATTATAATTCAGAGGGCACATGTCACAGCCTAAATAGGTGTGCATTTGACATCGTATCCTCAATACTGTGCATCCTCCTGAGTCAATCCTTGATAAATGGTTAGGTCCCAAGTTACTCTTACCAGTTTTACAACAACCGTAAACTCAAATTCTTGAAATAATAGGACCCATCTACATATGCGCCCTTGTAAAATGAGCTTATTTACCAAGTACTTCAATGCCATGTGGTCTGTGTAGAATATAAAGGGTGTTTCTAAAGAGATACTGCCTAAATTTATGCAGTGCGTAGATCATCGATAATGCCTCGCACTCGGTAGTAGTATAGTTCTACTTTGTTGGTGTCAAATTCCTACTTGTAAAACAAAGAGGGTGATCAACAGTCCCCTCACCAAGTTATGCTAACACTGCTCCAATTTCCATCCCCTTGAGGCATCAACATGTACATGGAAAGGCTTATCCTCGGAAGGAAAGTGTAATATGGGCGCAGTGATAAGCCCACTCTTCAATGTATCAAACATCGTCTGCTACACCTCTCCCAAAGTGAAATGTACATTTGTTCTTCACGATCCCTCCAATGGCATGGTGATTTTGGAATAACCCTAATAAAAATTTGGTAGTACCCCATATTCCCAAGGAATCCACGCACGAGCTTTGGTTGATAGGTTCCCCCAATCCTACAATAATGATAACTTTGGCAGGATCCACCGCAAGCCTTCCTTACATATAATATGCCCCAACAGGGTTCCAAATGGGGTGGCAAAAAGACATTTCTTGATGTTGAGGGATATGCGCAACTATCAACATCTCTCAAACATCAACCAAAAATTGTCGCAATGGTCTTTTACTAGCCCATACACTGTCCAATCATCAAGGTAGACTTGCAGAAATTTATGGATGAAGTCCCAAAATTCCTGGACCACAATGCATGAAAATACGGTAGGTGCATTCTTTAGTCCAAAGGCATGACCGTGTAGGAAAAATTCCCCATTCAGTGGTAAAAGTTTTATTTTCTTGGTCCTCCTTTGCAATCCTAACTTGATGATATCCTGAGAAGCCATCTGTGAATGAATAGATCTCACACCTAGCTACTCCTAGGATATCCTCGGTGAAGGGGGTTAGAAAAGGTTCAATGACACACACTTTGCATTTAAATCCCTATAATCAACACAAATCGTTATCCTCCCATCCTTTTTGATGCTAATGACTATTGGGCTTATCTATTCTAACTCCTCAATAGCCTCAATGATGCCTAATGTGATCATCTTGTTTATCTCTTCCTTGACTCAGACACGTAGATTTGGATTCATTCGGTAAGGTCTCTTCCGAATCGGGCATGTGCCTTCCTTTAGTTTGATCCATATCTCCCCTAAATAGTGGTGAACTCGCTTAAGCTCATGGTACCCACGCAGAAATAAATCCTAAAACTCATGCAACAGATCAATGATCTTTGAAACCTCCTTTTTTGACTAGTAATCCTCGATAGTCACCTCCTTAGGTTCCGTATTTGAGCCAATGTTAACCTTCTTCATTTTTAGGGGTTCATGGTAGGTGCATGCTTGTTCATCAACACTATCCATTACCTTGTGCATACCCATAGTATGGTTAACATCCAAGTTCTCCACTTCCTCGCCATCTATCACATAGACTAACTTTCCTTTTCTTTCTCCATGTAGGTGCACTCAAGTTGTACTTCCTCTGGCTCCTCCACATCAAAATGCACCTCCAAATTAGGTTCTCCTAACAATTCTAGAATTCTATCCTCACTCATTTGACCTGTCTCCCATATTTAGGTGCTTAACAACCTGCAACACCTCATTCACTAATGGCTTAGTAATTTGATACTCAAAGGTTTGAATCAAGTCATTTATTAACTCCCATCAGTTCATTTTCTGACAACGTAATTTTGAATGAATGTACCATGCACACACACAACCCTGTAATGTGGAATAAAACTTGTGCACCCAGAGGGAAGGGGGTAAATCTTCCATGCCTCCCATCCATGTCTTCTCACATTCCTGAACATGTTTTAAGGTGGATGCCCTTCCATCATAGCCATAGATTTTAGTAGGCACACTACCTCGGAAGAATCTAATAGAGAGTTCAATCCTCACCTCACATCACTCTAGAATATTGTCCTGATGCGCCACCCACCAACATGTTGTGGTCCCACGTAAAGTGTAGACAAGCATGCTCCTCCTTTCGATCTCACATATCCATTGGGATTTCATGGCCCCTAGGAAGACATCGAGTTTCCTTCCCAGAGTGTAGATTGGTAACTTCTTCCCTCTTAGGCACCTAAGTAGGCACGCCTTTGTCACTATTGTAATAGAGCCTCTAAATTGCCATCCAATCAACTCATAAGTCTCATGCATCCAAATGTCACATGCTAAACTAGTGGTACCACCTTAGGGTCTCGATAGTGCACACATAGATTTTGTCAAGGACTTTTTCTCCCAAGGGCTCAATATAGAGTGACGACTTTCCATTAGTCAAAGGGATGATAACATGTTTCTCCTTGTTCTAAAAAATTATGTATCCCTTATTAAACCATAGGTCAACATTGTTCTTATAGCTTGTGGGCGCCCAAGTAATGATGGAAAGTTGTCTACCTCCGCTAGTGCCAAGACTTTGAAGTCTCCAGTGAATTTCACCCCTTGGATAGTGATAACAGCATTCTTCAAGACACCAATGGGCATTGCCTTTGTCTTGTTAGCCATATACAACACATTTGAGGATGGTTATAATGGGGGCCTTCCCATTTGATTCCATATATCTAGGGTGAGAACATTAACCTCTCGCACTCGTGTCTATTAGAATATTTCTTAGGAGCCATCCATCAACTACTGCATTCAAGGTAATATCCTTATCATAATCAATGGTGTGAGGGGAAGGTTAGCATGTATGACCTATCACTTGTGCTCTCCTCCGGCATGCGGTACTTTCTCCTATAACCATTCTCCTAGCTAGAGGGATGATATTCTCTTACCTCAGCATTTTCATACCTCCTTGACTTCATCCGATCCTTTTGTGGAGCCTCAATGCTCTTCTCTTTGCTCTAACTACCGTGACTGCTCCTTTGGCACCTTTGGATCTCTCGAGTGTAGACTTTAAATCACATCCATGGTCTCTTGATAGACCTCTTTCTAATGGGCATGGTCTAGATACTTCCCGTGTACCACCTCTTCTCTAGTAACCAGTGGCCTCTGTTTGGGTGTCTCCGTCATGCATGAATCCTTAGCTCACGTTGCCACCAAGACAGTTCCAACTTTGACTCAATCACAACCCTTGGCATCCACTTTGTGAGTTAGCTTTCTCCACGCTTACCATCCCAGTGCCTTTATCCTTCCATTGTTACTAGCTTATGTGCTCAAAATTTTTGGTAACTCCTCATACTTGTGCTTCTTTCCACACCAAGGGCACTATAATAGATCGGGACATTCACGCTTATAGTGTTCAGCAGTAAACCCACAATTTTAACAAGTTCCATGTGAGAACTCACTTCTCCCACCCCGTGGTTTCCACGACCTCTAAAGCCTCCACAAAAGCCTCTTCTGTGACCACCTCCATCCGCATGCCCTTCATAATGGTGACCATCATCCTTGGAACTACTTATAATACTAGTCTGGGTGCACGTTAGTATCAATAACATCATGTATTTAGTCAATCAATCTGCAGTCCTTGGTGTCACAAGTAGTGGAAGTGCAAATTCTATAGTAGGAAGACACATTCTTACGAATTGTGTGATGCAGAGAGGGAACCTACTTGTGTCATGGTCTCCGTGGTAAATTTCATGAGTCCACCATCATGATGTGCACCATTCTTCATGGACAATTATCCTTCGTATGTCCCTTTATTTCATAGTTTATGCGCCATAGTCCACTATGAGCCTCATGTGCTGAGTTTGTAGATAGTTTCTCCAACTACTTTACCATGAAAATGATCTCGGGATTTAAGGAATGGATGACTCGGTGTTCATTCTTCCTACGACCTCGGCACATAAGGCAGCTTCTAAGGCCTCACACGGGTTTGTGAAGGTATTATGTGAAAACACCCTCTTGAAAGGTGTGATTAACCATCCAATGAACCATTGAGCATGTTGAGAAGGATAAATATCATAAGATAATTTTGATAAGAGAGTCTTAAAATACACATCATACTCCCGCACACTCTCTCGCCATCCCTTGCTAAATTTCTTTCAACACATTGATGCTCTTCTATTCGAACTCAGGAATGTGGAACTCTGCCAAGAATGCATCACACAACACACTTTAATCCACCACCTTCTCGGTGTAGGTCATATTTATGGTACCAACTATACGTATGCCCTTGTAATGTGGTTACAAACTGACTTACTTTCCTTTCCAAGGAAATGATCCCCTTCTCGCACCATAGTAGCTCACACTTATGCACATGTTCTGCAACATCTTCCACACCCTTGTAATCAGGTAAGTGTAGGGACATCTTGTAAAACACCTATTGGGGTGGTTGAGGTCCCTGTTATCCAATTTCACCCACCCAGGGTTGAATTGATAACATACATCAGAATTCTCAAGTCCCAGGCAAATTGATTGATCCAAGGAAAAAATCATGTTTCTAGGGTCCCTTCAGAAATTTTTCTAACTCTCCTGTCTAAGTTGAAAAGAAAAAGCTCTGAGGAAATTGGAGAAATTTGTAAAAAATAAGCTTGGGCCAGAAAAATTGTGAAAATCAGCTAAGTCCTAGTCCCAGGACAGTCGGGACATTTGGGACGAAAAGGCACGGATCGGCCGAAAAGCCTACAGGCGGCCCAAACAACAAAGGGACATCTGGGACAAATGGACGTGAAATGCCCGAATCGGCCGAAAGAAAGAAAATTTGTCCAAGTCCTTTATCGAGAGCAAGCGGGACAAGAGTACGCGAAGGACCCGAACCGGCCCGATTCGGCTTAAACGGGAAATCAGAAGACCGGAGCGGACGGATGTAGAGGACGCGCAGGGCGAGAAGCCGAGTTCGGCCGAAGAGATAAGAAAATTGACCAACTGCTTTAGTACATGTGGGATAAAGGGCGAAGAACCGGCCGGCCGGTTCGGCCGAAATAGGAAACTTCAACACAAGGACAAGTGGGACAAAGGGACGCGCGGACGCGGATAGCCGAAGGAGCCGAAAGCCAATCAGATCACGCCATGTGTCACCGTGTAGAAAAGGGATGAGGAAGCCCATTTTGGGCAGATCGGAGGATTCTATCCCGCGAAGCACTGGGACATCCGGGACAAAAAGACGCGGTGGACGTGAAAATCTGGCAGGCCCGTGGACGAATCACAGCATGACACGTGTCGCCAAGGAAAAAGGTCCAAAAAGTCAAAGGGGCAAGGTTTGAAGCGCTGGCCCGAGCCAATTAGTACAGGACACGTGTCCAATGGAGTAGAGAAGTGTGGAGCCAGGGAAAGATTTGGGAAATTTGGCCAAGTTCAGCCAAAGAGCTAAAAGTGAAAGTCTACTCCGCGCCCCGTGTCGACCAATCAATGCATGCCACGTGTCCCAAGTGGCGGGGGCGCGGAGGAAAAGTAAAAATGTTCCGAATCATCAAAAAGTCAAAGTTTTCAAGGAAAACCCATGGGACAGGTCAGATGAGAGAATAACATATCCAATCAGCACGTGCCACGTGTCATCCAGGTGGCAGAGCGCGGGAAGAAATTTAAAAATCCGTTTTCACTGTTTTGTGCCCTAGATCTTCAGATCTCCATATCTTTTGATCCAGAGCTCGGATTGGCACGTTCTTTATATCAACGGAAATCTTGTGAAATTATCTACATGATTCTAGGGTTAATCTTGAGTTTTGGTGTAGTCTAGAGGGAGAAAATCAAGAAACAGCTCTGACACGTGTTCATGGCCAGAAGTGACATTCCAGCGACCAGATTTAATGCAGAATGGGTCGCCTTCTCCTGTATTTCGGTCAAAATGATAGGGTATGGGTTTGTAAGGTTCCCCATGCCATTTTAATGCACCTGCATTCAAGGAGGGATGGGCTCTCATGTTTTTGTACGTTTCCTGTCCCCTGGGCTCGACCCTTGCACTGTAAAAGCCAGATTTGGCTCATTTCTAAAGAGGAACAATTTTGACATAGCAGAGTTCTTCTTTCACCTCCAGCAAGTGATTGATACAAGAATCAGACCTCTCCAAAGGATTGTAACAGTTTTTACCTCTCTGAGGTTGTAATGTAGTGATTTTGACACTGGAAATGATAATGCAAGCTTTGTGAATGGTTTTTAGTCCTTTGTAATATTTGCTTCATTTCAAATCCTAAATTATATCTTATCAGTCTGTGTATGTTTTATGTTGTAAACTTTGGTCTGTGTCTATTTTCTTGACAGAAATGTTTCACCACTCCTTTTGGTGCATCACCACCTTTAGTTAGTTTCATATTTTTGCATTTCTATCCCTGTCTCCTTGCAGTTTAGAGTAGGATTAGGTTTCAAACCTCTGTAGTTTTGCAAAATATAGATCTAAATCAGAGGAGTTTGAGGAACCAGCCTCTAATCTGGAGATTCCTCTCTCAATTTCACAAGTCCCCACACTTGGAGAGAGGTTTCCATGTTGTGCAATCACACTGGATGCTAGAGTGATCAACCTAGAAGCCTGATCTGCATCCAGGGGTGCTGTGAGTCTGCAACAACAGTTTTGGCACGCCTAGTGGGACACTAGAGGTCTCATTTTTATTGCAGCAAAGTTGATATGCATCTGTTGTAGTTTTCTTGCTTATAAGAGCTATTATTTGCATATCGGCGACTCGAGGGAAGAATCAACTATTCCAAGCTCGGGCTTGAAAACTCATGAGAAGAATCACCACAAGGTCAAGAGTTGGAGAAGAAGAAGTGCTATTTGAATACCTGTAATTATCTCCAAGAAGAAGGCAAAGAGGAAGAAGGATTCAAAGGTCTTCATCTCCACCAAATAAAAATCTCTCAACTCCTCCACCCGACAGCCTTTCATTCAGTATACAAGGGCTTTAATATCGATTAGAATGGCTCAGAACAATCCCTACATCAACTTCACAGGCAGCAGCCCACTTGCTCTCAATGCACAACATCTAGTTCCTATTGCAACCTTGAAGAACATTCCCTACTTCACCGGAGAAAATCAGACTACTCCAGGTGATCATGTTAAAGATATTGCTAACCTTTGTGCAATCCATGAAATCAATGAAATGCAAGTGGTCATCAAATTCTTGGCATCTTCATTCAAGGGTAAAGCATGGCAATGGTTTAGGAGCCTTGGAGCTGGTTCTATCAAAAGCTGGAATCAGCTATGTATTGCACTTCATGAGCAATTTGGAGAGAAGGGAGACAACTTGTCTCTTTTGGAGCAGCTGACGACTATCAAGAGAGCTCCCAATGAGCAGCTGGCTGATTTCAACTTCAGATTTCAAAGGTCTTGGGATAGGATTCCAGTGGCAGTCAGGCCAACAGCAGAAGGTGCTTTTCTATATTACCTCAAAGCTTTGAATTCTGATATTTCTATGTTAATTCAGTCCATGGGAGGCACAACAATCCCTATGGCTTATAGCATTGCCATTAGAGCCAAAAATGTCTTATTCAAGCTGGTAAACTGGCTCCTAGGCCTCCCATGCCCTTGTATCCAAACTTAGAAAATCCAAGCACTAGTCAAGCACCCACTTTGGCTCCTGTTCCCACCCCTAGAAACCAAAGTTCAAGTGAAACTTCTACTTCATCCTCTAGTGCTTCAAATGAACTCCAGGAGGTCATGAAACAGTTGCAAAACCTAGGCAATGAGCTGGTTACTCTCAAGAGGCAGCAAGCCCAAGGTTTCAGACCTTCTTATCAACCCCAAGCTCAGCCTAATAGGCAGCCATACCAACCACAAAGACCACCTAATCCAGCTGCAAATATGAATCAAAATCAAAGCCAAGTAAGGCCTCCTGCCAATAGACCATTCCAGCCCTATAATCCAAATGCCATATCTGCCTCTAAGGCATTAGTGCCAACACAGAACAACATTGCTCAGGAATATGATTGGTGCTTTCCATGCAACGAGCCTCATAACCAATCCATGTGTTTCAATGGTGCTCTCAATCAAGCACTAATGGTGAAAACTACTAGTGTGGAGGGCGAGGGCAGTCAAGGAAAGAGTCAACAACAAGAAACATTCCAACAACAATCAGCCCCAAATGACACCACATTGGTGAACTGGCAAGCGGAAGATTTCTGTGGCATGAATCAGAGTAGTTTCTCAAGGTGTTGCAGCCAACACAAGGTCAAAGAGGAGAAATTTGGGTGAAGAACAGCCATTAGCCCCAGCCAATCCACAACCTTCCACGGCTCCACAAATGATTGGCAAGTAAAGTCTAGTTTCAAGTGCACAAGGACAGCCAAGAACAGCCCCTAGGCCAACTCAAATGCCAGCTGTTGCTGCCCACGTGCAAGGGGTGAATGTGCAAACCAAGGGACAACAAAAGGATACTTCATCCCCGTTTAGTATCATTGAACAGATGAAGAAGACTAACGTCAATATATCAATGTGGGAATCCCTATCCATCCCAGGCCAAAGAGATCTGCTGCAAGCTGCCATGAAGGACTGGTCAACTTCGAATCAGCGGGTTCAGATGCAAGACAAAGTGCTTACAAATGCTACCCAGCCTGAAGGAAGTCATGGAGCACAACAAGGTAAAATGTTGAAGCCCCCTCCTTTCTATGTTTCATTAATCATTGGGGATAAACTAGTACACAATTGCATGATTGATTCCGGGGCAAGTAGCTCAGTGATGCCCAAGCAAATAGCTGATCAACTAGGGCTCCAGTATGAAACAACATCCAAAGGGGTAGTGCAGCTAGATGGGACAGCAATAGCAACAGTTGGAGTGATTAGAAATTTGAGTCTTACCTTGCATGCATGTCCAAATGTTGTTGTTTTACAAGATGTATCAGTCATAGATTTGCCACCACTCTTTGCCCTTTGTTTATCAAGGGATTTCACAGCCAAAATTGGAGGCTACTTATCTGCTGATTGGTCACACATGTTGTTCAGAACTAGATATGGTACTAAGGTCACAATCAGATCCGAGCCAATTGCAAACTTTCATATTGAGCCTCATACTCCAAGCCAAATCAATGCCAACTGTTCAGCATTTGATCAAGAAGATTATCCAAACACAGATGAGGCTGACACTAAGGTTGGAAGCATCCCGGACCTAACTCTTGATGAATGGGCAAACAAGATACATGCTTTTGATCCCTATCAAGAAGTAGAAGAATCTGAGCTGGGAGTCTATTGTATACACGAAGAAAATCAACCTATTCCTAGCGTCACTAAGCCAAGTCATAAAGACAAGAATGAAGTATGGAAATTATTCTTTGATGGGTCAAGGAGTAGACAAGGTGTAGGAGGAGGAGCTATGCTCATTTCACCGCAAGGTATAAAGTATTACTCAGCCTTCCGTTTTCAGTTTTCTTGCTCAAACAACACAGCTGAGTATGAAGCCTTAATTCATGGACTTGCACTGGACAATGAAGAAAGGAATCGGGAATTTACAAGTGTTGGGGATAGCGAGCTAATCGTCAACCAAGTTAGGGGACAACATGCTACAAAGAACGACTTGCTTTGAGGAGCTACAAGAATAGGGTATGGGACCTCATTGAAGATTTGAAGCTTTCAACATTGTGTCCATACCCAGGAAGAAAAATGAAGCCGCGGATAGGCTCGCAGCAGTTGGAGCAACGTTTGATGTGGTTGACAACATCAAAAGGAAAAAACACAACCACATATCCATGTGATTGTGAGGCCAGCAATTCCAGATAATAACACCAGCTGGCAGGTGTTTGAAAACGATCAACAGATCATCAATTTCTTACAAGAAGAGGCTGAATTCTCAGCTAGGAATCAAGACAGACTAGAGCAGTAGTATGGGGATCAAGTAGTGCAGCTGCGGACGAACAAGCTTCCCAAAGGTTTAGTAATGTTGGAGTCTATCTTCAACCCTAACGACCAGTTCCGTAAGGAAAAGGCTAACATACAGGTCAAGAGAGAAGATTCAGAGCCAATTCCGGTTGGGGAAGGCAAAACACTTCAAATTGGTAAAGTGGCCATTGAGCAGGAGAAATCAGATTTCATATAGCTTTGCCAAGAATTTCCAGATGTCTTCGCTTGGAGCTATGAAGACTTGAGAGGATTCAATCCGAATTTGGCACAACATACCATAGAATTGGATCTAGATGCTAAGCCCATCAGGTAGAAGCAGAGACCAGTTAACCCTCACATTGAGCCTCTAATGAAGAAAGAGCTAAATAAGCTAATAGAGGCAAGCATTATATTCCCGATCAAGCACTCAAGTTGGGTTGCTAACTTGGTTTCGGTCAGGAAGAAGAGCGGAGAAATCAGGTTGTGTGTGGAATTCCGAGACCTCAATAGGGCATCTCTCAAAGATCATTACCCGCTTCCTTCAATGGAACAAATATTGCAAGTAGTATTCGGTTCAGAGAGATTCTCTCTCCTAGATGGCTACTCAGGGTATAATCAGGTGATGGTGAAAGAAGATGACCAGTTCAAGACGGCTTTCACCACCAAATGGGGAACTTATGCTTACAAGAAGATGCCATTTGGGCTGTCCAACATTGGTGCTACCTTTCAAAGGGAAATGGACATGGCATTCAAAGGCTTGATCAACAAGATAGTGCTGATATACCTTGATGACATCACTGTATTCTCCAAAAATGCAGTGGATCACCTTTTTCATCTGAGGCAGGTATTTTAGAGGTGTAAAAGTTCGGAGTATCATTGAATCCCAAAAATGCATATTCTCGGCTCACGAGGGAAACTTCTAGGCCATATTGTCTCGAAGAAGAGGGTGGAAATTGATCCAGAGAGGTTGAAGCCATAAGAGCACTACCTTTGCCAAGTCACAAGAAGGCTCTTCAAAGCTTCTTAGGGAGGATCAATTTTGTCCATAGGTTTATCCCAGATTTTGCAGCCCTTGTCAAGCCCATCACCAAAATGTTAAAGAAGAGCATGGATTTTAAGTGGACAGTAGAAGGCAAGGAGAGTTTTGAAGCAATCAAAGAAGCTATCTCTCAAGCACCAACTCTCATCAACCCAGACTTCTCCAAGGATTTCATCCTCTATGCATTTGGAGGTGATGACACTATTTCTACCATTTTAGTGCAAGCGAGCAACAAAGATAATGATGAGCATCGATTGCCTTTTTCAGCTAGAGCCTAGATACTTGTGAGGTGAGGTACTCTTTTATTGAAAAGCATGTACTTGCGATAATCGAAGCTTGAAGAAATTCAAGCATTTAGTCTCAAACAACAAGGTCCGATTGCTGGTCTCACATCTTTGGAGTTAAGGACTTCCTCCTCAACAAGGATTTGAATGAGAAAAGGGCAGGTTGGATCACCCGTGTCATGGAATATGACATTGATATTAAGATCACCAAAGCTGGTAAGAGGAAAGGGCTGTGTGAGCAGCTGGTTTTGGGGAAGCAAAAGGAAGTATGCAACGAAGAAGAGGTTGTTTTGATAGTCCAGGACAGCCATGAGCCAAGTGGCAATCAAGAAGAAGACAATGCTTCCCCCACTCCTTGCTGGACCCAAG
Organism: Taxus wallichiana var. yunnanensis; assembly: GCA_018340775.1. Classification (NCBI taxonomy): domain Eukaryota; kingdom Viridiplantae; phylum Streptophyta; class Pinopsida; order Cupressales; family Taxaceae; genus Taxus; species Taxus wallichiana. Next base: position 522,909,245 of record CM031238.1, read on the forward strand.
ATATTATGCACTTCCTAGGCACAGGCCTATGCCCTCTGGAGATGAACAAGACCCAAAGGAGACACTTCAGGTTGCAGGCTATTCCGTATGCCATTGCTGATGGAGTTTTGTTCAAAAAAGATGTGAATGGAGTCTTCTTTGAGATGCATTAGCATGAGTCAGATTCAAAGGGTGTTGGAAGAGTTTCATGATGGACCAGCTGGTGGTCATTTTGCACCAAGAGTGACAGCTCTAAAAATCATGAAGGCTGGTTATTATTGGCCTAAAATCTTCAGTGATTGCTATGCATGGATCAAGAGGTGTAAGAATTGTGCATTCTTCATAGGAAAAGAGAAGTTTGCTGCCCTTCCATTGCATCCAATCTCAGTTGACCAGCCATTCATGCAATGGGGTTTGGACTTCATTGGAGTCATTAACCCCAATTCAAGCCAAGGGCATAAATGGATTTTGACAGCCACCGACTACTTCACCAAATGGACAGAAGCAGTAGCACTCAAAGAGGCAAATGAGTCTAGCATCTTAGACTTTTATGAGGGAATAACAACCAGATTTGGTGTACCTGCCACAATAATCTCTGATAATGCATTGGCATTCATTGGATCTAAGGTGACTGAGTGGGCTGTCAAGAATGGTATTTACCTAAGCACTTCATCGAACTATTACCCTTAGGGTAATGGCCAGGCCGAGTCTACAAACAAGAACTTGTTGAAGATCATTAGGAGGAATCTTGATGAGAATCAGAGGTCTTGGCATACCAAACTGAAATCAGCCTTATGGGCTGATAGGATAACTCCCAAAAGATCCACAGGTAACTCTCCATTCAGGCTTGTCTATGGAAGAGAGGAAATCTTACCCATGTCACTTGAGTTGCCAACATTGGAACTCATGAAGCAGCTAGAGTTACTTGAATTTGAGCCCATGGAGGTGAGATATGCAGAGTTGATGGAGCTGCAAGAGATCAGAAATCAGGCATCCCAAGCAATGGAAAAGGATCAAGCTTTGATCAAGAAGACCTTTGATAGAAAGGCCAAGGATAGATCTTTTCAAGTTGGAGATCTAGTGTTGAAATGGGATGTGGATAGAGCAAAACCAGGAAGGCATTCAAAATTTGATGCCATTTGGAGTGGCCCATACGTGGTCACAAAGTGCAAGAACAACAATGCTTTCCAATTAGCCTCACTGGAGGGTGAAGAACTGCAGATTCCAGTCAATGGAATCTATCTCAAGCGTTGCTTCTAGAGGGAAGTTCACTACCCTTGTAAATATTAGATTAGATTTTCTTTCCTCCAAGTGCTTGTGCACATTGTTTTGCTGTAGGTTAGTCTTGTTTTCCCTAAGTGCTTTGGCACAGCTTGCTGTCCATGGAGATGTTTAGCAATCCTTGCTTTCATCGGGTAACATTCCATCTTCCTCCTTGCACATTCTGAGTCAGTTAGGGTCCTAAACAGAATATTCGATGACTCCATGCCCAATGGACTACTTCAGGCAACTGGTCTTTTCATCTAGCAGGCAGATGACCCCCATTGAGTCGCCAAATTGTTATCCAATTTCACCCCCCAGGGTTGAATTGATAACATACATCAGAATTCTCAAGTCCCAGGAAAATTGATTGATCCAGGGAAAAAATCATGTTTCTAGGGTCCCTTCAGAAATTTTTCTAACTCTCCTGTCCAGGTTGAAAAGAACAAGCTCTGAGAAAATGTGAGAAAGTTGCAGAAAATAAGCTTGGGCCAGAAAAAATTGTGAAAATCGGCTAAGTCCTAGTCCCAGGACAGTCGGGACATTTGGGACGAAAAGGCACGGATCGGCCGAAAAGCCTACAGGCGGCCCAAACAACAAAGGGACATCTGGGACAAATGGACGTGAAATGCCCGAATCGGCCGAAAGAAAGAAAATTTGTCCAAGTCCTTTATCGGGAGCAAGCGGGACAAGAGTACGCGAAGGACGCGAACCGGCCGAGTTCGGACGAAATGAAGAAAAGCGCAGGACAGTCGGGACGGAAGGACGACAGGCGCAAGAAGCTGACCCGGCCGAAGAGATAAGAAAATCGACCAACTGCTTTTGTACATGTGGGACAAAGGGCGCGAACCGAAGCCCGGTTTGGCCGAAGCAGAAACTTCGGACTGAGGACAAGTGGGACAAAGGGCGTGCGGGACGCTGGATAGCCGAAGAAGGAGCCAAAAGCCAATCGAGATCACGCCACGTGTCATCCAGTAGAAAAGGGATGAGAAATCCCATTTTGGGTGGATCGAGAGGATTACGTCCCCAAAGCTCTTCAGGACATCTGGGACAAAAAGACGTGGTGGACGTGAAAATCCGGCAGGCCCGTGGACGAATCACAACATGACACGTGTCGCCAAGGAAAAAGGTCCAAAAAGTCAAAGGGACAAGGTTTGAAGCGCTGGCCCGAGCCAATTAGTACAGGACACGTGTCTAATGGAGTAGAGAAGTGCAGAGCTAGGGAAAGATTTGGGAAATTTGGCCAAGTTCAGCCAAAGAGCTAAAAGCGAAAGTCTACTCTGCGCCGTGTCGACCAATCAATGCATGCCACATGTCCCAAGTGGCGGGGGCACGGAGGAAAAGTAAAAATGTTCCGAATCATCAAAAATTAAAAGTTTTCAAGGAAAACCCACGGGACAGGTCAGATGAGAGAATAACATATCCAATCAGCACGTGCCACGTGTCATCCAGGTGGCAGAGCGCGGGAAGAAATTTAAAAATCCGTTTTCACCTGTTTTGTGCCCTAGATCTTCAGATCTCCATATCTTTTGATCCAGAGCTTAGATTGGCACGTTCTTTATATCAACGGAAATCTTGTGAAATTATCTATATGATTCTAGGGTTAATCTCGAGTTTTGGTGTAGTCTGGAAGGAGAAAATTGAGAAATGGCTCGCACGTGTTCATGGGCGAAGTGACATTCCGGTGACCATTTAATGCGAGAATGGGTTGCCTTCTCCTGTATTTCAGTCAAAATGATAGGGTATGGGTTTTAAGGTTCCCATGCCATTTTAATGCACTGCATTCAAGGAGGAATGATCTCTCATGTTTTTGTACGTTTTCGTGTCCAGGCTCGACCCTTGCAACCTTTGTAAAAGCCAGATTTGGCTCATTTCTAAAGAGGAACAGATTTTGACATATGAGACTTCTTCTTTCACCTCCAGTAAGTGATTGATACAAGAATCAGACCTCTCTAAAGGATTGTAACAATTTTTACCTCTATGAGGTTGTAATGCGATGATTTTGACACTTTGGAAATGATAATGCAAGCTTTGTGAATGGTTTTCAGTCCTTTGTTTGTATTATTTGCTTCATTTCAAATCCCTAAATTATATCCGATCATTCTGTGTATGTTTTATGTTGTAAACTTTGGTCTATGTCTATTTTCTTGATATAAATGTTTCACCACTCCTTTTGGTGCATCACCACCTTTAGTTAGTTTCATATTTTTTGCATTTCTATCCTTGTTTCCTTGCAGTTTAGAGTAGGATTAGGTTTCAAACTCTCTGTAGTTTTGTAAAATATATATCTAAATCGAGAGGAGTTTGAGGAACCAGCCTCTAATCTAGAGATTCCTTTGTTAGTTTCACAAGTCCCCACACTTGAGAGAGGTTTCCATGTTGTGCAATCACACTAGATGCTAGAGTGATCAACCTAGAAGCACGATCCGCATCCGGGGAGTCTTGTGAGTCCTGCAACAACGAGTCCTTACCCTCGGCTCCGGGGCCTTGATAGCCTCTACCACCGATCCACTTGATCCACTAGCTCCTATTCCTCTAGATCCACCAGATCCTCCTCCCACAACAAACAAAGGGCACAAGCACCTTGGTGCCTTGTCTCCCCACCATCGCGCTAAACTATGTGCCAATGGTTTGTGATATATAACCACTCCTAGATGTGTTTCCCTCACCAAACCCAGGACACGATACCCAAACTTTGTGAACCTAGACCTTGCCCAAATGTTGTGCCAGAAAAAATACCTCCAAACATAGGAAAAGACTATGTGGCCATAGATGGGAATGAAAATTTATACCTCCTAGGTGTCACTTGACCACTGATATCAACACCTCTAATAATTGAATGAGAAAAGTTTTCCTCATGGACTGGAAGGCTAAGCACCAGGGTTTGATCACCAAGTGGTCCAAGATGCATGCCTATGGATCTCTTTTCTTCATGTGAAAAATTTCACGGAAGCCGAGGGGTAACTCTCTCGTGCTTATCAAGATGGGGTAGCATAGATCTGCAAATCTCACGCTTTTGCGCAGACCTCAAATCCTTCTGTAATGTCTATCTCCGTATCTCCATCACTCTAGAAACCTCATGTCATCTTGTCAACTCCCTCTCTCGAGCTTCATCATACTTGAGTTGCCTCTCTTCTCTCTCCTTCTCCATCGTAGGATCCACCATCTTTCACCACACTGGCTTCCACACCTTGCGCTTAGCAGGACTTTAGCTAGCCATAAGGAAATCTTCCAAACTCAAAGTAATGACCAAGATCTTGATAGCTAAGGGGATAACATGCAAAAACAATACCATAGGATCCCTCAAGAACTCAAACTCAGCAACCTTTGGATAATAATACGTAGAAACAACATACTCTAGGGTATAACTAGTCAACACTCTTCTCCACCAGTGATCAACAACATGGGTCCAGGTTAGATCGGCATCATGTAGCTTCTAATACTCATCTTGGGTCCATACACGGGGTCTATAGTACCAAATCGACCTAGATGCATATGCTAAAATCCATTCATACAAATCCACTGGAAAGTAACAAAATAAGGTCTCATACATGCTCGTGATACTGGGTGCTCTTCTACCCATTTATGTGCATCAAACTTAGATCCATTATTAAATATCTGAGTAAACTCATCCTCCATGATTTTAAACCATGCTTTGACATTATCCAAGGTCAAGTGCTCTGTCATCACGTACCATTCTCACAACAGCTTCGAAAAGAGGTTCGGCAACGGAACCAAAATGTAGTCTCTAATTACCTTTGCTTCAACAACCAACCCCAAATGCACCGGCACATCATCCAGATTAGTCTCGAAGATCACCCAAGGCACACATAGGTGTTGAGCCCCTCCTTTATGTGAGCTTCATGAGAATTTTCTTCATTAACATGAGGATGTAATGCAACCAAAAATAAGTGCATCCATTCTTGGAATTAAGATGTAAACATTAACTCCTATCCTAATGCACCCGAGCATAGAATAACATGATCAAGCTAAATGGAAGTAGAATCAAACTATGAGTACATCAATAAAACTCGTAATACACACATGAACATAAAGGAAAATACACATATTAAGATCCATCACATAAGTGCTTCAAAATCACTTCATTACATTGATTAGTCAAAACATAGTAGCCAAGATTACATCAAAAAGAGTTCTATCTCTGGGAATGTTCATAGTAGCAAAGCTTTTATACATTATAGAACTCACCATTATGAATTACACATTTTTACTATATATCTTGCTATCATGCTCGCATACATTTCTTCTCACTCTTTTCTCTACCTTCTATCTAATTCTCCTAAAAGACCATCTATATGAGGAACTAGAAGGAATCTTCTCTTAACCACTCATCATTACCTATGAAATCTTGAAGGAATCCTCCATAATTTCCCTACCACTACCCAGGAATATGTCTAGATGTCATCATGCATTTCCCTCAATCGAGTGTCTTCAACATGCATGTGCCAGCTCACCCATAACAACCTCAACTCCTTATCCATTCATGATAACTGTATTGATACCCTGGAATATTCTTTCCTTGAGCTGTAAGTCTCCATAACTTATCCATATCTGTATCTAGTCACTTTTTCATTTGCTCCCCACAGGCATCTTTTCTGTTGTCCAAATCTCACTAAGTATTGAATCCAACTTCCCAGGACGCAAGCCTTCACGCTCTCTAAGAGCTACTTTCGCACGTGCCTTTGCACCGCTTCCCGCGCGCCACAAAGCTTCACACCTTAGGTACTTAGTTATTTTAGGGGTCCAGCGGGGCCATTTTCTAGTTGCGACAGATCACATTTACTAACCTATCTGCGAGATCAAATTTCAAAATGGGGGGTCCTCCTTGTAGATTGGAACCTATATGTGATCCATCTTGATAGAATAATGCAGAGTTATGGAAAGCCCTAAATGTGGATGGTTTCATATATTTTATGCAAAGAATAAAGGGTCACAACATTCACATCTCTCTTACTTAAGCCTAAACGGGATAAATATAGGTCAACTTCGGTGGTAAATCTTGATAATTTGAGAGTTGCACCAAATAGACATTGTTTAATAGTGTGGACAACGTTGTTCCCATACTAAATAGTCCATGATTATTTCATAAAACCAACTTTTCTTTTAATTTTAGATGAAAATTTTGTTGAAATAAAACATTCAGTAATACCAATATCAAATAAAATGGTTACATGTAATCCATATAACTTACCTACAACTTCATCGGTGTAGCTTTCTTATCTATCATTGTAGCATGAATATGATGTTGTTGATTGCCATCTTTCTTCCTTTGAGGGTAGTTATTAGCATAATGATCTAGACCGTATAAATGACAACCCCCAAATGGTCCTTTCTTTTAGACTTGTTCTCATTATTGGCTATATTTTTCATCCCATTCTTTTTGTTATTTACAGCAGTCTTAACCACTACATTTTTCTTTCCATTTCCATTATTGATTTTGTTTTTTTTGTTAAACTTCTTCCAAGAAACCTTTTTAGGTGCTAATGGTGATGGTGTACTAACATATTTCTTTTTCTTTTCCTCTCTGTGTTCGAGATATAACCTGTAATTTCTATTCTTGTCTGATTTCCTTCTTGAAGACAACTTCCATGGTTGATGGCCCTTGGACATTAACTTCACCCCTATCACCAGGTTCAACCCCATGATAAATTTCCTAATACAGAATTTTTCATCTGTTTGATATTGAGGTACATACTTGAGAAGTTTTGTAAACTTATCCCAATACTCAGTCACTGTCATTTTTCCTTGTGTTAATGTCTAAAATTCAGACATCTTCTAATCATAATAAAGCTAGGGTAACCAACATTGTCTGAAGTATGACTTAAACTGATCCCAAGTCAAATTTTCTTCATCTACTACCAGTTCAACCTTTTATTCGTCTCACTATGAGCATGATTCATTAGAGAGCGATAGGCTACCCAAAATTCCTTAGTTTCTTCTTAGAAGTTCCTTATTTTAAAATACTCCATTTCGTTGAGCTAATTCTCATCTCCATCTCCCAAGGTGATACCATCAAACTTCAGTGGGATGATCCTCTTGATATCATTTGATAGTTAAGCTGCTAAACATGCCTTCTTTTTCTTAGGTGGGTTAACTTCATCAACATTCAGATTTGTGTTAGCATTATCATTAACAACATTGTTATTTACTATATTATGATTTACTGCATTGTTGTTTTCAACATTTAAATGCTTATGTGATGATTATTCACCATCACTTCCATGATCACTAACATTTCCCAGGAGCTCTTATTCCATAACAACCATCTTATTTCTCTTGTGCTGAAGGGAAGCGAGAATCTCATCTAAATTATGTGATGTGGTAGCCTCACCACTGGAAGGTTGGTTATTTGTAATGTTTCCTCTTGTTCTAACCATGTTTTTTATTAGAAAATAATTTAATTTTTTGTTAGCGTAAGGACTCAATAGGTCTAAGAGCTGCAACTTTTAGCTCTGATACCAAAATGTAACAACTACTTTCCAAACATCATAATTACGGGATTTTTTTGTCTTCCCGAATTAAATATATGCCTTCAATGATTTAAATATATAAACTAACATTTAAATCCAACAATTTATAATTACAATTCTTCAAATAACAAATCAATATAGCATGTGCATAATTATGGGTCAACTAGATCCTACTCGATCTCCCATAGAATACTATTTCGAGTCAGAATATAAAGTATACAAGTAGTTCCCTCCTTGGCATTGATTTACAAGTGTTTTTATAAGTGTCTACTTGGATTTTAGTCAATTGAATCCCATCCGACATTATACACTTTTGCTAGAACTAGGTGCATCCTGACAGTGTAATGAATTACACTACTTCACCAAAGTTTAAGAGTCATGTATGCCATGCTTAGTTTCATGACGACACATTTGTCAACAGAAACATGTCCCATCACCATATCACTTGGTTCAATTATCAAAATTGAATTAGTTGTTGTAGTTAATCAATTCAAGTCATGCATTTGATACAAAACTTGTTCATCCGGTGTGAAAAATATGACTGTGCAACTTAGGTTTCTATGGGAGAGAAAGAGCTCATGTAATGACTTACATCATCATGTGATCAATTTCTTCCTTGTAGCCAACATAAGTTGGTACAAAGGAACTAGACCGAACTAGACAAACAACCTCCACATCTTAGCACAACTCAATTCCTTATTGATTACGACATGCGTAATAAATGGAGCTCGAGGGAAAACTTAGGATAAATGTTGTATGAAAGTATTCATTGAATGAACCATGTCATTCGATGAACACCACACTAAAACAACCATCCAAAGTTGTCCTACCAAGTACCATGTATTAGGTTTGTCGTAACTATTCACCTCATTGAATTAGTTTTATGACAAGTTTATATTTCATAACATAGTGATATTTCATCACAATAATTATTCAATCATAGGTCCACAACTTAATTTTGATAATTATTCATAATCAATTCCATAAGTTTATTTATGTACATTCATTAAGCATCTTAATATAATTAGGGCAACCGATTGTGTTAGTACGTAATCCCTAATTTATTTAAATTACAACATTGTCATTTTAATTGCTTAAGTACAAAACTATTGAACTCATCAACTATATGTAATACAATCATTTATATCCATAAAGTCTACATACTTAGGATTAAATAATAAATGATCATTAATCATTTATCATCATACAATAGTCCAAACATACAACTATAAAATAACAAATCACATTCATTTATTTTAATAGATTATATCTCATATCCTTACTATAGCTTTAGTTCATTTTATATACTTAAAGCTAATACACTAAGGATATTATTCACTCATAGTTCATTATTCAACTTAATAATAGTACTTATCATGAAATTAGATTGATTAATTCAATCACAATTATATCCTAACAGATACACAAAACTGAATAAATGATATAAACAACCATGATCATTATTACAACAATATTCAAAACTTGAATATAAAGATTTTATTTTCCTTTCCAAAAATGATACAAAATCTCAGAGGCCATAATGTCTTTAACGATTTATTCAACAAAGTTCAAGCTTGCTTTATAATAGTTAAGTAAAGAATACATCTTTCAATCATAACAACAAAAATTCAACAAGGTCATTAAAAATCATCCGCCGAGATAAGATCTAAGTTCTACCATACGTAGAAAATGTTAGGCAACATCAGTTCGAAAGAACTAACATGAAAAATTAAACCATCTTATCTTTACAATTTATAGCATTGAAATATTTCAATGAACATAATTCAGCTAAACAACATAATCTAAAATTCATTTAAGATAACAACTTATCATTTCCCTTTTTCCTTTCTTTCATAATCCATAAAAGAAACATATGATTTTCCAACTCAAATCATTAAGAGAATAATTTAGATTACTAATAGATAACAATTATGAATATCAATTCCAAAAACATATCAACTATGTCATTTATACCCGAACAAGGTTATTTAAAAACATTAAGAAAGTATTAAACCTTATAATTAAACATTCAATCATGTTTCTATCAACATCATATATTAATAATACGAGCCAAGTGATAGCCATACAAACCACACAATCTTCATTCCAAGTTCATATAACTGATTTTAAAAGAAAATAGTATAATAATACTCAAGTCATGTCTTAATAATAATAATATTAAGAGTCTTATTTTGATAAGATAATAATTAAATTATCCAAACTTAATAACTTAATATTATCAAACCATAATCTTATCAAATAATATTTACTTATTATTTTCACAAAATACATACATTGTTACATATGATAATAATAACAATTGTACTTAATTTCCCATCAAATACCTTAAACTTTCCAAATTACCTTAAAGTATCCAAAATACCATTAAGTATTTTAACTATATGAGATATCCAAATACATTACAACCCTCATTAGGAGTGCTTCAACCTAGCTTAAGAGTAGGTTACAGGATTTACTCTTATGGACTTAGTCCATAGTTTCTCTATGCACCTAAACCATTACAGGAGACGTTGGTTCGAATGAACCATTAAAAAAAAGAGATCATAACCCTTCACCATATGGTGGATTATAATCTAAGTGCAAGATGTATCGACCACATAATGGTCTAAAATATTAAATAAATAAACAAATAGAATGGTTGAACCTGATCATACACCCATCGATCTAAGCATCCGATTCAATCCCCATTATATAAAAATAACATGAGACCCATTACTAGTAGGCGATTTAGTCACATAACCATCACAATATGCATAAGGCACAACCCATTTATGGGTTTAAATTTTTAATTAAAAAATTCCATAAAATTAAAAACACTTGTGATTATCTTTAATAGATTAAACACTTAGTTTAAACCCCTAAATAAGATTAAGTTACATGTAGGATAAAATCAATGACTTCGTAGTAAAATATTATCTCAAATCACTCATACATTTTTTATCCAAAACGAGGATCAAGGATATAATAAGCATTAAGATGTAGGTTATCAAGCTTGAGCTCGAAAATAAGAGCCTCACAATGTTTTTAAGTAGCTTGCACTAGTCACAAAAATAACCCCACCCAATGTAGGTGAGAAAAAAGCCAATAGAAGAATACCCAAGTATTTATACAATGTCAATAGTAACTTGTAACCATACATTCATAGTTTAGGTAACACTGCTACTCATGTAATCACAATAATAATGTGGCATTGTTATACTATGGCTTTGTATATTACTCGACCACACACATAATATAGAAAGGGTTGCATACAAGTATATATAATATATTGATAAAGCTTTCACATCTTGTATGCATTAAAATGTAGTTTTCAAAAATAGATCTAAACTAAGCCCATAACCAGACCATTGATGAAGAAAATGAAGGCACAAGAAAAACTATTTTTCTTCATCAAAATTAAAATATCTTAATGCTATAAATGATAAAGATGAGCAAGAGATAATTCCATTCCTATAATGCATTTTCAGAAGATCGAATCACTTCCTCTTCTTCCAAAGAAACCTTCCAAAGCTCACACATAAAACCGGACCAAAGAATATCTTCTAAACAAAATAAGAACTCAATAAAATCCATAACTCAACTATAAATATTTCCTCATGACAACCTGGAGTTAATTTTTACATGTAAAGTCCCAATAGTATGCCCCAAAAATAACCATGACAATCTTTCATGTAGAGCTCGCATGGCGAGCCAAAAGAAGAACTACAACAAAATGAACGATAAAAATAACCACTTAGCTCGGAGGTGGCTTCCTCAATAAGCTTCATGCTTCTCCCGAGGCTATAAAGCCTCACTAATATCCATTTAATGCATCTGTCTTAATTACTTCCTAAACTCCTACTAATTCCCTATCTTTTTCCATCTGCTAAGGTGTTTCCACCATATAACTTTCCATCATAGCCATCCTACTTGGCGGTTATTCACCTGCCTAACCGTCAAGGATTCACAACCATCAAAAACCCTAACTCCCACTTACCAATGCATCAAACAATGTGTTTTAACTTTAATTGAAGTTGTTCAGGTTTCTAACAAACACATAGCTTGGCTTAGTACGAGCTCGGATGGGGGCTCAGTTGGTGTGACCCCTACCCATTAACGATTATTACATTGCATTACCATTCAAATATGGCTCGACCTTATTAAGGTATTTAAAATGTATTAAAACATAATATAAAGTAATAATATTAATATATGCATATATGTATATACAAATATATGCATATATGTATATACAAATATATGCATATATATATATATATATATCCATATATATATATATCCATATATATATATGTATATATATATATATATATATATATATATATATATATATATATATATATATATATATATATATATATATATATATATATATATAATATATATCTTTATAAATAACATATATCTTTATAAATATGTGTGTGTGTGTGTGTGTGTGTGTGGGGACCTGAAATAACTACCAATTCATAAAGGCACATTAGCACGTACGGTTATTGGAAGCACGCAAGAGAAGGCGCGTAGAGTAGGGTTTTAGGTGGGTTTTATAGAACCCGGGATACACACCCACGAGTAGAACCTAGGACTTAGCCATTTTTGGACAATTGGGTAGGACACATGAAAAACGTGACCCGAGTGAATAAGGTGCCACTGGCGGCAGGGTGGTGGCTTGATAGGAATATACCTTGCGATAGGGGGTTCTAGAAGCCCATCATGATAAGGAGTGGTGAGCTCAAGCCTATAGAAGGATGTGCCCATAGAGGACCACATTTAGACACTTGGTGTTAGATGCGAGGATGCAAAGGAATGAGTTAGCACTCCAAGTGCCTATTTATATAAGCACACTGCATAGGAAATAAAGGAGGATAACGGGAGATAGTGGAGATCTATGAGAATTACTGCATGAAACTTAGTTAGTTGGGTAGATGAAGTTAGGGAAGGATGTATCAAGGAATGGGGTCTGAAATTTCTTTTATAAAGCATTGTTTGTATGAACCTAGATATGATGTATGATTTGCGTGATGTCTCGCCATTCGTGGCATTTTGTATTAAAGCTTGATGAATATAATGGGGTTACCAGTTTATATGAATATTATCGGTGATGGTTGTGGTGTATTCACATGCATTTTTGGTTATGTCTTATGCTTACCTAGGAGATAAATATGAATCTGTATGCATTTCTCTATTTGTTTTAGTCGACTCTTTAAATCTGTTAAAAGTACCTTCTTGTTTAACATGGTTGCATGGATCTAGAAGCCATTCTAAGCTCTATGATCCTCGCATGTCTCATTCCCACTCAACTCACATAAAGGAGAGACTCGGCACCCACGCATACCTTGGATGAGTGCCCGAGTAAATGCTTGGGTGATAGGTCGATGTGCATGGGATTCCTTGTTCTTTGGTGGGTGTAAAAATGACTACATCTTGGTTCCATTGTTGGGACCTCTTTTCAAAGTTGTAGTGGGACATGACATACATCATGGTTGGTGCAATGAGTGATGACAGATCATTTAATAATGGAAAGTATTGAAACTTAGTTCAAAAGCATGGAGGATGAGTTTGCTCAGAGATTTAGTATTGGACCTGAGTTTGATGCACGTAGATGGGTAGAAGACAACCTTTATCATGAGTTGTATGAAACTTTATTTTGTTATTTTTTGGTAGAGCTGTATGAATGACTCTCGGCATATGCGTCTAGATCAAGGTGGTATTATAGATCACGCACGTGGACCCAAGAATAATTATAGAGGTTACAAGATGCAGATCGACATGGACTCGTGCCATGGATCATTGGTGGAAGGGAGTGTTGGATAGCTACACTATGGAATACGCTATTTCCACATATTCTTGTCCGAGATTATGGAGTTTGAGTTTCGAGGGAACCTAGAGGATCGTTTCTACTTGCTATTCCTTTGGAAATGAAAATATTGATCGTAACTATGAGTTTAGAGGCCCTTCCTATGGTGACTAAACCCTTTCGGGTGTAAGGCAAGGAAGCTAAGGTGGAGAAAGATGAAGACATGATGAAAGAAAAAGAAAGGGAGGAGAGGCAACTCAAGTACATGGTGAAGTGCATGAAAGGGAGATTCTAGAAAGCACGAGGCTACAAGTGTGATGGAATTATGGAGGTAGACGTTGTAGGAAGGAGTGAAGGTTGACGCGAGAGGACGTGGAACTTGAGCGGTCTATGCTACCCCATCTTAGCAAGTGTGGAAGAGAGAACCCCTCGACTTCTGATGAGAGTTCATCGCATGGAGAAAGAAGAGTTGTTGGCACACATCTAAATCCACCTGGCGACCAAACCTTGGCGCTTGGTTTTCTAGATCAAGGGAAGAGTATTGTTAACCCACATGACATTGGTGGAAGTAGCTGATCTATGCCTAGGAGGTACAACTTTTCATTTCCTAATTCTATGGCTACACACTCTATTCTAGTGTTTGGAGGTATTTTTGGACAAGGAATGAATTCACAAGGCTTTGGTAATGAGTCAGGGAGTGGCATGGGGCATACATCTGATAGTGGCACAATCACACAAACCATAGGTGTGTAATTTAGTGGGACGTTGGGGACACTAGGTGTGACCACTTTAGGCCATTTTTTGGCCGTGGTGGATAAGAAGAGGAGGAACTAGGTGGGAGTGGAGGCACGGGACTTGGAGGATCTAGTGGGTCGGCGAAGAGGAGGAAACATCGGACGAAATCAAGGATCATGGGTTAGGAGGACAAGGGCCACAACCACCTCCTTAGGTTGTCCTTGAAATGTCTTTACACTTGCTAGATTACCATGGTATAGAGGATGTTATGGAGCATGTGCATAAGTGTGAGCTGTTGTGGTGCGCGAAGGGAATCACAACCCCGAAGCGGAAGGCGATAAATTTGCAACCACATTGTAAGGATGCACACATAGTTGGTAAAGAAAGTATGACCCCATCGACGGTTTTGGATTATACCATGCGCTAAGGAATGCTTTCTGATAGAATTTCACATACCAAATTTGAGCAGAAGAACATCAATGATCTCAAGGAAATATAACAAATAATGACAGAGAGTGTTTGGGAGTATGATGTGTGTTTTAAAAATATTTTTCAAAATTGTCATCGATATTCACCCCTCACAGCATGCCCAATGATTTGTTGGAGGGTTGATCACGCCCTTTAGGAGGGCCTTGTCTCATAAAACTTTTATAGACCCACGTAAAGTGTTAGAAGTTACTCTATGCGTTGAGGCTGTTGGAAGTGTTGATACTGGTATTAGCCCATTTTTAGAAGCTCATATCGATGCCATGGCTAAGCGGTTGGAGAATTTATCTACAAATTTGGTTCCAGAGACTCGTGGTGGAATGTGGTGTATAGATTATGACGTAGAGGGGCATACAAAAGACAATGGAGGGATATGCACATGGAAGGTGGTACACACCATAACAAAGTGGACTATGAAAATTTTCACGGGGACCATGATGCAAGTAGGTGCCCCTTCTACAAAGGTGCACAATATGCAAGAATGTATCTTATTATTGTAAAATCTGCACATCCACATCTCATGACACCAAGGATTGTAGGTTGATTGATCATATTTATGATGCTATTGAACTTGGGTTATGTCTAGACTAGCCTTGCTAGTAGTTCAAAGAATGATGAATGTCATTATGAGGAACATATAGATGGAGGTGCACATGGAAGAGGATTTTGCGGGGATTATGTGGTCATGGTAACTATGGAGGGAGAAGTGAATTCTCACGTGGAACCTATTTTAATTGTGGTTCTACAGAACATTATAAGCATGAGTGCCCAGACCTATTCAAGTGCTCATGGTGCAAAAAAAGAAGCATAAGTATGAAGAGTGCCCTGAGTTGTATGAGCACATGAGTCAACAACACTTTGGAGAGATAAGGGTGTTGCCATGGTGAGTATAAAGAGAGATGATACACAGTGGATGCCATGAGTATCTATAGATGTAGGAGTAGAACCTTTCATGGTAACAACAAGGGTAGAAGTTGCACGCGCAAAGGAAATACCAAGACAGAGGCCTCTATTTACAAGAGAGGAAGTGTTGTATGGGAAGTACCCGGACCCCGCTCATCAAAAAGAAGTCTACCAGAAACCATGGCTATCATTCAAATTTTACAAGGGAAGATCCTAGTGTCTTAAGGATAAATCTAGAAATGAGGAACAAAGGAAGGATTTTGAAGCGCCAAAGAATGACTTGGATGAATTTAAGGAGGTTTATCGGATGCTAAGGACAAGAGAATATTATTCCCTTTCTTGGAGCATGGTTGCGGGAGAAGATACCACGTGCCAGAGAGGAGCATGAGAGGTAGGTGTTGCACACAAATCTTCCCCCTCACAGCCTCAATTATGATACAGAGATAACATTAAATGTAGTTGTGGATGGATGGCTGCTAAGCAATATCCTCATTGACACCAGTGTGGAGGTTAATGTTCTTACACTAGATGCATGACATCAGATGGGAAGACCTGCATTACAACCATCTTCAAACGTGTTGTATATGGCAAAAAAAAGGCAATGCCCATTGGTGTCTTGAAGGATACAACTATTACCATTTAGGGAGCTAAGTTCACTAGGGAATTTGAAGTCTTGGCACTCGTCGAGGTAGATAATTTCCCAGCATTAGTTGGGCACCCTTGGTGTTATAAGAACAATGAAGATATCCCGAGTTTAACAAAGGGTACATAAGCTTTGAGAATGACGAGGAAGCGGGTCATTATACCACTTGCTGATGGAAAGTCTACACCCTATACTGAACCCCTTGGAGAAGAATACCTAGATAGAATATATGTGCACTCAATCAGAGATCTAGAAACAATTCATCCTATGAAGGAGTCATCTAGTACAATTAGGATTAGTCTATCGGTGATACCACCAAGTATAGCATGTGATAATTGGGTGTATGAAACTTATGAGTTGGTTGGCCGACACTTGAAAGGATCGGTAACCAAGGTAACAAAAGCACATATAGTTTGACACTGGGTAGGAAGAAGATAGCTAAGTACTCAGGAGGAGACTTTCCTAAAGTCTTTTACAAGAAATGGAAACTCAATGGAAGAAAGAGGATGGCGACGAGGGATGATGAGTTATGTCTTACTCGGCACAACAAAGCAAGATGGTGGGCTACACACAACAAGAACCTATTGGAATGACACAAGGTGAGAATTTCCCTCTCCATCTGGTTCTCTCGGAGTACACACCCACCAATATCAAAGATTACCATGGGAAGGAGCCCACCTCTTTCCATATCCAGGAGTGTGAGAGGATCTGGAGAGAAGGCACGAAGGCATTACCACCATCACTATGGGTACACAAGCTATACTCTACACTTCAAGGTTGTGAGTGTGCTTAGTACATACACTCTCTAAGACTCGCCGTCAAAAAAGTACTTGGTAGGATTTAACAAATGATCTTATTCAAGCCTTTGTGTATTGGAGCACCAAGCCATGGTTGATTAGGCATTACATGTTGTTAAATTCCTTACCATGGGAGATAGTACCATGGTGGAAGATAGGCTACTAGAATTTCTAGGAGAACCTGATTTGATTGTGCACTTTGAAGAAGAAGAGGAACTAGAAGAGGTCCAGTTTGAGTGCGCATGTATTGAGAAAGAGAAAGGAAAGCTAGTGGATGTGATTGATGGGGAGGAAGTATAAAGATTAAATGTTAACCACTCTAAGGGAATGTGTGAAGTGTTAGAAAGTTATAATGAACGTGCACACACATACCATGAACCATTGAAGACACAAAAGGTTAACATTGGATTGGAAGAAGAGCCTAAGGAAGACATCATCGGAGATTATTGGTTAGAAAAATAAGTTTTAAAGATCATTAATCTTTTGCGCGAATTCGAGGATTTATTCCCACGCGGATACCATGAGCTTAAAGGGGTCCACCATTTATTAGGGGAGATGAGGATAAAGTTGAAGGAGGGTGCGCGCCCAGTTAGGAAGAGACCTTACCAGATGAATCCCAATTTACGTGTAAAAGTAAAGGAAGAAATTGATAAGATGATAGCTTATGGTATCATTAAAGCGATGGAAGAATCGGAATGGATAAGTCCAATGGTAATAAACATAAAAAGGATGGGTGGATTAGGATCTATGTGGATTATAGGGAGTTGAACATGATTTGTAGCATTGATCCTTTTCCTACCCCTTTTACTGAGGAAATTATGGAAGGAGTCGCTGGGCATGAAATCTATTCCTTTACGGATGAATTTTTAGGTTACCACCAAGTTTGGATTCCAAAGGAAGACTAGAGGAAAATAACTTTCACCACTGAGTGGGGAAGTTTTGCATATACGGTCATGCCCTTTGGATTGAAGAATGCACCTGCTATGTCCTCGCGCATTGTGGTACAAGCATTCTAGGAATTCATTCACAAGTTTCTTCATGTGTATTTGGATGATTGTATGGTTTATGGAATGGTTAAGGACCATTGTGATAACTTGAGATTGATGTTTGAGAGGTGTCAGAAATTGAGGATATCCCTTAACATTAAGAAATGTGTCTTTGCCACTTCATTTGGGACGTTGTTGGGACATATCATATGTAAAGAAGGCTTGCTAGTAGATCCTGCAAAATTTACAGTTATTGTGGGATTGGGGGAACCTACTAGCCAAAGCATAGTACGTGGATTCCTTGGCCATACATGGTATTATAGGAAATTCATCAAGGGGTATGCTAGGATCGCCGTGCCCTTAGAAGAACTACTTAGACACAAAAGCACCTTTCAATGGGGAGAGGTGCAATAGAAGACATTTGACACTTTAAAGGATAGGCTTATCACCGCACCTATTTTGTGGTTTCCTTCTTGGGATAATCCTTTCCATGTCCATGTCAATGCCTCTGGGAAAACAATTGGAGCAATACTTGCACAACTTTGGTTAAGGAATTGTGGATCATCCTTTATGTTTTACAAAGCAAAAAGTTGACACACCAAGAGTAGAATTATATGATGACTAAGCGCGAAGCCTTGTCAATGATCTACGAGCTTCAAAATTTAGACAATATATACTGTAACACCATTTATATTTTACACTAACCATATGGCATTGAAGTACTTAGTAAACAAACCCATCTTGCAAGGACACATATGTTGGTGGGTACTCTTATTTCAAGAATTTGAGTTTCGCAGTAGTGGTAAAACATGGAAAGAGTAATTGTGGACCTGATCATTTATCAAGAATTAATTGGGGAGGACATGCAAAGTATTAAAGATACTATGCCTAGACACGTAACTATTTAGGTTATGGTGCATGCCCTCGATTTAAGAAATTCTTTGTGTTTCTCAAGGAAGGCATGGCGCTCAAAGGAATGAAGGCGTTGGATAGAAATAAGTTAACCATATGTGCCGCACCCTACATGTTAATCAATGGGGATTTGTATAAAATGGGCGTGATGAGATCTTGTGCCGATGCATGTACTAGATCATGAGCGCATTGCTATTATGGAGGAAGGACATGGTGGGATTGCAAGAGGACACTATGCGGGAAATGAGACCATGCGGAAGGTCCTACTCATAGGGATTTGGTGGGAAACCATTTATAAAGATTGCATTGAGTTTTGCAAGGCTGTGACCATTACCAACTCCTTGGAAAACCTGGAAAAAGGGATGAAATGCCCTTACAACCAATACCCATCACGGAACCATTTGAGAAGTGGGCCATTGATTTCATCAGACCAATCTCACCAGCCACACGAAGGACTGGTTCATGGTATATAATTACTTGTGTTGATTATTTAACAAGGTGGGCATAGACAACACCCACTAAGGATTGCACTACAACTATAATTGCTATGTTTCTATGGGAAAACATAATCACTTGGTATGGGTGCCCATTAAGCTTAACGAGTGATAGAGGCACACATTTTTTGAATGAGATGGTCGGGATCCTTTTTTCAAAATTCATGGTTGCCCACCAAAAAACTACCCCTTATCACCCTCATGCAAATGGAACTACAAAGACATTTAATAAGATACTTAGTCACACATTGACTAAGATACGTGATGTTGGTAGGAAGATTGGGATGATAAGGTATTAGCCATTCTTTGGGCATACAAAACAACATACAAAAGTTTGGATGAAGCCACACCATTTCAATTGGTGTTTGGCATGGAGAATGTCCTACTGGTTGAGTTTATGTTACCATCATTGCGTATTGCATGTACAAGAGGATTAGATGATGAACAAGTGATGCAAGAAAGGATTGATGCATTGATGAAGCTGGATGAGAGATGATCCCTACCCAGGTGGAGTTAGAAGACTGAAAAATCTAAGAAAAAGGAATGACATGATCATCACATTAAAAATAAGAAGTTTGAAGTTGGGTAGATGGTGTTATTATATGATTCAATATTTCTCCACCATCCTGGGAAGTTGAAAGTCCATTAGTTGGGTCCTTATGTGGTCTCATACATCCTTGATTCGGGTGCAGGCCAATTGCAAGCATTGGATGGGACAAAGTTTCCCTAGACACTTCAATGGGAGTAGGTTAAAACCCTACTATAAATAAGGCTTCTTGGTGTTTGTAAATAAGGTAGTTTTTCCAAGTTAGTTTAGAATTTTCTTTTATGCAATTTCCTTATGTATTTCCATTTTGCATTATTGTCTTGTTTTGTGCCTTGGGTGCCGATAACCTTACTACTTTTGAAATTATGAATACGTAGAGGACCGCGCATCGCTTAAGTGTGGGGAGGAGTGATGAAGGAGAGTTGGGAGAAAATGTAAGGAAGATGGTGTTCATAGCATGGTTGAGTGGCCCGGTTGGAGAAAAAGTGCATAGGTGAAAGTAGGAAGGTTGGTGTCAAGATAATGCTACATTGAGAATCCATGTACAAAGGAGGAAGAAGCACGGAAAAAAAAGAGGTAGGTAAAATCAAGAATCACAAGGATAGAGGAAGTTTCTTCGGTGAAGGTGGATGTGTGCACGTGTAAGAGTCTCTGTCAAGTCGGATTGGTTACATGCCGGAAGGTTGGGAAAGTTTTACGTGTAGATTTGGGACGCGTGAGAAAGGGCGTTGAAAGTTGGGTTTTATTTGTAAAAATGCATTAAATATAGCCGTATAGTGGTAGGTGGAGTAGCGTTCAATGTGAAAAAGTTGTAAAAGCTATAAATAGAAGGGTGGACACTTCATTATTTCACATTGCAAATATGAAGAAGAGCTTTTGAGAAACTAGGGTTTGTAGAGTTGATCGTGTGAAGCAAATTTGTTAGAAATCAAGCGTAAGAGGCCGAGTTTGATCTAAAACTAGGAAAGAAGTGATTCATGGGCATAAGAAGTATTGTGGAGAAGCACCCTCAAAAAAAAGAACTCTCAATTAGGGTTTTATTTTTATTTAGGGCACAGTCGCCAAAGAAATTTAGTAGGGTTTGAAGTTTGAATGGGAAAATAAGAAAAAGAGCAACATGAATTTTACTAAGCCATCTAAGAAAAAAATAGAATCATCCAAGAAGGGAAAAAGAAAAGGCAAGGGTAAGTGTAAACATGGAAAGGTAACTACATACATGAATGATGAGTGGTATGCAGAAATGCAATACCCAAATGAAGTACTACTTGGACAAGAATGAGAGTCCCACCTTAGGAGGAAGTCAATAAATGACTACAATCATCATTCAAGCATGATTGAGAAGGAGTTGGCACTGGAGTTGGTGCACCTAGCAAACAAGAGAAAATCCGACGCACTACCCATTTACAGTGACACGGTTAAAGTAAAATTGGAGAAGGAAGGTCTGTTGCAGCTTTATGAGTTTCCATACTTTGGGAATCCTGAGAACTTGTACCAATGGTTGATAGCACATGTGCATGAGGACTTCTTCCACTTTGCAGGGTGCAAGATGCACATTTCACCTCAGCTCATTTCTCACTTCACAGGCCTAAAATGTGAAGGAGATAATTTAGAGGATGACCTGCATGACAAGGAAGCAATCAAGGAGAGCCATCCATGACTACATACGACTACAAGAAGGGGTGAAGATATTATGCCATCTCGGACATAAGTGACCTGGTAATGAAAGTAGTTGTGCACCTTATCACAAAGCTGAATGGGTAGGAGAGGTGAACCCAGGTGAACAAGCCTTTGTTAAATGTCTATAGGAAGATTTTAGAGGGCACCATATACAATACATCCATGTCCATGTACATTGTGGATGAAATCATCAAAAGCGCATAAGAAGGAAGCAAGTTCCTATTCGGTAATGTTATGTTAACCTAGTGTTTTCAAAAATTAGATTTCTAGATTCTTCGAATAAATTCATTTGGGAGTACCCCATTGAAGACCCTTTGCCTACAAAGAGGTTTGAAAAATAAACTTATGAGAGTATGACAACATCACATAAGGCGCTCTAGAGAAATGGTATACATGCCTAAGGAACGCATTCGGGTAGAATGGCACATTCCCAAACAACTCCCAGTGACTACCATGGGAGAAGAAAAATTTGCGGTGTACCAACATTTTACGCACTTGCAAGTTTATTTTGACAAGTGGCACATGGAGCCCTTGGTGCAAGCTCCCCTTTTCCTTCACAACCCAATTCTTCCAAGCAGGGGTAAATAGTTTAGGAGTGAAGAAGTTAATTATTTATCTAGGTAATCTAGACCGGGAGCACACGGGAAATGTGCAAAAGGGTTGGTATACCTAGGAAGTGCGTGCACATTGAGAGATGTGTATCGTAGGATGTACACATAGTGAGTCATTTGATTTTTTTGACTACAGGAAAAGATGCATCTAGGATATACCTTTGCATCGAGACAAATTTGAAAAGGTGCGTGCTTAGAAAATGAGGTAGTCATACGAGAGGATCCCAATGGAAGGAAGAAGCCCACACCCAAGAAAAGGAGAAGGAAGAAAGAAAAAGAGAGCCAAGTGTGGTGGAAACACAGGTTGTAGGTACCCTTGGGCCAAGTACCTACATGTGGAAGAAAAAGAGAACGATAGTTAAGGAGAAGAATCTAGAGCCTAAAAAGTCACTAAGCGAGGAGGAGTCATCGGGAGAGAGAGGAACACATCACCTTCACTAGAGTCTCTAGTTAGGGAGGAGGAGAAGGTGAGAGAAGAATCAAGGTCGGAGCATGAAGAACTTGAGCACCAATAAAAATGAGAAGGATGGGGGTAAAGAAGGAGATCCTGAGGAAACCAGAGTAACCCATCTACACCGTGGATGACTTTAGGGAAGGGATGGAGAGGAGGTGAAGAATTAATTCATCTTTGCACAAAGGATGGGTGAGGAAGGAGTAAGGCACCGAGATGAGGAAAGGATGTGAGTGAGGAGGTAAGTACAAACGGCCAAGGACCTTAAGGCCTACAAAAAAAGAGGTAAACAAGGAAGAAAAAAGGAAGGCTGAGAAGATAATAGAGGCCTTAGTCGACCAAGAGTTGCACCGCAATGCAAAGCTGGTACTTGAGGAGTTCAAAGAGGAGAGCATGGAGAAGAGTCACAAAAGCACTTGGTGGCCATGTGTTAACATCGACTATTCCTAAGGACACGTGCACAGGAGTAAGTGCGTGGAAGTATAAAAGATAATGATGGGTTATGTAGATGACCCCAACAATGTGTTGCATGCACACTTCCAGAGTACCATTCCAGTGAAGGAAATCACAACAATGGCATCCTTCGATCTTGAGGGTGGATACTCACGAACAAGGAAAATGCTCTCATGGGCATTTGACTCCCACCTTGATGATCCTAAGTTCGAGGTGAGCCATGGAGATGATAACCTTGCCGATCTTTGAGGAAGATAATCTTGTTGTAAACACACAACTATAAGATGAGAAGGTATGCAATGTGCTCAACAAGATATCTGTTGAGTTGGAAGCTAGAATTTTTAGCGAAATGATAGGGTTAAAGTCCTAGAGGATTTAATGGAGAAAAAGGAGGAGGATCTCACTGAGAAGGCATAGGAACTTAGCTAGGAGAAGCTAATCAATGCCCAATTACAACGTGAGCTAAGGGAGGAGAAGGCCAAGGTGCACGAGGTCTACAAAAAGGTGGAGTGTATCTCAAGATGGAATTATCTTGAGGCATCCGGACTTAGCACCTCCCACGCAAAAGTATGGCTCCTCCTAGAAGGCTTGGAAGATTTAACAAGGATCCTCACCATGGAAAGGCTGCCCCTAGCCTTAGAGTAAGTAGAAGAGGTAGTTACGTGCTTGGAGAAGGAGGAAATATTAAAAGTCATCACACTTTTAGTGGAATACAACAAGGTCCTTGCTGATTTGAAGATCGTTTTCCAAGCTATTGAAACCACGTATGATAATTACGTGGACAGAGAGAAAGTGGCAGGCATAATGGTCACCAATGAAGAAGCATAATTGAAGGAGTTTAGGGAAAATAACAAGGGTAATAGGGTAGAATGAGGATAAGATCTGGCGAGGTGGAGGAGAAGTCAAAAGCTATTGAGGTCTTTGGGGCTCAATCAAAAACTAACTTAAGGAGCTATACCCGTTGATAACAAAAAGAATGGATTCCCTGGAAGACATGATCAAAGAGCTAGAGACAGATTGTGGAAACCTTGAACATGTAAGGAGGGATTAAATTTTGATTAAGTAAACAAATTAGTCAAGTAATCTCCACCAGAGGCGCAATATGAAGTTGAAGCCTGGAATAACATGGAGGTGACTTAGAAGAAGCTTCCCTTTTACTTCTTTAGTTTAGCATAGTCACCCTTCTTCTTTCTCTCTCCCTCATTATTTTTCCCCTTCATTCATTTTTTGGGTGCTAAGCCTTATTGTAAATTCTTTATTCTTTGAGGATGTTTATGAGGGTGGAGAACATGTGAAGTATGGGGTGATGTTGGGCCCCTAAAATAAATACCAATTCATGAAGGTGCATGAGCGCGCGTGGTTATTAGAAGCGCACAAGAGAAGGCATGTAGATCAGGGTTTTAGGTGGGTTTTGTAGAACCTGGCATGTGCACCCATAGAGAAGAACCTAGTACTTATCCATTTTTGGAAAATCGGGTAGGATACCTAAAAAACGTGACCTAAGTGGATAAGGTGCCAGCCTAGCAACAGGGTGGCCTAAAAGGAATATACCTTGCGATAGGGGGTTCTAGAAGCCCATCATGATAAGGGGTGGTGAGCTTAAGCCTACAGAAGCATGCACCCATAAAGAACCACATTAAGACACTTGGTGCCAGATCCGAGGATGCAAAGGAATGAGTTGGCACTCCAAGTGCCTATTTATACAAGCACTTGTATAGTAAATAAAGGAGGATAATGGGAGATAATAGAGCTATGCAAAATTACTGCATGAAACTTGGTTAGCTGGGTAGATGAAGTTAGGGAAGGATGTGTGTGCATGTGTACTTTTATTAAGCTAAATTAAATGAAGAAAGAACTACCACCTAAAATAGTTCTACAATCTGGCTAAGACAAAGCATAAGCACCATCAAGATAAAGAGCTAAATAAGATCTATTATAAACATCAATATCTTTGAAACATAAGATCAAAACTATGCATGCTATTCAAAATCTCTACTCTCCTAGATTACCAACAAAATGCATGGACCTATTTAACTCCAATGGCAATCAAAAATTGTTTGTTTGATCCTTAAAGAATGCAATAATAGGAAGCTTAGCTCTTAACAATGGTGACCTCTCAAGAAGACAAAATACAAGCTCTTAGTCTCTTTGCTATATGCTTTGCATTTTCTCTCTCAAGAAGTTTAGGTGTATGTATAAAGGTAGAAGGAGGGCTCCTTATATAGCCCAATGGATAAAGGAAACACTTCATCCCTTTGCATGTGGGATAAAGGTAAAACATGATTAGGAATGGATAAGGTTGCTTTATAAAAGGTAACCTTACTTTAGAAGGGTTTAATTTATAATTAGCAAGTCATGGGAGTTGGGGGATGTTTTAATTAATCAATAGGTGATTAACTAATAGGTGGCATTTTTATACATTAGAACAAGTAATTTTTTTTTGATAAATGCTTTCCGGTTCTAAATACATAATTTAGAACTCACAAATCAAAACAACCATCATTCTTATAACATACCACCATAAGATAACCATATGCATTTGTAATGACTCGGAGTACCTCCGATCTATTCATTCCATGACTCGGTAATCTACCGATCTATTCATGAGTATTAACAGTTGGCATTTTTATTTAACACATCACTCTTGCGGTTCTCTTCCCTAATCTGGGATTCAGAATGCTCTGTCCAAGGAACCTATCTGAATAATTGTTACCATTATTCATCGGCATCTCATCCCTTAGACTAGGTGACTTAGGACAACGCAATCAAAGCACTTGCGATACTTTGGCCAAAGATTTGAAACATATGCTTATGTCTCGTATTCCTTGATGGCATACTCATCAACTGGAATACGTCCTTCACCCCATTCCTATGTTATGTAGAATGTCTTATACTGACTTCTGTCAGACTCTCCTGCCCAAGTTATTCACTCAGGAATGGATTAGTGAGATGACAACGTTATAGGGATGCCCCGAGGACTAGGGATACGCTGACATACTGGGTCAACCCTAGTTAATCCAGTGTGTCAAGATACCCCGAGTCTCCTAGGGCAGCCTTATAACGTGACCACATTCCTAATCAGTCCCAGAGTAACTTGTTCGAGTTTAAGGTGTAAATCTTAACGATCAATGCAAAGGGTGTCGTCAAAGGTCACCTGCATTGTTGTATCTTCGAGAAGATCCTAATCTTCTCGAAGGTACAACCTTGCAGTTGACTTGTGCCATCAACCTTTAAATCCACCTCGAAAAGATCTACTTATTAATAAGTGTTACACACGTTGAGTTAAAATTATACTAAAAGACGCTCCCCTAAGGTTAGCCTTTCCCAATCCCTGGGTTCCTCACCTTAGAATGACCTTTCTTAATAAAACCCATTACACAAGAGAAGTTATTAAGACTAGAGGTCCCATCAAGGAGTTCATAGAATATACATAATTCTAAATCAACGAAATTGGACAATAACCCATAATCTTCACATGAGATTGCCAACCAAACCCTTTTTAGGTTTATATCAGTTCTCATAACTGAATTTATATCTTACTTATTAGTATCGAGATATAGTGATTAAGAATCCAATTAAACGTTGTCTTGACTTAGATCAAGACTAGGAAGTAATAATTTATTCAGCTTGTTTAGCTTCCTGCTCAGGTTTATTTTAACCCTAGCTTCCAGAAAGACAGTGATCTAAATTCCAATTTAGCTTTAGATAGAACATACTAGAACTACTAAACAATCATAAGTATTCAGTCACATAATCTTGCAAGCTTACTTAGATAATCACAAAAGTCTCCAAATTATACAATAATAATAATGCTCTCAAGATCATTCGAACCGAAGAAGATCAACCCAACAAGATACGAATGCAAACACATAAGTAACAAATACCTCTTTCCATTCCTTTCAAAACTAATCAAATACATTTTATGCATTCAACATACTTGATACAATACTCAACAGAAAAAGAACATCTTTCTTCAAGTAGTACATTTAGAGAATCAAGCTGTAATTCATCATAAAACCAAATTAAACAATCTGATCATCCTATCAGATCTGCGTGCTTTTACCACTTACGGCAACCATCTCGCAAAAAATTGTCAACACGGGTCAGTTCGATGAACTGAGCATGATAAGCACTAACTCTTAAAACAATTGCAATCCACCAATTGTTTTCATTAAACAACCTGTTTAAATGAAATCAATTCACCAAACATGTAAACATATTTCAGATTATGCTCTTGTAATACAATAAAACTATACACGCGTAACTCATATTATAGTTACTAAATAGTCCTAGATACCTTCCAGATATTTCATCATAAACGTTAGTGACCAAGAAGAACCAATGCATCTAAAACAACTATCCATCTGAATCCCAAGGACAACAAACATCAGATAGACCATTACATTCAACATAGTAAAATGAATATCATAACAATACATGATTCCATCAGTATGTTAAAACAATTCCAAAAGTTAGATAAAAATATATCAACAAATACTTTACAACAGAAGAGAAAGAAAATGAGTCATTCATATTTCCCTTCAAATCAAGCTCATGACTGTACCGTCTCCTCAAGAGTAAAGCATTCACCTTATACGCATGCGAATAAGTCAGACGAGACCACAAGAAGAACCACAGTTTTGTTAAAATTTAAATAAAACAACTTCCTGTAGTTTACTAGCAATACAGTAGCTCTCGCGCCAAGGCAGTGATGATTAATCTATCAAATAGACTCCACATAACCTTCCATACTAATCAACAAATGAGAAAATAACCAATGCCATCGCTTGTCGAGGTACAATTAATAGCTCATTAGTTCAGTCAAGCTCACGACTAGATATTCATACTAACAGAAGACGTAATCATGCACAAACACGACAACAATCCCACTCAGCAACATACAGCTCAATCTAGTCCCTACTAAAACTCTGCAAGGACTTAGATCAAAAGCTGAAATTCCATAACAGTATTTTCCTCAGAGTTTCCTCCTATGCCAAGCTACTACGGATTACAACAAGGTCTCAAACCAAGTATAGTTTGAAAAGAAAGCCCTTCCTTTACTTTCCACAGAAGCGGACAGAAAGGGACACAAGAATATTAAAAAGGAGTCTGAACGTCATGCACACACAACGAGGGTTTAAATCAAAAATCAAGCCAACTCGCAACATTTCAAATCTCCAACAGTATCCATACCACTAATGCTCAAAACAAGGTTTAGATTGAAGTTGCTTTCATGCGACCACAACACAAGAATCATAACAGTATTCACAACTAAGATTATTCAGAAAGGAAAACATAATATACGCCTCCAGGATAAAAAAGGAGTCTTACCCATGTGGTATTCTTCAAATAAACTTCTACAGAAGTAGAAAGATACAAGATACATATCAAATTCAAGAATTCTAACTATACCAATAACATACAGTATTCACGACTGAACTTCTACAAAGGTAGAAACGTATGTTACCTTTCCAGGACTCAAAAAGGAATCGAACCCGTATAGTATTCTCGATTAAACTTCTACAACAGTTAAAAACTCTATCTATTCAAGGATTCCCACAATATCCAAAATCATACAGTATTCACAACAAAGCTTCTAGAAGCCGAAATACAAGATTTATATATATTAAGGATTCCAACCGTGCCAATAATAATAATTATTCACAATCAGGCTTATACAGAAGCAAAATACTGGTTTCATAACAAGGACTCCAACTGAGTCCATACAACAATATTCACTCTAAGCTTATACAGAAGAGGAAAACATAATATACGCATCAATAGTTCAAAAAGAATCGAACCCAAGTAATATTCTCAATCAAAAACTCCTTCAGAAGTCAAAATACTATCAACTCAAGGATTCCAATGGGATTCAATAACATAATGTATTCCCGACTGTACTTCTTCAGAAACCAAGACATAATTTCATTTCAAGAAGTTCAACAACCTCAATAACATATATTACTTACGACATAAATTAAACAGAAGTCGAAATATTATGTACATTCAAGAATTCCAACAGTATCCTTTTCAACAAGTGAAAACGGCAAGGTATCGACTGAAGTCTGAACCCAACAAGAGAACAATTCATGGACTCCCACAGAACCGAATTCATGTATTTTCCTTGCAAGCATTTCTTCAAAATCTAACCGAAATGCAAAACACAGCAAGATAGTGCAACAGTTTGAAACACAATACACACCCATCAAGGGTTTACTTGAAAAATCGAGCCAGTAAGAAGATACAACAACTAAATCACACAAGCTACCATAAAAACCAACTGAACCCAAAAATCATCTGAACAGAGTTGTTCTAATGAAATCATTTGAAAGAAAGCAAGATTTTTAAAGGTTAGGGCCTAACATGCCTGGTAATGTTGCTTAAAAATCCGAAGAAGACCACTGAAAGAGCTCGAGCCTTCTTCTCTTTTTCCACGTTAGATTCAACAACAATAATTTGTTATTTCCATGCCTTATAAACTTTCCTTGACAGAGAAAAGAGCGAGTTACACTCATATTTGCCATGCAACACCAAGTAGACTGGTGCGAAGAACCAGTGATCAAACAGAGAGAAAACCGGAGCGCATGAAAAACCAAACAAACTACCAGTTTTCCATTTTGCATGTCTTCCCGAGAAATCCGAGCTCGAAGACCGAGTTCATTAATTGTATTAACTCCAAAATTCCCGCTCAATCTCCATTGCCACCGACCGCCATAGTTGGCGATGGATAAAAACAATTCAAAGACCATTTCTAACTTTGGCGACTCTGCCACGTCGGCTGTCACTAGCCATTTGAAACTTCCACTAAATCCCTGTCCTTCATGCTTATCCATCCCATTTAATGCCATAGAAACTGCCGCCCATGGCTCGCACCCCTTCATAGGTCCCCTTTCTTCCTTGTTCATTAGTTAGGTTAGAAGCATAGGTTAGGATTTAAGATGCTACTTAGTCTAACCTCCTTAGCGCTAGGTTACTAACTTAGAACATTTAGCTTATAGCTTAGGCCTAGGTTAGATTAACACTAATCTAACCCATAGGTTATAGTTTAGTTTTAGGTTACTAACCTTAATAAATCCAGTTTAGGTCTAACATTTAAAATGTTCATAAAAAGAACCTACAGACATACATTCACGAAAAGGATTCACTCCAGCACTGCCAATAGGCTAGTTGAATAAATGTATCTGAATTTATTACCTGGCCCACGATCAAGACCTTCCTGATATTACGATATCGGGAACCAATTCATTTAACACGATCAGCCTGAGTTAGACTCCGGAATAGCTTATTCAACGCATTCAGACCTTGCAACCTGCGTAAGGTCTATAATTTTAGTTCATCCCGAATAAACTTAAAGCATCACTTGGATCAATGCCACTGATCCAAGGCTGGGTCTTATAGATGGATAAATCCACAATTCATTCCGAGGTCAGATTAAACTCAGGTGCAAAATGAAAGAAATAAAAGAGTCCAATCATATTCCGACTCAGTCAAAGATCTTCAATTACAAAGAAGATACAGTCCATATCAAGCATGACTTCACAATCAAAGGAACACATCCTTTTACAAAAGAAATCACATATCAACACTTGAATGCTCAGGAGGAAGTAACAACAGTTTAGAGTGTTACATGCTTCCCTCCTAAAAGATTCATCATCCCGATGATTACATATTCGATTAACCTTCAAGTCAACCAATTTATTAGTTCACAAAACAATGCGACTATTTCCAACTTAAATAGTTCCGAAATCAATGTCACAACACATTTTATTCAAATTTGAATAATGTTTGCCTCATCTGGCTTTCATATAAACTTGAAAAAGATAAGTTCATAAAAGAAATGTTTTGTCAACAGATTTCATTCTATTAAAAAAAGAAAAGGAAAAGCAATTTTCATCTCTTCCAGATTTTCCCAAGTTGCACTTTCTTCGTTAAACTGGTCCCACTGGACCTTACATTGCTGTATTTCACGATTTCTCAAATGCAATTGGTGAGTTTCCAGCACTCGTGTGGGTTTAACCACGATTATTCCTGGGTCTTGGACCTGCAAGGAATTCCAATTTAAAACATGTGACAGATCTGAAACGTATTTCTTAAGCAAAGAAATATGGAAAACATCATGCATGCGAGATAAAGCAGGTGGTAATGCTAATCGATAAGCTACAGGATTGATTATTTCGACAATTTTGAAAGGTCCCACGTAACGAGGTGACAACTTGGCAGCCTTGCCAAAAGTTATAGAACTCTTTCTGGGTTTAACACGAAGAAAAACCTTCTCACCAAGCTCAAACCTTCGATCAACCCGCTTAAGGTCAGCATAGCTCTTCTTGCCTATCCATTGCTTCCTTTAATCGTTCACGAATCAACTTAACTCATTGTTCCATTTCAAAGTGAGGATCTCTGGTCCAATTACCACTCTATCCTCGACACTATCCCAGCTAACAGGGGTTCTGCACTTCCTTCCATAAAGTGCTTCAAATGGTGCCATTTTAAGAGATGAGTGATAAGTGTTGTTGTATGTGAATTCAACTAATGGAAGATACTCTTCCCATTTATACTGTTGATCCATACAATACATTCGCAACATGTCCTCCAACACTTGATTTACCCTCTCAGTTTGTCCATCCGTTTCCGGATGATATGCAGAACTGAAGTTTAGTTTCATTCCAAGAGCTGTATTAAGCGTTTGCCAAAACCTTGACGTCATTTGGATCCTCGTCGATATAATTCGGTACACCATGTAATCTGAAAATTTCATGTACGAATCTTTTGGCCAGCACTGGTGAATCATCCTTTAGATTTCCAGCGATGAAATGAGCTACCTTAGTTAGTTTATCTACAACTACCAGGATAACATCATGTTTATTCCTGGACATGGGTAACCCTTGTACAAAGTCCATGGTTATTACTTGCCATTTGTACTGCGGTATGCTATGAGGATATAATGTCCAACCAAAGAGGTGCATATGTTCTGCCTTAACCCACTGACATTCCAAACAATGAGTCACAAAATCAATGACATCCTTTTTCATACCTTTCCAAAAGTATTGTTGTTTCAGATCAGCAAGCATTTTTGTGATACCCGGGTGTCCAGAGAAAGGTGAATTATGAAATTCAACTAACAACTTCTTTCTCAAATCATTCAGAACAGGTACGTATACCCTGTTTTCATAACGCAAGATTCCTTCATTATCAAAATGAAAACCTTTATACCTTTCATCATTAGGTTCTGCAGCAAGCGCTGATTTTACTTGCTGAAAGTAAATATCAGATTCTGAGGCACTTTTTACCTCATCCTTAAACTGAGTTCTTAATGTTATAAGAGCATAAATGTGCCTCCTATGACTTAGAGCATCTGCTACTCTATTCTCCTTCCCTTTGATGTAGCTAATATCAAAATCATATTGTGATAAAAATTCTAACCACCTTCTCTGTCTGGCATTTAGATTAGGCTGAGTGAAAATATATTTCAGTCCTAAGTGATCAGTTTTCAACTCAAAAGGTTTCCCAAGTAAATAGTGTCTCCAGACTTGAAGTGCATGAACAATGGCAGCAAGCTCCAAATCATGAGGAGCATAATTCAGCTCATGTAACTTAAGTTTTCTACTTTCATATGCTATGACTTGATCATTTTGTAACAAAACACCTCCAAGGCCTTCCCCAGAAGCATCCGTTACAACAGTAAAGCTCCCATTAGGGTCTGGTACAGCTAATATAGGTGTGGAAGTCAACTGGATTTTCAGACTTTTGAAAGCCACTTCGCACTTATCATTCCAAATAAATTTCTTATCCTTCTTCTGCAATGAAGTTATTGGTGCAGCCACTTTAGAAAAATCCTTAACAAATTTTCTATAGTAACCAGCAAGACCCATGAAGCTTCTTACTTCATGCACATTCTTTGGTGCAGGCCACTCAGTTATTGCCACTATTTTTGAAGGATCTACAGCAATTCCTTCCTTGCTAATGACATGACCCAAATAGTGAACTTCTGAATCAAAGAAAGAACATTTGGATAACTTACCATACAACTTTCTTTTTCTCAAAATTCCCAAAACTATCTTCAAATGCTCATTGTGCTCCTCAACGCTTTTAGAATAAATGAGAATATCATCCAAGAATACAAGTACAAACTTGTCCAAATATTCTTGAAAGATATTGTTCATTAAGTTCATAAAAGTTATGGGTGCATTAGTTAATCCAAAGGGTAGAACCGTGAATTCATAATGTCCGTACCTTGTTCGGAAAGTTGTTTTATGAATATCTTCTTCTCTAATCCTTAACTGATGATAACCAGATCGAAGATCTATCTTAGAATAGACCACTGCCCCACGCATCTGATCAAATAGATCATCGATCCTTGGAAGTGGGTATCTATTCTTGATTGTTGCTTTATTCAACATCCGATAATCAATACATAGCCTAAGTGTTCCATCCTTCTTTTTCACAAATATTACAGGCGCTCCCCAAGGTGAAACACTTGGTCTAATCAAACCTTTAGACAAAAGTTCTTGCAATTGTGCCTTAAGCTCGACTAACTCTGTAGTAGTCATCCGATAAGGTGCTTTGGAAATAGGTTCAGTTCCTGGTTTGATTTCGATGGTGAAGTCAAATTCCCTCTTGGGTGGTAACCCTGGTAATTCTTCAGGAAAAACATCCCTGAAACTTTGTAGCAGAGGAAATCATTTCATGTAATCACCATCTTCTTCTGAAAATTCAGATATCTTTACTGCATAAAGGGTACATCCTTTGTTTTTAGCCTTTTTAAGCTGCATAGCTGACAGTTTTCTAACTGAAATTTCCCGTTTCACACCTTGAATCTCTGTTGTTTCCAGCTGATCATCTAAACATTTTATGTTCTTTTCATAGTAGTCTACTTTTGCTTTATGGTCAGCTAACCAATTGACACCGATGACAATGTCATACGATCCTAAAGGTGTAACATAGAGGTCAACTTCCATGGAGAAATTAGGTAAGTCAAGGACTGCCCCAAAAAGACACATACTCACTGTATGAACAGAGTTATTACCATACTGTACAGTCCAAGATTTATCCATTTTTCCAGCTTTTCTCTTAAGTTTAGAAGCAAGTTTATTAGAAATGAAACATTCAGTAGCTCCTGTATCAAAAAGAATAGTGACAGGTATGCCAAATAACTTACCCGAACTTCTATAGGTGTCACTTGCTTTTCAGCTTGCTTGTCTGCTACTGCAGCATGTATCTTATGCTACTGATTACGATCATCCTTCTTCAAAGGGCACTGATTTGCGTAGTGGTCTTTGCCACAATTGTAGCAGCCTCCTACAGGTCCCTTTTTAGGCTCAAAATTGCCTCCAGTCTTGTAATTATCACGTTGTCCTCCATAGGGCTTCTGCCCATTGTTATAATTTTTGGCAAAATTATCCCTTACATTTCCAGCAGGCTTATTTGCTACTGCTTTCTTATTATTATCCCCTGGAAACTTACTTTTGTTTCCAAACTTTTTCCATGGTCCCTTTTTGGGTGCAAGAGAGGTTGAAGAAGGGTTTGCAATCTTCTTCCGCACTTCCTCTTTATGAGCAGAAATAGCCTTTAATTTTTGTTCTTGTCTTATGGCCTTTTCAACAACTCCTTCCATAGTGGTTGGACTGTGAACATCGACCTCTCCCCCTATCATGGGATTCAATCCCATGATGAATTTCCGTATCCTGAACTTCTCGTCAGTTTGATACTGCGGTACATACTTGAGGAGTTTTGTAAACCGCTCCAAGATTCGCTACCGTTAGCTTCCTTGAGCTAAGTTTGGAATTCTGTCATTTTCTGATCATAGAAAAGTTGTGGCAGCCAACGTTGCCTAAAATAGCCTTTGAATTGATCCCAAGTAATATTGGTCTCATCAATATTTAGCTCTGCTTTACGGCTATCCCACCACGAAGATGCTTCGTGGGAAAGCTGATAGGCTCCCCAAATAGCTTTGGTTTCCTCTGAGAAGTTTCTTATTGCAAAGTAAGTTCTTCCATTTTATTTGAGCTAGTTCTCGGCTCCATCACCTAATGTGGTGCCATCATACTTAGGTGGGCTTATCCTTTTATATCATTAGTGAGTTTGCTGCCAACCTGGCCTTTTTGTTTTCTGGTTGGACAGGTGCATTTCCAGCATTAATATCAACACCCATATCGGGGTTGTCCTCAGGAGGTTGCTGATTGTTATTACCAGCTTCATCATCCTCCTCATTTCCCATCACCTGCTGTTCAAGTACAGCTAAACGATCTCTTGTGTCCAACAGGGCAGCAAGGATCTCATCAAGTTTTTGGGTTGTTGCCGCCCCTCCTTCAGGTGGAGCATTATTCGCAACGTTCCCCCTTGTTCTAACCATTTTCTGTTACAAGAAAATTCAGGTTTTCATCAGATTATGGACACAATAGGTCCAAGAGCTGCAACCTTCAGCTCTGATACCAAGATGTAACATCCTCATTTTTATACATTAGAACAAGTATTTTTTTTTTTGATAAATGCTTCCTGGTTCTAAATACATAATTTAGAACTCACAAATCAAAACAACCATTCTTATAACAGATAACCATATGCAGCTGTAATGACTCGGAGTACCTCCGATCTATTCATTCCATGACTCGGTAATCTACCGATCTATTCATGAGTATTAAGAGTTGGCATTTTTTTATTTAACACATCACTCTTGCGGTTCTCTTCCCTATTCTGGGATTCAGAATGCTCTGTCCAAGGAACCTATCTGAATAATTGTTACCATTATTCATCGGCATCTCATCCCTTAGACTAGGTGACTTAGGACAACGCAATCAAGAACTTGCGATACTTTGGCCAAAGATTTGAAACATAATGCTTATGTCTCGTATTCCTTGATGGCATACTCATCAATCTGGAATACGTCCTTCACCCCATTCCTATGTTATGTAGAATGTCTTATACTGACTTCTGTCAGACTCTCCTGCCCCAAGTTATTCACTCAGGAATGGATTAGTGAGATGACAACGTTATAGGATGCCCCGAGGACTAGGGATACGCCGACATACCGGGTCAACCCTAGTTAATCCAGTGTGTCAAGATACCCCGAGTCTCCTAGGGCAGCCTTATAACGTGACCACATTCCTAATCAGTCCCAGAGTAACTTGTTCGAGTTTAAGGTGTAAATCTTAATGATCAATGCAAAAGGGTGTCGTCAAGGTCACCGCATTGTTGTATCTTCGAGAAGATCCTAATCTTCTCGAAGGTACAACCTGCAGCTTGACTTTGCCGTCAAACCTTTAAATCCGCCTCGAAAAGATCTACTTATTAATAAGTGTTACACACGTTGAGTTAAAATTATACTAAAAGACGCTCCCCTAAGGTTAGCCTTTCCCAATCCCTGGGTTCCTCACCTTAGAATGACCTTTCTTAATAAAACCCATTACACAAGAGAAGTTATTAAGACTAGAGGTCCCATCAAGGAGTTCATAGAATATACATAATTCTAAATCAACGAAATTGGACAATAACCCATAATCTTCACATGAGATTGCCAACCAAACCCTTTTTAGGTTTATATCAGTTCTCATAACTGAATTTATATCTTACTTATTAGTATCGAGATATAGTGATTAAGAATCCAATTAAACGTTGTCTTGACTTAGATCAAGACTAGGAAGTAATAATTTATTCAGCTTGTTTAGCTTCCTGCTCAGGTTTATTTTAACCCTAGCTTCCAGAAAGACAGTGATCTAAATTCCAATTTAGCTTTAGATAGAACATACTAGAACTACTAAACAATCATAAGTATTCAGTCACATAATCTTGCAAGCTTACTTAGATAATCACAAAAGTCTCCAAATTATACAATAATAATAATGCTCTCAAGATCATTCGAACCGAAGAAGATCAACCCAACAAGATACGAATGCAAACACATAAGTAACAAATACCTCTTTCCATTCCTTTCAGAACTAATCAAATACATTTTATGCATTCAGCATACTTGATACAATACTCAACAGAAAAAGAACATCTTTCTTCAAGTAGTACATTTAGAGAATCAAGTTGTAATTCATCATAAAACCAAATTAAACAATCTGATCATCCTATCAGATCTGCGTGCTTTTACCACTTACGGCAACCATCTGCAAAAATTGTCAACACGGGTCAGTTCGATGAACTGAGCATGATAAGCACTAACTCTTAAAACAATTGCAATCCACCAATTGTTTTCATTAAACAACCTGTTTAAATGAAATCAATTCACCAAACATGTAAACATATTTCAGATTATGCTCTTGTAATACAATAAAACTATACACGCGTAACTCATATTATAGTTACTAAATAGTCCTAGATACCTTCCAGATATTTCATCATAAACGTTAGTGACCAAGAAGAACCAATGCATCTAAAACAACTATCCATCTGAATCCCAAGGACAACAAACATCAGACAGACCATTACATTCAACATAGTAAAATGAATATCATAACAATACATGATTCCATCAGTATGTTAAAACAATTCCAAAAGTTAGATAAAAATATATCAACAAATACTTTACAACAGAAGAGAAAGAAAATGAGTCATTCATATTTCCCTTCAAATCAAGCTCATGACTGTACCGTCTCCTCAAGAGTAAAGCATTCACCTTATACGCATGCGAATAAGTCAGACGAGACCACAAGAAGAACCACAGTTTTGTTAAAATTTAAATAAAACAACTTCCCTGTAGTTTACTAGCAATACAGTAGCTCTCGCGCCAAGGCAGTGATGATTAATCTATCAAATAGACTCCACATAACCTTCCATACTAATCAACAAATGAGAAAATAACCAATGCCATCGCTTGTCGAGGTATAGTTAACAGCTCATTAGTTCAGTCAAGCTCACGACTAGATATTCATACTAACAGAAGACGTAATCATGCACAAACACGACAACAATCCCACTCAGCAACATACAGCTCAATCTAGTCCCTACTAAAACTCTGCAAGGACTTAGATCAAAAGCTGAAATTCCATAACAGTATTTTCCTCAGAGTTTCCTCCTATGCCAAGCTACTACGGATTACAACAAGGTCTCAAACCAAGTATAGTTTGAAAAGAAAGCCCCTTCCTTTACTTTCCACAGAAGCGGACAGAAAGGGACACAAGAATATTTAAAAAAAAGGAGTCTGAATGTCATGCACGCACAAGTGAGGGTTTAAATCAAAAATCAAGCCAACTCGCAACATTTCAAATCTCCAACAGTATCCATACCACTAATGCTCAAAACAAGGTTTAGATTGAAGTTGCTTTCATGCGACCACAACACAAGAATCATAACAGTATTCACAACTGAGATTATTCGTAAAGGAAAGGAAAACATAATATACGCCCCCAGGATAAAAAGGAGTCTTACCCATGTGGTATTCTTCAAATAAACTTCTACAGAAGTAGAAAGATACAAGATACATATCAAATTCAAGAATTCTAACTATACCAATAACATACAGTATTCACGACTGAACTTCTACAAAGGTAGAAACGTATGTTACCTTTCCAGGACTCAAAAAGGAATCGAACCCGTATAGTATTCTTGATTAAACTTCTGTAACAGTTAAAACTCTATCTATTCAAGGATTCCCACAATATCCAAAATCATACAGTATTCACGACAAAGCTTCTACAGAAGCCGAAATACAAGATTTATATATATTAAGGATTCCAACCATGCCAATAATAATAATTATTCACAATCAGGCTTATACAGAAGCAAAATACTGGTTTCATAACAAGGACTCCAACTGAGTCCATACAACAATATTCGCTCTAAGCTTATACAGAAGAGGAAAACATAATATACGCATCAATAGTTCAAAAAGAATCGAACCCAAGTAATATTCTCAATCAAAAACTCCTTCAGAAGTCAAAATACTATCAACTCAAGGATTCCAACGGGATTCAATAACATAATGTATTCCCGATTGTACTTCTTCGTAAAACCAAGACATAATTTCATTTCAAGAAGTTCAACAAAGATCAATAACATATATTACTTACGACATAAATTAAAAGAAGTGAAATATTATGTACATTCAAGAATTCCAACAAGTATCCTTTTCAACAAGTGAAACGGCAAGGTATCGATCAAGTCTCGAACCCAACAAGAAAACAATTCATGGACTCCCACATAACCGAATTCGTGTATTTTCCTTGCAAGCATTTCTTCAAAATCTAACCGAAATGCAAAACACAGCAAGATAGTGCAACAGTTTGAAACACAATACACACCCATCAAGGGTTTACTTGAAAAATCGAGCCAGTAAGAAGATACAACAACTAAATCACACAAGCTACCATAAAAACCAACTGAACCCAAAAATCATCTGAACAGAGTTGTTCTAATGAAATCATTTGAAAGAAAGCAAGATTTTTAAAGGTTAGGGCCTAACATGCCTGGTAATGTTGCTTAAAAATCTGAAGAAGACCACTGAAAGAGCTCGAGCCTTCTTCTCTTTTTCCACGTTAGATTCAACAACAATAATTTGTTATTTCCATGCCTTATAAACTTTCCTTGACAGAGAAAAGAGTGAGTTACACTCATATTTCCATGCAACACCAAGTAGACTGGTGCGAAGAACCAGTGATCAAACAGAGAGAAAACCGGAGCGCATGAAAAACCAAACAAACTACCAGTTTTCCATTTTGCATGTCTTCCCGAGAAATCCGAGCTCGAAGACCGAGTTCATTAATTGTATTAACTCCAAAATTCCCGCTCAATCTCCATTGCCACCGACCGCCATAGTTGGCGATGGATAAAAACAATTCAAAGACCATTTCTAACTTTGGCGACTCTGCCACGTCAGCCTCACTAGCCGTTTGAAACTTCCACTAAATCCCTGTCCTTCATACTTATCCATCCCATTTAATGCCATAGAAACTGCCGCCCATGGCTCGCACCCCTTCATAGGTCCCCTTTCTTCCTTGTTCATTAGTTAGGTTAGAAGCATAGGTTAGGATTTAAGATGCTACTTAGTCTAACCTCCTTAGCGCTAGGTTACTAACTTAGAACATTTAGCTTATAGCTTAGGCCTAGGTTAGATTAACATTAATCTAACCCATAGGTTATAGTTTAGTTTTAGGTTACTAACCTTAATAAATCCAGTTTAGGTCTAACATTTAAAATGTTCAGAATAAGAACCTACAGACATACATTCACGAAAAGGATTCACTCCAGCACTGCCAATAGGCTAGTTGAATAAATGTATCTGAATTTATTACCTGGCCCACGATCAAGACCTTCCTGATATTACGATATCGGGAACCAATTCATTTAACACGATCAGCCTGAGTTAGACTCCGGAATAGCTTATTCAACGCATTCAGACCTTGCAACCTGCGTAAGGTCTATAATTTTAGTTCATCCCGAATAAACTTAAAGCATCACTTGGATCAATGCCACTGATCCAAGGCTGGGTCTTATAGATGGATAAATCCACAATTCATTCCGAGATCAGATTAAACTCAGGTGTAAAATGAAAGAAATAAAAGAGTCCAATCATATTCCGACTCAGTCAAAGATCTACAATTACAAAGAAGATACAATCCATATCAAGCATGACTTCACAATCAAAGGAACACATCCTTTTACAAAAGAAATCACATATTTGACAACAAGGGTTAAAAATGATGCCCCAAGTAAGGATACATGCAAGGGGAAATGATAATGGACATGGGGTCCAAGAAAAGAGAAGAAATAGAACGAAGGGCCTAGGGGCAACAAAAAGTGCCCTAGGTGGAAGAAAGAAGAAACAAGCGGATTAGAAGAAAAATCACCCAAGAACAATAAAATTGTCCGAGGGAGAAGAAAGGGGTATCAGATAGAAAAAAATTCCCTAAAACGGTGAAAAATAAGAGAAAAATAATTATTTAATAAAAATAATTATTCCATTGTGAACAAAGGAGAAAATGGCGATCAAAACATGCCTCCAGGCCTTCCCGATGGTGAAAAATGGGTTAATATACCCCACACAGGGGGGTAAAAACATCGCGACCAATTCATTTTAACCGAGCCATTTAGAATTTTTTACTGTGAGGCTTTGATAGTGATGAGGACAATGGTGATCACATGAGACCGAGTGAGGCGTGCAGATGTAGTCTCGAGGGTACCAAAGTGGCACGCAGATGATGACCCCTTCATAAGTATCCAAAATTTTGTCATTAATGCTTTAAATTTTACTTTTAGCCCTAGGAAGTCATGTTGGAACGTATGGATGTAGGCACAAGTGTCGGGTCAGGGGCACAG
Organism: Taxus wallichiana var. yunnanensis; assembly: GCA_018340775.1. Taxonomy (NCBI): domain Eukaryota; kingdom Viridiplantae; phylum Streptophyta; class Pinopsida; order Cupressales; family Taxaceae; genus Taxus; species Taxus wallichiana. Next base: position 522,950,737 of record CM031238.1, read on the forward strand.
GTGTCCCTTTAGGGGCGTACGTGCCACAATACACACACAGTATACGCGCAGCATGAGGTGCACACATCCACACGCACACACATACACAACACGTGCATACACGCGCACATACACGAAAGGGGGAACACACGTGAAAAATGTGGTGCAGACACTAAAAGGGGGCACACACACCTAGGGGTATACGTGCACAAGCACAAGCACCGAATGTGTGGCACACATGCCAAAAAGGGTGCACAGGCACCCGAATGAGAGCGCAAGCACTGTAAGACAAACGCTGTGCAGACGCGCACACACCCAAAAGGTGTGCGCAGTGTCTAAAATAGGATGCAAACTCCCAAAAGGGGGTGTAGGCTTCCAAAAGGCGCGTAGGAATCCCTGGACTATTGAAGAAAAGATAGAAAAATGTCAAAAGATGACACTTAGAAGAATTTTTAGGATTTTTGGGTTAACCCTAAAATGGTAGATAGATTTTTAGAAGAAATGTTAGTAACTGACGAGTGATTTGATATTTTATAGAGACGATTACTAGTTTTCTGACGCGGGAGCACCACTCCCAGATAATAGAGCTAGAGGGGAGTATGCGTCGGTGAGACTAGTGTGCCATGGCTATACTACTCGAGGTAGTGGGACTAGGCCCCGTGTCACGGATGCCCTCCATTACATTGGACCATGGCCTACTGACTACGCTAGCTGAGTGATGGTATAACGAGAGTCAATGTTTTTGATTGCCACAGGGGAGATGACCGTGAACCTTGAGGATGTATGGCAGATCCTTCGTGCACTAGTCATAGGCACCTTGATTGAGTATAGCTCTGATGTGAGGCTGATCGAGTAGCATGTAGTGATATTTTTGATGTAGATGACATACCGCATGACGGTATGACCATATCTCTTCACAAGTGCATTTTCGACCCCACACTACATCGGGGCCTCTCTACATCATGTCTCTTATCAGTGGGTTTTACTCACTGATAAGACAGGGACATTGTTCCGAGAGGACTATTACCTTTGGTTCATGGAATTTTCAGTGGCGAGAGATACTGTTGGGGACAAAGTGCATTTTGGCCCACTTATATTGGGACCTACATTTGATTACCTACCATGGTCAGAAGACCATGGGTCTAGCCTCCTTACTATAGATTTGGTCATGGGACCATATTGCCATTGGACGCCTGTGGGCACTTTACATGTCTAAGACCCAGAGGAGCCATCTTACATGGCATGGGTAGTAGCAGGTGGTGATATACGTGGCCACCTCGGTAGCCTATTCAGATATAGGCAAGATTTTGACAAGCTACCCATGATATATATTATCTAGAGGCTTTACAAACATTTCCAAAGTGGATAGGATGCCACAGAGCTTAGTGTGTGCTTAGTAGAGCACTACATCATCGGCAGTCGTAGCTACATTATAGTTTGTATTGAGTAGACATGTGCCACTTGCATCTTGGCAGAGTATGGGGGTCCTCACCTAGATATTTGGTATGTGCACAAAGATGTAGAGAGGCATACTATGGGGCCTCACATACCGATGGCCCGAGCTAGGTGAGTTTTACATAGGTGGTCCACAGCATGGGACCCAACATGATAGGTGCGAGACCCAGGGAGTACAACAAATTATGCAGCTTGGTATGCCACTGTGTTACCCCGGTGTCTCACTATTCTGAGGAGGCCTAGGCAATAGGTTCTCATCCAACTATAGAGATATGGCATGGTTTAGATTGCAGAGCAAGAGTAGTGGGGCTGGATCCAGAGGATCCTTTTAATGACATTCTACATGATGGAAGGGTGGTGCCGCATAGGCATAGTGGATCAAGGCCACAGGGCCCAGTATAGGCACCAATTCAGCCTCCTAGAGAAAGGATCCTAGAGTAGGGCCAATCATCCAGAGTGCCCCGTGGACTAGTCCCAGGTGGCACAGAAAGCCACACAATCAATGACACAGATAGCCACGGTTCAAAGAACAACTATAGTAGGCTTTAGCTGAGAGAGACACAACTAGAGTAGAGAGGGATGAGGCCCGAGGTTGGTGTGTGACCGCTATAGCGGAGTGTGATGAGGCCCGGACCCACATTATCACATTACTTTTAGAGAAATATTAGGCTCGGACCTAGGCGGGCCTAGGAGATGATAGAGCAGAATGGTAGAGTTAGATTTGAGAGATGGTGGCATAGGGGGCCAGATACGAGCCTCCTACACTAGTCCCTGCACTCGGTGAGGATGGTCATTGCATAGAGAGATCATGTATACACATGGTCATAGGGCCTTCTTACATAGAGGGATCAGTGAGGCGAGCCGAGGTATGTACTATTACTACCGAGAGAGATTGAGAGGCTGCCTCCTCGAGATAGGCCGAGGCTGACTTAGGTAGAGTGACAGGTGAGCGTGATGTTTCCCTTCAGGCAACCCTCACCTCTAGAGATGCTGACTTGATCCATGATGCCACGAGGCTCTTGGTGGTGAGGCATTATTTTATAGGACTGCCTACTTCAGGTAGTTCCCCAGAGCAGTGAGTGGTACTCCTCACATCGGGGACAAGCATGACAGGTCCAGTCACAGAGATCGTGCTACCAACGAGATCAGCTTAGGTAGCATGTTCCATAAAGCATCTTTGGACTGGGCCATTTCAGCCACCATTGTTCCGTTGACCAGTGACAAGCGTGGGAGTCCCGGTGAGGGTGAGAGCTATGGTTGAGCTCCACATTATTTTTGTTGTACAAATTGTTTGTATACATGCCTCTTATGAAGGCTGATTTTGATGTATAGCTTTGTATACTTGTATTTTGATGATGCCTCATGATGAAGGCTTGATTCTTTCTGATGCATGCCCCTTTTTGATGGCACATTGTATCGATGATGTATCATTTTGAGTACCGATCTAGATAGTTTATACTTGTATAGATATATGGACATTTTTGATGTATCATCTTTGTACACCTCAGCTGAAGGCATTTTTGATATAGAGCAGTTTTGATACATGCCTCTGATGAAGGATTTTATTCGTTATATGTACCATTCTTTTGTATGCCTCAGATGAAGGCTTTTATGATGCACTTCCATGATGTATATCCATTTTTGATACAGACTTACCACACATATATGATTTGCTCACTTGTGACATGACATATGTATAATATGAGATGGACATGTGTTTATTACTTCTCATGGATAGATAGATGTGTTTATGATGTATTCTGATTTGATTTGACATGTATGTGTATCGATCATGCTGTTGATGTATCACATGTGTTTTTATTTCCAAATGATGCGATCTTGTATAATATATCAAATGTGCTTTGTTTATGAGATGTGTCATACTTAGTGGATGGGATGATAGGATGATACGGGTGAGGGGGATATATTTTGATATTTGTGATCCCTCTTGCCCCCATTTAATGATACGATATGTGATGATTAGCTTAGCATTCATGTATGATGTATACTTAGCTTTTTCTTGATATATGCTGTATAGATGATGTTCGATGTGATAATAATGATGATAATGTGATGTTGTGATAATAAAACAATGCACATCCAATAAACACAATGAAATGCTAACAAAGAACACAATGAATTAACACAATACACCATGATTCACTAGCATGCAAAAACACACCTCAATATACACAAGAAAGAATAAATCTAACCTAAGCAAGAAAAGATGAATCCTAAAAAAGTATGCCCAAGCAACAAACAACTCAAAAATAAAAAACATAAAACAACTATACAAGCAACAAGCAAAGCAAGAAACATGTCAATGCAGGTAAATGTAGTTAAATGTTTTTGTAAGATTTGTTTTCATGCAAAAATTTTCTATTGTTTTTGGTGTTTGAAACAATTTTATATTATTTAGGTTTATGTGAAACCATTTTATATTGTTTAGGTTTTTGTGAAACAATTTTCTATTGTTTTTATGTTTGTGAAACAATTTTCTATTGTTTAAGTTTTTGTGAAACAATTTTCTATTGTTTTTGTGTTTGTGAAACAATTTTCTATTGTTTAGGATTTTTTGAAACAATTTTTATTGTTCTTGTGTTGTTTTCTAATGGTTTTCCAAATTTATGTATAGGTAACCAAGAAAGCATGGATGCCCCTAGTGTTAGAAGGGGGATATACAAAGGTAAAAGCCACACGCTTATGAACAAGAAGGTGAAGTTGTTGAATTACCCTCAGCATAAGATGGGGAATAATAAAGACCATGCCCTCATAAATGAATAAAAGAAGAAAAATCTGGATCAAGGCCCGAAAGGGCTGGGCTCACAGGAATCTCGAAGGTAGAAGTAGGGCTGTGCCAAGGAAAATACCCTCCAGATGCAAGATGCTTGTGAACAACAAATCCTCCTAAGGACGTATCCAAAGTGCCAAAATTGCATGGTAATCACTTGTGGATGACATGTTTTCTCTTTTTCTATTTCTCCTTTTGATTTTTTTATATTTTTGATCATTTTACCATGTTTTTTTAGTTTTTTGCTTTTTTGACCTTTCTGCGCCATGTTTAAGCATAGAAACGCTTAAGATGGATGGTGTTCATGGGCTCAAAGAGCTCATCACCATTGGGGTAAGCAAGTTTGTATGCCCCTATGTTGTATTTGACGACTATAACATAGGGTCCCAACTAGTGTGGTTTGAACTTTCCTTTCTTTCTCGCTCCACTCGGTGTTGAACTGGTTCTCCTTCATAACTAAATCACCAACCTCAAAATGACGAGGGATGATTCTCTTGTTGTAGTTTCTAGCGACTTAGTTTTGATACACTTTCAGATGATTAAGAGCGTGAATTCTCTTCTCATCCAGAGCTCTAATTCAGCCAGTCTTGTTACTCGGTAATCCTCATATTTATCCAGATAGTCCCTGAGTGAGATTCTTAGGGAAGGAAGTTCAATTTCTAATGGGATGATAGATTTTGTCCCAAATACTAGAGAATATGGTGTCACCCCCATAGGAGTGTGAATGGAGGTTCTATAAGCCCAAAGAGTTGGGTGGATTTGCAAGTGCCAATTACGACCTATTTTACTGACCATCTTCTCCATTATTCTCACCAAAGTCTTGTTTGTGGCTTCGGCCTGTCCATTACCTTGGGGGTAATATGGTGTAGACCATTTTAACCTGATTTGGAACCATTGACAAATACCTTTCACCATTTTATTCTTGAATGACTTCCCATTATCCGTAACAATGGCATAGGAATGCCATATCGACAAATGATATGATTCATGATAAATTTGGAAATCTGAGCTCTTGTTACATAGGTTAAGGGAACGGCCTCCACCCATTTTGTAAAGTATTCAGTAGCCGTGATGATGTGGGTATGACCATCAGATGAGGTGGGGGTAAGTTTTCCTATCAAGTCAAGTCCCCACTTAGAGAATGGCCATGGGGTAGTGATAGGTTGCAATGGTTGTGATGGAGCATGGATGAAATTTCCATACTTTTGGCAAAGTACACATTTCCTGACATAATTGCAACAATTAATTTCCATGGTAGGCCAATAGTAGCCTACTCTTAATAATTTCTTAGCTAAGACCATTCTATTTGTATGTGCTCCACACACCCCTTCATGTACTTCTTTGATTGCTTGGATTGACTCCGTCACATCCAGACAATGTAACAGATTCCCATCGTAGCCACGATGATAAAGTGTACCTCTTAAAAGGGTGTAATGGGCTATTTGGTGAATCAAGATTTGCTTTTGGAATGGGAGATATCGGAGGGAACGTGGTTTCCTGAGATAGGAAAAGATGGGTTCGTACCATGGGGAATTGGGACCAACAACATCACAAGTGGACAATATTCTAGCATATCATACACCAACCTAGCATAAATTCTCTACAAAGAACAACATGTCATTATTCCCTTGTGGAATAGGAAGCATAGAACCCACTTTCTCAATGGCATCCACCGATCTGTTCCGCGCTATTGTGATTTTTTCAAATGTAATGCGCATGAAGTACTCCTTTAGAGTTTCTACTAGCTTTTTGTAAGGTATGAGCTTGTCATTCTTAACCTTATATTCATCATTAACCTATTTGATAATTAACTGAGAATCACCTACAACCTTGACATGATGAATATTCCACTTGATAGCTAGCTTCATCCCTATAATAAGTGCCTCATACTCTGTAATATTGTTTGTGCAAGGGAAGCCTAGGTGAAAATCCTATGGTATAGGACTCGAAGGAGTAATAAGGACTACCCCTGCACCTAAACCATGAAAAGTAAAGGACCCATCAAAATGTACCTACCACACTATAGATTCTTCAATGTAGAGAAAGGAGGCATCTGGCAGATCCAGATTCAAAGGTTTAGTGCCTTGCAAAGGTGCTTCCGCTAGCTGGTCAGCAAGTACTTTTCCTTTAACCAATTTCTGATGTACAAATTCTATGTCAAACTCACTGAGTAGAATGATCCAATTAGCCATTCTACCTGTGAGGGTGGGTTTAGATAGTAAGTACTTGAGTGGGTCAACCTTGGATATTAGCTTGGTCTTAGTATTCAGTAGATAATGGAAAAGTTTTTGAAAAGTAAAAACAATAGCCAAGCAAGCTTTTTCAATTTGAGGATAATTAAGCTCATAGGTGAGGAGGGTGTGATTGAGATAATACACCACTTTTTCCTTATGACCAAGGTCGTATTGGGTGAGAAAGTGCACCAATGGAAAATTGTGTAGTAGAAATATAGAGCAAGAGCGGTTCTACAGAGTTGGAGGCATGAGGACAAAGCGGATTAACCAAGTATTGTTTAAGAAAAGAAAAGGCTATCTATTACTCAGTCCCCAAATGAAAGTGACATCCTTTTTAAGCAAGTGGGTGAATGAGTGGCACTTATCTCGTAAGCTAGAGATGAAGTGGTAAATGGCTTGAATTCTTCCCCTTGTAAGATACGCAGTTCTTGATATTCTTGGGTGGAGGTATTTCAGTAATAACAGACACTTTAGCAGTGGTCTACCTCAATACCTCATCTTGATACAATGAAGCCCAACAATTTTCCCGATAGCACACCAAAGACACACTTCTTTGGATTCAGTTTGACTCTTGTATTCTCATAGGTGCTCAAAGATACACCAAAAAATAACAAGGTGATCCTCTCTTGTTTTAGACTTTCCAAGGATGTCATCCACGTAGTCCTCCATGATATCATGAATCATATCATGATATAAGTCCTCCATATGCGTAGGATCAAGAGGGAGGTTGAGATTTTCGTCTAAGGATGTCTCCACGAGATTTTCATCCTTGGCGTGTCACTTTTTTTGTCCTTTGATTTTTTATTTTTTTATCGGCCAGTGCCTCAAAGAGGTTTTCACTGTGTGACTTGGACTTTTATTTTTACCGAGGCTTTATGTTGGAACTTTTTCCCTCGCTTTTCTTTAAGTTTTTCCGACCACGATGCTTAGCCTCCTTGTCGAAGTAGGCACATGTATCCAAGTCAATAAAGAAACCCTTCTTGTGATCTCCAATGGGAATTGTATCCCTTATGCCCATGAACTCTACGATAGCTTCGTCATTCTTGAAAAAATCTAGTGACATGTGACGTTTTTGCTCCCATTCAACAAGGGAGGGGTACACAAGGTCAAGGGTTGGTTCCGTGGGGGTTATGGTTAGGAAAATGTTGTTCGAGAAAAGGTTTATGGAGGCCGATCCTCATATTGGCTACAATGGGAATCAGATCACTATCTAGATAGTCAAAGCTATCTTCACATTTAGAACAAGTAGCGTCTTGATCATTGGGGTGTGCTCCATAAGGGAAAATCCCAATGCTCAACCTTCTATTTTGAAATGTGAAAGAGGCACCGCTTCTCTTTGTCCTTGCTTGTTTCTTCCACATCCTAGGCCCTTATATCCCATTGAGTACATCATTTTACTAGATTTTTCATATTTCGGGGTTTTAACAGGATGGCCAAGTATCCTCTGGGACCCATTTGTAGGTGGATCAAGTAATTTTTCCTCGCCTAACAAGCCTGTAAGAAAGAACCAATAGTGTGTTCATTTCTAGGTCTTATGAAGTGGTAGTTAGGGCAACCTCTAGTCTTGGGTGATAATGAGAGATCTGAAACCAAGAGTGCTTGTTGTACATTGTATTCCCCACAACCATATTCAAGGATTTTCATCTCCCATGAATCAAAAGGAGATGTTGATGTAGATGCCCCATGGGTGCAAGAACTAAGAGAATCTCGAATCTATTCGAGATTCCATGGCCTCAAATTGGAGAGGGACAACTATATCGGTGGAGGGACATGCGTATGTGCCCTTTCGTGCAAAGCTATTGAGAGCTCTACAGTGAGTAAAGGGTTATGAATCTCCATGTATGGTAATGGTGTGTCCCTCATGATTTAATTTAATGCACTGATGAAATGTCGATGGCACGACCTGTATGGCATGAATCCATGGTCGGCCTAAAAGCATATTATACGGAAGTTCCAAGTCTAGGACATGAAACTTTGTCTGATGGAAAGTGGGACCCACCTCCATGGGCAACGTGATTGTGCCCGATGATTACCGTATGACACGCTGGAAAAGCGACAAGTGAGCATGGGAATCTATTGGTAACTCTTCCGCGTACCCGACCTCCCGAGGTCGTGCCGAGACAGCCGGTGGGGATGGAATATGCGTGGGATGCAAAAAAACTAGTTAGGAAATCTAATGTCTTCGACACGCACTAATGGAATTTGCGAATCTAAGGCAAAGAAGGCCCTTCTAACTTGGACTGGTGTGATAGATCGATCAACAAGGATGAATGCTCAAAGGCTCCAATCAATATCGAGTTCTGGTGTGATTCGATCTATGGGTTGTGGAATACGTGGAAAATGACCTGGGATAGTTTCGTGTATATCTCTAGATAAGGTCATATGGTGGGTAATGAATACAATCGACTCTACAGATGATTCTCTGGCCTAGTCTAGAATTCTCTACCTTTGTTAGCAGCTATATCTAGTAAGGATAGTTGTTTGATGACGATGGGTGGAAGTGGAGTGGACTGGAATAATAGTGTGCTTAGGCCAGTGTCTATATTTGACTTAATTATGGATTCATTAGGCTGTGGGATTTGTGGATCACAACCGTAGACTCTTGGTTGTTGCGGTCCTGCTATGGTCATGTACGAAATCAATTCCTAATCCCTAGTATCTAGTAATCGTACACTTTCTCAGCTTCTATGTTTAGAATCAATAACTGTGTGATCTTCTCAGAGTACCTCACAGGCGTTCGTGTAATCTGGATTCTTAAACTAGTATCTATGTCTGTGAGAGTGTCTCCCGCATCGGATGATGGGACCAAAGGATCACAACCAAAGATTTTTTCTGTTTGAGCCCTTCTATATTCATGTGAATGTTTGCCTAGGGTAATCTGTAGTTCGGTTGATTTGACCAAAACGTGTGTGCTTGGTCGTCTTCTATATTTAACCCTCTCAACTGAGAGCTGATCAGTTGTAAATCTGTTGTTGTTTGGAAGACTTGTATTCTAAGGTTCTGGTCTATGTCAACTATTGCTATGATGAGGTTGGGTTGAGGCACGATTGGCTCAAATACGTATTCCCTGGGCTCCCTAGGTCCCGTGATTGTCATACAGAACAAAATGTAAATCTAACTGTAGCAAAACAAATTCTAACTATGTGGAATAAATCTAAAACATATATAACTTCTATTTCTCTATGAAACTTTCTAAGAATTTAAGAAAAGTAGCTATTTAAACGTATCTAGAATTAACAACTAAATAACAATTTAAAACAAACAAAATAACCGAGTGTAGTTATTTACCTGTGCAATTTGTAGATTTATTCTAAATAATGAAATAACTTGCTTAATCTATTTGCATGAGATTCTCGATCCTACCTCAGAAGTGAGGAGTGAATCATAGTTTCTCAGAAACTATCAATCCCCACAGCTTCCCTTGCAATATCGAGAATAGAATTTACTGAAATGAAGTAATTACTACTCTATTTGATATGATTCTAACTAGAACTTTGAAAGCTAGAACCTGGATTCCGCAGAACAGTGACGAATCCGATGGTGTGTGTGATCTTGTCCCCTCAGTGTGATCTTCTCGCTCCTTTGTGTTCACGTGGATCCAGAAAAGCGTGTAATGCTAGCATCAACAGAAGTAGATATTGGGATAAAGACAGCTCAGAATGCAGACTGAATAAAATGTGAGTAGGAGAGGGATAGCGCAAGAGTACAGAGCTTGGCTTATGCGATTCCTAGCGGGATTTATTGTGAGTCATGCAACATGAAGCGTCCAGAACCTGAAACTATCCTATTTGAGGAGCAAAACCTGTAACTTTAATGGCTTCCTAAGCTATTCTACTCCAATGGATTGGGTGAAATAACAGTACTGCCTGCACAAGATGGGTATGTGGCTTACCAACAGCTGAACAATGCTAACTAAGCATGCAAGGAATTAAAACTATGGCTTCTAAACAAAATAAAAGATTGAACTATGAAAATCAGAGCATGAAAGTGAATGAGGGGCAGACCATTTGCTTGTGCACAAACCATTTATTTATAGCTTTTCACTCACCCAAAGATCAAAACCAAACTAAACTCTAAAACTATAAACAATGGCCAAACACTATTCTAGGGGACCAAAAACATAAATGCAATCCTAATTCGGCAAGGAAAGTTGGTGAAACATTGATTTTTACGTGAGTCACATTAAAATACTTTCTCGGAAAATGCGTAAAGGACCACCGCTCCGAGCAGGTGGTGGCAGCACAGTGACCACCGCTCATGCAAGGCGGTGGTTTCATCATCAAGAGCAAAAGGAAAAGAAAAGAGGGGAAAAAGGAGAAACAAAGGATGCTATCCCACGGTGATTGATTTTGAGCTCGGGACCCACGGTGTGACGGTTTCTTGCGTGAGTAGAGTCGAAACGTCGCAGCGAGATCGTGATCATGCCTCCACGTGTGGAACATCGACCTCAATGATCACAGGTTAGTTTTCTTCAGTTTATTGTCTTTACCCCTTAAATTTGAAATGCTAAATTCTTTGCAATGGGGGTATTTTTGAAAATGCTAGTGTTAACAGGTCCACCTAGGGGGCGCCTACTGGGTAGGTTCTATTTTTAAGTTAAATGGCCATTTTTTGCACTTTTTAGGCCTTTTTAGGTTAAAAACCCGCGTGGGTTTTCGGACCACGACCGCCGCCCTGGCCAGGGCGGTGGTTACATGACCGCCACCCCGATCGTGGCGGTGGTCACATGATCGTGCAGTTTTAAGGCGGCGGTTACAAAACCGCCTCCCTGCTCAGGGCGGCGGTTTTGCACAGAATGCAAAAAGAACTTGTTTTTGAGATTGTGTTTGTATTTTTAGCATTTCTACGTGTTTTTATGACTTTCTCAGTATTGTTTGGATACTAACTTGCTCTGCTTTTGTGTGTTTTTGGGTGTATGCAGGTGAGAGAGGAGTACATCCGATGGAGCAGAGAGAGGGAGTGTGATTGGCTCCCAGGGGTATTAGATGCCCTTTCACAGGATGAGGAGGACACACTTCAGAGGGCCGGCATATTGCGCATATCGCGCGTCCCCCATGTTACACCATCTAGTCACATCCTTTGTGACTTATTCTCTTACTGGGATGCAGATTGGAACACCTTCCGATTTCCAGGGATCCGTGGTGAGTGGACCATTACATTGGAGGACGTCTACCGCATTCTGGGGGTCCCGATCATCGGGAGGCAACTCACTTTGGAGACAAGCAGCTCACGGGCACAGATTGCACAGTGGGTGACTTACATGGGAGATGCAACCATCTCCACGGGGTCAAGAAGGGGGTGAGAGTTTGATCCATTCCTTATTTGCCCATCCCCATATTTTGACAAGGCCATTATGGGGATCCTGCCTTGAGATTGATCAGGGACAAGGGAGGGGACACATTGTTATACTGCTGAGCCCCCATTATTGCACAGATAGAGGGGCACGGCCGGATATACGCATGGGGAGCAGACATTCTTGGGACCACCTACCATGATCTATACAGGGACAATCATTGAGCCACCCGACTCTAGTCAGAGTTGGGTTTATGAGCATTTCATCCCTTATGGTAGGGGTGTGGAGGTGGCAAATCATGGAGCTATTAGGGCAGCCAGATGGATAGACATGTCGTGCTTAGAGCACCTCATCGCCCGATTGCCTCTCCCACTACCGCCGACATGGAGGTGACACCGTATCAGACCATGGCGGGCATATGGGGCAAGGAGACTCTTACTTTGATTTCCTGCTCCACCACACGGTAGCTCATTGATAGAGTGGGACGAGTGGAGGCGCACCCCTTTGGCTGAGTTCCTCAGTAGTTTGGCCTACCATATATGGGTATGCTTCCCCCAGTGGCGCTAGTCTACGAGATCGCCCGTGAGGCGCAGGGGGCCAGAGGCCGAGGTTGGACAATGATTACTCCTGGCATTCCTATTACAACCAGGAGGATAGTTCGTGCCAGAGGGAGAGCCGGTGCGCCTCGGGCACCTTTGCTTCAGATTGCTGCGGGTCTTGGTCATAGCAGCGATGACCCTATTGACATTGACTCCGAGTCTGAGGAGTTCACAGAGGGAGGAACAGAGGAGGAGACCGATGATAGCAATCCTGAGTGGCATGACACTCAGGATATCATGCAGGCAAAGAGGGATGAGTAGAGCGCAGAGAGGGATACTCTAGTTTCAGAGGATCCCTCTCCCAGGGACATGGTGGAGAGGATGAGTCCTTCACGGGTGACATGTTGCTCCCGCCATAGAGCAGCCCCTCGGTGTAAAGCGCATCCGCGGCAGTGTCGGCCCAGCGACCCATCCTGGAGGCTTGGTGATCCGAGTAAGTTACCCTTTCTTCCCTTTAATGTTTGCTTGTAGGCTCTCCTTAGTTGTAATCTTGTATTCCTAATTTCGTGCTTGGTTTCTAACTTGTTTTTTTCCTTTGTTTGCAGACATCTTGTTGATGAGTGGCGGGATTTGATCCGCAGGTATGTACCGATTCCCGATGATCCCCATGGATAGGACGACGCAGAGTCGTCCGTAGATACTTGGGAGCCTTCAGCAGCCGATAGGCATACCAACATTTTTGTTCCAGTCTGGCATGTGGCTAGGATGGTATCGACCCTTCGCACCGAGCTAGTGGGCTATAGGATGGCTGAGCGTCTTATGAGGAGCCGTTCTCATGGTGAGACCGCGGCTGCTCCTCGGGATCCTGAGCCCTCCGTACATTTAGAGCGCCGGCGTAGCCGGAGTCCTAGGTGCGGGCGTGCACCTTCGGAGGGGTCCCGTAGGGATTGAGAGGCCACTTGGCTCTCGTGTATTTTGTATTATATATTCTTTGTATATCCTGGGATATTTTAGCATTTTGACCATGCTTAGTGCATGATGGCATTGTATATAAACATTGATTATTTATATGTATGCATTCATTCTGGATCAAAATCTTGGCACTCATGGTTTCCTTTCTATTTCCAGTTTCTTTGTGTATACTACGATGTATGTTTATATGCTTTTTAGAATGTATGCAATGGAGAACAAATGATGCAAATGTTTGTTTCCTTTTGTGTATTTCATGATGCTGATATATGTAGATATAATGTGATTTTGAATCTTAGCTTCCGTAAGCAATTTTTGATATCTCATGTTTGTTTTGCAAAGTGATGAATATAACTAGTATGATGAACAGATTAACTTGCCCCTCTCCTAACTCCACGCAACTAGTAAGATGCGAGGGCTCATCACCGAGAGCTAGAAAGGGCACAAGTTATGAGGTGTAGCTGAAATGATAGTGATGAAAGACAGACAAAGCTTTAGTGGAACCAAATTGGAAGCTACAAGCTTACTCTACCCGAGTGACTTCATAGTTTAGAATGCAACTTACTTTGCGGTTTATCTAGACTTAGATCCGTAGATGGCCACATAGTAGACAAAATTTGGTTTTTAGGATTTTAACTCTCTTGGAATTTTGAACATCTGATTCATTTGTTTTTGACTCAAAGTTTCAAAGTTTTGAATTGTTTTCGTATGATCATTTGCATTTATTTGTCAAGAGGACCCCCTACACTTTGCCCCATGCTACTAGTAAGAAGCGTGGGTTTATCACCGTGGGCAAGGTATAGGTGATTAAGGGAATTTCCATCCCTTCCCAACCCTACGTCACTAGTAAGAGATGCAAGCTCATCACCGAAGGTTGGTGGGGCAAGGAAATGTGTAAAATTAAAATTTTCTGTTTAATCACTTTTTGACTTGTTTATTTGAGTAAAATGTCAGTATGCATTTATTTCCAAAGAGATATACATATGGGATAGATGTGACACCATGAAGCTTCTAGAACAGACCATAGGTAAGACACCTGCCCTAAGAAGAAATCAAAGTGAGAATAAACTTGCAGATCTTGGTATGGTTACCGTTAAGACTTTGTCATTTCTGATTTTATTTGATAGAAGATTCTGAGATAATTTGATGATATCATGAAAATGGAGAGGTATGATTAAAGAGTTTATGCCAACAACATCATGAGTTTGCTATGAATTTCTTTGAGAATAGATTCCTTGATCACCATTTATGTAAGAAACAAGTGGACAAAATGATCTTAATCTATATGAAGATGCAATGTAAATATATATAAGTAGTGCTAGCTGCTTATGCGTAGAACCGCTTGAGGTGAAGGGAATTGACTGTTTCACCAAATTCCTCACCTTCTAGTGTACATAAGAGGTATGCACCGTTTCCATAGTCCTTCATGACTCGATATGGGCCCAACCATTTGGGCTGGAATTTCCTTCCTTCGCTGGTCTTCTTGTCGATCTAGCTGTCTAGTCTTAGAACTAGATCCCCTTTGTATATGTCACATTCATAGACCTTCTTGTTGTACTGCCGGCACATCCGGTCAGCATAGATTCTATGTCACTTTTCAGCATCTAACCTAGTTTCATCTAGGATTTCTAGTTGAGAAAGACGTGCTTCTCTCGTAAGCGCCTTCATCCGTAATCCTTGTAATGAAATGCAGAGTCCGGGTATTTCAACCTTGAGTGGGAGAACCGCCTCGCCTCGAACACTAGTAAGAAAGGATTTGCTCCCGTTGGTGTTTTTATCGAAGTTTGGTGGGCCCACAAGGCCGGATATAACTTCAAATGCCAATCTCATTTGTTTTCTTTCACAGTTTTAAGAAGAATGGCTTTCAAAGTGTCTTATTTGTTGCTTCAACTCCGTCTCGTTGGCTTGAGGAGGGTAATACAAGGAAGCCGTATGATGGCTTATCTTAAATTTGTTGCATAGTTCACAAACCTCTTCATTCTTAAAATAAGTTCCATTATCGGAGATAATGATTTACTGGATATCGTATCTCTGCAAATGATTTGGTTTAAAATGAACTTGGCGATTACATGTAACAGTACAGTAGTAAGAGGCATAGCTCTCTACCACTTGGAGAAATATTCAAAGGGCCGTGATTATAAAATTGTGGCCATCTCAGTAGATGAGGGAGAGAATTTCCCTATCAAATCCAGTGCCCCATGTAGAAAAGGGCCATGGAGTAGCGATTGGTCAGTAGAGGTTCAGGCCGGCATGTGGATCTCATGGGAGAATTCTTGGCACTTATGACACCTGCGTACAAACTCTACTGCATCATGTTCTAGAGTGGGCCAGAAATAGCCCATTCGATGTATTTTTCGAGTGGTGGCATGGCCACCGAAGTGGCCTCCACATATTCCACTGTGGGATTCATAGAGAATCTTCTTGGATTCTTCTGTGTCGACACATCTTAGGAGCATTCCATCGAATGCTTTTCGATAGAGCACTTGCTCTATAATGACGTACTTGGCTACGATAATACGTAACCGCCTTCTTTGTTGTGGTGTAGCTCCTTCTGGGTATGTATGGTCCATGATATTGTTATCCAAAATTCACCCCCGTGGTTAATTTGATAACGTGCATCAGAATTCTCAAGTCCCAGGAAAATGGATTGATTCAGGGCAAAAATCATGTTTCTAGGGTCCCCTCAGATTTTTTCTAACTCCCCTGGCCGAAGAAGGAAAGAGCAAGCTCTGAGGAAAGGTGAAAAAGTGGCAAAAACAAGCTTGGGACAGGAAAAATCATGAAAATTGGCTAAGTCCTAGTCCTCGCAAAAGTTGGAACAGTTGGGACATCGAGGCGCAGATTGGCCGAAAAGCCTCCAGGCGGCCCGTGAAGCAAAGGGACATCTGGGACATCGGGAAGTGAAGGGCGCGAACCGCCGGTTCGGCCAAAAAGGAGAAATTTCGCACTAAGCATTTGGGACATCTGGGCCGCAAGGACACGAAGGACGTGAAAAGGCAAAGCGGCCGAGAGCAAAGGAAGCCCATTTTAGGCGGTTCGGAAGAATTTGTCCCAGACAGTCCGGGATAGTTGGAACAAATGGACGCGAAGGATGTGAACCAGCCGGTTCGGCTGAAACGGGGAACTTCAGCACTGGGACAGTTGGGACAAAGGGACGCGTGGGACGTGGATAGCCGAAGGAGCCGAAAGCCAATCAAGCAACGCCATGTGTCATCAGCCGAATGAGGGACAAGGAAGCCCATTTCGGGCGGATCAGAGTTTTTGTCCCAAACAGTTTGGGACATCCGGGACATGAAGATGCGAAGGGCGCGAAAAGCCGGCAGACCCATGGACCAATCAAATCACGACACGTGTCACAAGGGAGAAAGTCCAAAAGTCAAAGGGCGAGGTTTCAAGCACTGATCCGAGCTAATTAAAAGAGGACATGTGTCCAACGAAGTAGGAAAACCCATGGACAGGGAAGGAGAGATAATTACGCATCCAATCAACACTTGACACGTGTCGTCTAGGTGGCAGAGCGCGGGAAAATATTTCAAAATCCGTCTTAGCCTGTTTTGTGCCCTAAATCTTCGGATCGTCGTATCTCTCGATCCAGAGCTCGGATTTGCACGTTCTTTATATCAACGTAAAGCTGTTGAATTTCTCTACATGATTCTAGGATCAATCTTGCATTTTGGTGTAGTCTGGAGAGAGAAAATTGAGAAAATGTCCCTGACGCGTGGTAATACCAGAAGTGATGCTCCAACAACCAGCTTTAATGCAGCAGACAGTTCGCCGCTGCTCACATTAGACAAATGACCGCCGTTTTGCAGATCCGCCACTTCTGCCATAATGAGATGATTTAAAATACGACCTAGAAGTGGTTGGGGTAGATTCTGAATTTCCTCTCTTTTCCCTCTCTCATTCTTCCTATATATTGTAAAGAGGAGCTTCTTTCAAAAGGTCGAACATTTTTCTGTTTTGCTCCTCCCTTCTTCTCCTATCAGGTGAATTTGTGGAGTTCGAACCTCCCATTTGAAGTAATACGACTCGCCTCTTGGCATTCTGTAGTGTATTGTATCAATCTTTGGAGCAAGTAATACATGTCTGTGGATGATTCTCAACCCTCTCTGTGTTCATTTTGCATCCTCCTGGTCTTTCACTGCAAGTTTTGTTATCTGTGCATGATCTTATATCACATTTGAATGGTCTGTGTTTACTGGAAAGATAGGTGTTCTTCATTCCTCGGTGCATCACCTCTATTAGCTTAGATTTATTTTTATGCATCTTCTTACCCTGTCTCCTTGGCAAATTAGATTAGGTTTCGAGCAAACCCTCTGCATATTTCGTGTGCATCTGAACAGAGGAATAGGAACCAACCTTCTCTGGAGAATCCTTTCTCACTTTTCAAGTCCCACACTTGGAGAAAGGATTCAATGTTATGAAATCACACTTTGGATGATAATATGGTCAACCTAGAAACCCGACAAAGATCCGGGTGTGCTTTGATTTTGCACTAACAGCTTTTGGCACGCCTGGTGGGACAGAGGTCTCATTTTCATTGTAGCAAAGTTGATGTGCATCTGCTACAATTCTCTTGCTTAAAAGAGCTATTATTTGCATATCTAGTGAATCCCATGGGAAGAATCGATTGGTTTCAAGTGTAGGCCTGAAAACTCATGAGAAGAATCACCACAAGGTCAAGAGTTGGAGAAGAAGAAGTGTTGTTTGAATACCTGTAATTATCTCCAAGAAGAAGGAAAAGAGGAAGAAGGATTCAAAGGTATCCATCTCCACCAAACAGAACTCTCTCAACCCCTCCACCTGGTAGGCCTTTCATTCAGTCAACAAGGGTTTTAAGACCAATTAGAATGGCTCAGAACAATCCCTACGTCAACTTCACAGGCAGCAGCCCACTTGCTCTCAATGCACAACATCCAGTTCCTATTGCAGCCTTGAAGAACATTCCCTACTTCACCTGGAGAGAATCGACTACCGTGTGTTCATGTTAAAGATATTGCTAACCTTTGTGCAATTCATGAAATCAATGAAATGCAAGTGGTCATCAAGTTACCGCATCTTCATTCAAGGGTAAAGCATTGCAATGGTTTAGGAGCCTTGGAGCCTGGTTCTATCAAAAACTAGAATCTTCTATGTATTGCACTTCATGAGCAATTTGGAGAGAAGGGAGATAACTTGTCTCTTTTGGAGCAGCTAACAACCATCAAGAGGGCTCCCAATGAGCAGCTGACCGATTTCAACTTCAGATTTCAAAAAACTTGGGAGAGGATTCCAGTGGTCATCAGGCCAACAGCAGAAGGTGCTTTTCTATACTATCTCAGAGCTTTAAATTATGATATTTCTATGTTGATTCAGTCCATGGGAGGCATAACTATCCCTATGGCTTATAGCATTGCCATTAGGGCTGAAAATTGTTTAATCCAAGCTGGCAAACTTGCCCCTAGACCTCCCATGCCATTGTTTCCAAGTTTAGAGAGCCCAAACACCCATCAAGCACCTAATTTGACTCCTTCTCCCACTCCTAGAAATTAGAGTTCAAATGAAGCTTCCACTTCATCTCCAAGTGCCCCAAATGAGCTTCAAGAGGTCATGAAGCAATTGCAAAACCTAGGCAATGAGCTAGTTACTCTCAAGAGGCAACAAGCCCAAGGTTTCAGACCTTCTTATCAACCCCAAGCTCAGCCTAATAGACAGCCATACCAACCACAAAGACCACCTAATCCAGCTGCAAATATGAATCAAACAAGGCCTCCTACCAATAGACCATTCCAGCCCTATAATCCAAATGCCATATCTGCCTCTAAGGCATTAGTGCCAACACAGAACAACATTGCTCAGGAATATGATTGGTGCTTTCCATGCAACGAGCCTCATAACCAATCCATGTGTTTCAATGGTGCCCTCAATCAAGCATTGATGGTGACAACTACTGGTGTGGAGGGTGAGGGCAGTCAAGGAAACAGTCAACAACAAGAAACATTCCAACAGCAATCAGCCCCAAATGACACCACATTGGTGAACTGGAAAGCAGAGGATTTCTGTGGCATAAATCAAGCGGTTTCTCAAGGTGTTGCAGCAAACACAAGGTCAAAAAGGAGAAATTTGGGTGAGGAGCAGCCACTAGCTCTAACCAGCCCACAACCTTCTATGACTCCAGAAATGATTGGCAAGCAAAGTCCCGTTTCAAATGCACAAGGGCAGCCAAGAACAGCCCCTAGGCCAACTCAAATGCCAGCTATTGCTGCCCACGTACAAGGAGTAAATGTGCAAACCAAGGGACAGCAGAGAGATCCTTCATCACCATTTAGTATCATTGATCAGATGAAGAAGACAAACGTCAACATATCAATGTGGGAATCCCTATCTATCCCATGCCAAAGAGATCTGCTGCAAGCTGCCATGAAGGATTGGCCAACTTCAAATCAATAGGTTTAGATGCAAGACAAAGTGCTTACAAATGCTTCCCAGCTTGAAGGAAGTCATGGAGGACAACAAGGTAAAATGTTGAAGCCCCCTCCTTTCTATGTTTCATTAATCATTGGAAATCAGCTAGTACATAATTGCATGATAGGCTCCGGGGCAAGTAGCTCAAGAATGCCTAAACAGAGATAGCTGATCGCCTAGGGCTCCAGTATGAAATAACATCTAAAGGAGTAGTACAGCTAGATGGGACAGCAATAGCAACAGTGGGAGTGATTAGAAATTTGAGTCTTACTTTGAATGCATGTCCAAATGTTGTTGTCTTACAAGATGTATCAATCATAGACCTTCCACCACTCTTTGGCCTTTTCTTGTCAAGGGACTTCACAGCCAAGATTGGGGGGTATTTGTCTGCTGATTGGTCACACATGCTATTCAGAACAAGATATGGAACTAAGGCCACAATTAGATCCGAACCTATTGCAAAATTCCATATTGAGCCTTACACTCCAAGTCGATTAATGCCAATTCCTCAAAGATTTGATCAAGAAGGTCACCCTAGCACCGACGAGGTGACACCAAGGTTGGAAGTATCCTCGGATTTGAATCTTGATGAATGGGCAAGCAAGGTGCATGCTTTTGATCCTTATCAAGAAGTAGAAGAATCTCGAGCTAGGGGTTTATTGTTTACAAGAACTTGAAGAGGATCAACCTCTCCCCAAAGCATCACCAAGCCAGATCATAAGGACAAGAATGAAGTATGGCAGCTGTTCTTTGATGGATCAAGGAGTAGACAAGGTGTAGGAGGAGGAGCTATGCTCGTTTCACCACAAGGTATAAGGTATTACTCAGCCTTCCGTTTCCAGTTTTCCTGTTCAAATAACACTGCTGAATATGAAGCCTTGGTGCAAGGGATACATTGGGCAATCAAGAAGAAAATAAAGAACTTGCAAGTCTTTGGTGACAGTGAACTAATCGTCAATCAAGTCAGGGGACAACATGCTACAAAGAATGAACTGCTAAGGAACTACAAGAATAGGGTATGGGACCTCGTTGAGGATTTTGAAGCTTTCAATATCACGTCCATACCTAGGAAGAAAAATGAAGCTGCAGATAGGCTCGCAGCTGTTGGAGAAATGTTTGATGTGGTTGACAACATCAAAAGGGAAAAAACACAGCCACATGTCCATGTGATTGTGAGGCCAGAAGTTCCAGATAATAACACCAGTTGGTAGGTGTTTGAGAATGATCAACCGATCATCAATTTCTTACAAGAAGAGGCTGAATTCTCACTAGGAATCGGGGATGATTAGAGTAGCAAAGATGGGGATCAAGTAGTGCACCAAGGACAAACAAGCTTCCTAGAGGTTTAGTAACATTGGAGTCTATCTTCAACCCTAATGACCAGTTCCGTAAGGAAAAGGCTAACATACAGGTCAAAAGAGAAGATTCAGAGCCAATTCCGGTTGGGGAAAACAAAACACTTCAAATTGGCAAGGTAGCCACTGAACAGGAGAAATCAGATTTCATACAACTTTGCCAAGAATTTCCAGATGTCTTCGCTTGGAGCTATGAAGACTTGAAAGGTTTCAATCCCAACCTGGCTCAGCATACCATAGAATTGGATCCAGATGCTAAGCCCATCAGGCAGAAGCAGAGACCAGTCAACCCTCACATTGAGCCTCTAATGAAGAAAGAGCTAAATAAGCTAATAGAAGCAAGCATTATATTCCCGATCAAGCACTCAAGCTGGGTCACAAACTTGGTTCCGGTCAGGAAGAAGAGTGGAGAAATCAGGTTGTGTGTAGATTTCGAGACCTAAACAGGGCATCTCTCAAAGACCATTACCCACTTCCTTCAATGGAACAAATATTGCAGGTAGTATCCGGTTCGGAGAGATTCTCTCTCCTAGATGGCTACTCAGGGTATAATCAGGTAATGGTGAAGGAAGATGACTAGTTCAAGACGGATTTCACCACCAAATGGGGGACCTATGCCTACAAGAAGATGCCATTTGGCCTATCAAATGCTGGAGCCACTTTCCAAAGGGCAATGTATATGGCATTCAGGGGGTTGATCAATAAAATAGTTTTGATATATCTTGATGACATCACTGTATTCTCCAAAAATGCAGTGGATCACCTTTTTCATCTGAGGCAGGTATTTTAGAGGTGTAGAAGATTTGGGGTATCATTGAATCCAAAAAAATGCATATTCTGGCTTATGAGGGAAAACTTCTTGGCCATATTGTCTTGAAAGAGGGACTGGCAATTGATCCAGAGAGGGTTGAAGCCATAAGAGCACTACCACTGCCAAGTCACAAGAAGGCTCTTTAAAGCTTTTTGGGAAGGATCAATTTTGTCTGCAGGTTTGTTCCAAACTTTGCAGCTCTCGTAAAGCCAATAACACTGATGTTGAAGAAGAGCATGGCATTTAAGTGGACATCTGAAGGCAAGGCAAGTTTTGAGGTAGTAAAAGAGGCTATATCTCAAGCTCCAACTCTCGTCAATCCAAACTTCTCCAAGGATTTCATTCTATACGCCTTTGGTGGTGGAGATACAATTCTCGTAATCTTGGCACAACAAAACAAAGAAGGATTAGAACAACCAGTTGCTTTCTTCAGTCAAGGCTTGAAGGAATACGAAACTAGGTACTCTTTCATTGAAAAGCATGTACTTGCAGTGATCAAGAGTTTAAAGAAATTCAAGCACCTAGTCTCAAACAACAAAATCCAATTATTGGTCTCTCATGCGGGAGTCAGGGAATTCCTTCCAAACAAGGATATGAATGAGAAATGTGCAGGATGGATAACTCATGTCATGGAATATGACATCGAGATCAAGGTCACCAAACTAGTACGTGGGAAGGGACTATGCGAACAACTAGCCTTGAGTCGACAAGTTGAAGCAGGTAATGAAGAAGATGCTGTCTTGGTACTACAGGATGGTCAAGAACAGGAAAATGATAATGTGCCCACTCCCTGTTGGACTCAGAGTATGATACACTTCCTACAGACAGGCCTATGCCCTCCAGAAATGAGCAAAGCGAAGAGGAGATACTTCAGGTTGCAGGCTGTTCCATATGCCATTGTTGATGGAGTTTTGTTCAAGAAAGATGTGAATGGAGTGCTGCTGAGATGCATTAGCACAAATCAGATTCAAAGGGTGTTGGAAGAGTTTCATGGTGGACCAGCTGGTGGTCATTTTGCACCAAGAGTGACAACTCTAAAAATCATGAAGGCTGGTTATTATTGGCCTAAAATCTTCAAATGATTGTTATGCATGGATCAAGAGGTGTAAGAATTGTGCATTCTTCACAGGAAAAGAAAGACTTGCTGCCCTTCCATTACATCCAATCTCAGTTGACCAACCATTCATGCAATGGGGTTTGGACTTCATTGGAGTCATTAATCCCAATTCAAGCCAAGGGCACAAATGGATTTTGACAGCCACGGACTACTTCACCAGATGGACAGAAGCAGTAGCACTCAAAGAGGCAAATGAGTCTAGCATCTTAGACTTTTATGAGGGGATAACTACCAGATTTGGCGTACCTACTACAATAATCTCTGATAATGCATTGGCATTCATTGGATCTAAGGTGACTGAGTGGGCTGTCAAGAACGGGATCTACCTAAGCACTTCATCAAACTATTACCCTCAAGGTAATGGCCAGGCCGAGTCTACAAACAAGAACTTGTTGAGGATCATTAGGAGGACTCTTGATGAGAATCAGAGGTCTTGGCATACCAAGCTGAAATCAGCCTTATGGGCTGATAGGATCACTCCCAAAAGATCCACAGGTAATTCTCCATTCAGGCTTGTCTATGGAAGAGAGGCAATCTTGCCCATGTCACTTGAGTTGCCAACATTGGAACTCATGAAGCAGCTGGAGTTGCTTGAATTTGAGCCCATGGAGGTGAGGTATGCAGAGTTGATGGAGCTGCAAGAGATCGAAATCGGCATCCCAAGCAATGGAAAAGGATCAAGCTTTGATCAAGAAGACCTTTGATAGAAAGGCCAAGGATAGATCTTTTCAAGTTGGAGATCTAGTGTTGAAATGGGATATGGACAGAGAAAAACCGGGAAGGCATTCAAAATTTGATGCCATTTGGAGTGGCCCATACATGGTCACGAAGTGCAAGAGTAGAAATGCTTTCCAATTGGCCTCATTGGATGGTGAAGAACTGCAGATTCTAGTAAATGGAATCTATCTCAAACATTATACTGAAAATAAAAGGTTTACCCTTGTAAATATTAGCCTAGATTTCAATTCCTCTAAGTGCGTATGCGCATTGTCTTGTTGTAGTTAGGTTTCGAGTTTCCCTAAGTGCTTTGGTGCAGAGTTTTGTTGCTCCTAGGTTGAGTTTTTTACGGTCATGATGCTCTCGTAGAGGGAGTTGCGATGATCGTGCTCATTTCTGAGTTATTGCTTATGACTCCATGCCCAATGGATCACCAAAAGGCCACCGGTCTTTTCACCTAGTAGTAGGCAGTACCCCGAAGTCGCCAATTGTTATCCAAAATTCACCCCCCAGGGTTAATTTGATAACATACATCAGAATTCTCAAGTCCCAGGCAAATGGATTGATTCAGGGCAAAAATCATGTTTTTAGGGTCCCCTCAGATTTTTTCTAACTCCCCTGGCCGAAGAAGGAAAGAGCAAGATCTGAGGAAAGGTGAAAAAAGTGGC
Source organism: Taxus wallichiana var. yunnanensis (assembly GCA_018340775.1). Taxonomy (NCBI): domain Eukaryota; kingdom Viridiplantae; phylum Streptophyta; class Pinopsida; order Cupressales; family Taxaceae; genus Taxus; species Taxus wallichiana. The sequence goes on from CM031238.1 coordinate 522,975,109, forward strand.
AAAAACAAGCTTGGGACAGGAAAAATCATGAAAATTGGCTAAGTCCTAGTCCTCGCGAAATTTGTAACAGTTGGGACATCGAGGTGTGGATCGGCCAAAAATCCTCCAGCGGCCCGCGAAGCAAAGGGACATTTGGGACATCGGGACGTGAAGGGCGCGAACCACCCGGTTCGGCCGAAAAGGAGAACTTTCGCACTAAGCATTTGGGACATCTGGGCGCAAGGATGCGAAGGACGTGAAAAGGCGAAGCGGCCGAGAGCAAAGGAAGCCCATTTCGAGTGGTTTGGAAGAATTTGTCCTGCATACCTGGGGACAGTTGGAACAAATGGATGCGAAGGACGCGAACCGGCCGGTTCGGCCGAAACGGGGAACTTCAAAGACTTTGGGACAGTTGGGACAAAGGGACGCGTGGGACGTGGATAGCCAAAGGAGCCGAAAGCCAATCAAGCAATGCCACGTGTCATCGGCCGAATGAGGGACAAGGAAGCCCATTTTGGGCGGATCGAGAGTTTTTGTCCCAAATAGTTTGGGACATCCAGACATGAAGATGCGAAGGGCGCAAAAAGCCGGCAAACCCGCGGACCAATTAAATCACGACACGTGTCATAAGGGAGAAAGTCCAAAAGTCAAAGGGCGAGGTTTCAAGCACTGACCCGAGCCAATTAAAAGAGGACACGTGTCCAATGAAGTAGGAAAACCCATGGATAGGGAAGGAGAGATAATTACACATCCAATCAGTGCTTGACATGTGTCGTCTAGGTGGCAGAGTGCGGGAAAAGATTTCAAAATCTGTTTTGGCCTGTTTTGTGCCCTAAATCTTCAGATCATCGTATCTTTCGATCCAGAGCTCGGATTTGCACGTTCTTTATATCAACGGAAAGATGTTGAAATTCTCTACATGATTCTGGGATCAATCTTGCATTTTGGTGTAGTTTGGAGAGAGAAAATTGAGAAAATGTCCCTGACGCGTGGTAATGCCAGAAGTGACGCTCCAACAACCAACTTTAATGCAGCAGACAGTTCACCGCTTCTGTTAGACAACCCGCCGTTTTGCCAGGATCCACCACTTCTGCCATAATGAGATGATTTAAAATATGACCTAGAAGTGGTTGGGGTAGATTCTAAATTTCCTCTCTTTTCCCTCTCTCATTCTTCCTATATATTGTAAAGAGGAGCTTCTTTCAAAAGGTCAAACATTTTCTATTTTTCTCCTCCCTTCTTCTCATATCAGGTGAATTTGTGGAGTTCGAACCTCCCATTTGAACTGTAATATGACTCTACCTCTTGGCATTCTGTAGTGTATTGTATCAATCTTTGGAGAAAGTAATACATGTCTGTGGATGATTCTCAACCCTCTCTATGTTCATTTTGCATCCTCCTGGTCTTTCACTGCAAGTTTTGTTATCTGTGCACGATCTTATATCACATTTGAATGGTCTGTGTTTACTGGCAAGATAGGTGTTCTTCATTCCTCGGTGCATCACCTCTATTAGCTTAGATTTATTTTTATGCATCTTCTTACCCTGTCTCCTTAGCATATTAGATTAGGTTTCGAGCAAACCCTCTGCATATTTCATGTGCATCTGAACAGAGGAATAGGAACTAGCCTTCTCTTCGGAGAATCCTTTCTCACTTTTCAAGTCCCACACTTGGAGAAAGGATTCAATTTTATACAATCACACCTGGATGATAGTATGGTTAACCTAGAAACCGACCAAAGATCCGTGGGTGCTGTGATTTTGCACTAACAGATATAATTAATGATATCAGTGTACCAGGGACACTCAGAGATAGAAGGTTGGGTTTCGATGTAGTATACGCACTCATCTGGAAAATCTAAATCTACTAGATCACCTCCATCTAATGGGTTATCAGCTAACCAATCCACAATGATTTGTCCCTTAACTGACTTCTGATTTACAAATGTTAATTCGAATTCTCCCATTAAGGTTATAAAATGTCCAGCCTTTTTAGACAATGACCCTTGTGTGAGGAAAGTTCGTAAGTGGTCCATTTTTACCATGACCCTCGTTTCTTGATTCAGCATATAGTGTCTTAAGCATTTAGTAGCAAAGACTATGGCAAGGCATTCTCGTTCTGCCTGTGTATAACGTGTTTCATAGTCAAGTAACATTCGACTAATGAAATAAATCACACGTTCTCTCTTGTCATCGTCCTCTTGGGCCAACATACAAGCTAATGAGACATTGGTAGCTCGTGAATATAGAATTAATGGGTGATCTAGCTTAGGTGGCATTAGCATAGGTGGTGACAACAGGAAACGCTTAACTGCATCAAAGGCTTCATTGTAGTCTTCTGGTCCAATCAATGCTATAGTCTTTCTTGAGTAAATTGTTGATTGGATGAACGATGAAGCTCAAGTCTGGGATGAATCTTCGTATTGCACCCAGCTTTCCGAGAAATGACCTGATTCCAGATTCATTCGAAGGTGGGACCATTTCAAGGACAACCCAAATTTTGGTTGGATCAACATCTATCCCTCGTGACGATATGATGTAACCTAGGAGCTTTCCTCCTGTTACGCCAAAGACGCATTTTTCTGGATTTAGTGTGACTCCGTATTCTATTAGGCATGAAAGAATGACGCGGAGTACTTCTGGATGGTCACAATGCTTCTTGGCCTTAGCCAACAAGTCATCAACGTAGGATTCCATGATTTTATGAATTAAATTGTGGAATATATATGTCATAGCTCGCTAGTATGTAGCACCAGCTGCGTTCTTGAGACCGAATGGCATAACAACAGTAGCAATAGGTTCCCAAGGAGTTATAAATGTAGTTTTAGCTTGATCTTGCTCAAATATTTTGATTTAATTATATCCCGAGAATCCATCCTTGAGAGACAAAAGTTCAAATCTAGATGTTGCATCAACAATGACATCGATAGATAGTAACGGGAAGTCGTCCTTAGGACATGCTTTGTTGATGTCTCGTAAATCTATGCTAGATGTGTATCTTTCCATTCTTCTTGAGAACGGGAACGATGTTCGATACCCATTGGGAGTAGTCGACTGGCTTGATAAATCCTACTTGGAGGAGTTTTATTACTTCCTCCTTTACCATGAGAGCTACCTTGGGCTTCATGGGTCTTGATTTTTGTTTAACTGGCTTTGCATCTGATTTAGTGACGAGGTTGTGCACCGCAATGTGGGGTGCGACTCCTGTCATCTCCTTATAATTAAATGTAAACACCTTCTGATGTTCTTTGAGGATCCGAGTGTGTATCTCTACTTCTTCTGGGGTTAAGGATGATCCTAATTTCAAGATTTTTGGTTCGTCATCTGTCCCAATGTTGACATCGATTGTTTCCTCAATTAAAGAGGCGTTACCCTCTTCAAACTCAGGTGGTGCTGGAGGCAAATCCAAATCATCCCCATTTTCTACTGCGTATATGCTAGGTTCCATTTGTGAGGGGAGATCCATCATGGGATTTCCGAAATAGGAAGACGAATGTGGAATCAAGGACAAATCTAGCATATGATAGGAGAGATGTAGTGCTGCATAGGTGTTTAAGTAATCCAAAGTGGCCATGTCACTATCAACATGGTCTAGGATGGTAGATTCACTTCCGCTTGAAAGGGGATTTGTCATTGTTTTTATCAATGATTCATCACGAATGGACACCGTGAAATGGGTATCTTCTAACTCATTGCTTGGAGTAAAACGCGATGCTGAAGTTGCTATTGAATCGGCGAGAAGATTTTTCTCTCGCGGGATTGCTTCAATGGATATGAAGTTAAACACCTTGCTTAAATCTAATATGGCTTCTTTGTAAAGCTGTAAGTGTTCACTTTGGTTTCGTATACTTCAGAAACCTAGTTTGTCACTAATTGCGAGTCTCCTAAGACTCTGATGTTATCAATACCAATTCTTTTGGCTAAGGTGAGGCCAAGGAGGAGGGCTTCGTACTCAGTGCCATTGTTTGTGCATTCAAAATTTAGCTTAAAGGCAAATGGCAGGACTTTCTCTTCGGGCGAAGTAAGAATTATACCTACCCCGCTCCATAACGACATTTAGCTCCGTCAAAATGGAGAGTCCAATACTTAGCCGGGAGTATAGATGTTGGGGTATCTGCTGTGTTTGCGCACTCCACTTCTACCATGCAGAGATCCTCTGATGGAAGGGAACCAACACCTAGTGAATATCCTATGCCTACTGAATCAAATGGTAAGAAAATTAGTAAGTCTTGTTCTATTAACTCAATGATTTTTGTAGTAGTCCCTAATGACACCGTTTCTTTAGCCTTATCTTTGGGGGTTGGGGTTGTTTTGGCTATGCTGATAGTTTCAAGATCCGTCGTAGGTACCAAATTTTCCTCTGGTCTTGGGTCAGTGGGTTTATGAAGTTGGTTTGTTGGAAGTTCAAATTCCGAGTGCACACTTGGTCTTTTCTCAGTAAATCGTTAGGTGTATATAAAAAGGTTTTGGATCACCTTTGGCTACAAATACCTTTCCTAGAGATGCAGAATCTTACTTCTTGGAATAACGTAGAAGGGATTGCCTTCATTCTGTGTATCCATGGTCGGCCGAGGATCATATTATAATTAGTTTCCCGATCTATAATATAAAACTTAGTCAGGATTGTTTTGGGTCCTAAGGTGACCGGTAGTATTATAGTTCCTATCGAAGTGGCTTTAAGGCTATCATAGCCTCTCAATGTATTTCGAGTGGTGGAACAATTTGTTTCCCCATATCCTAGTTTTTGGAGGAAAGAGAAGGGGACTATGTTAACTGCGGCCCCATCATCAACCATTTCCTATTTTACGTAGTTATTATAAACCCATACTTGTAAGTGTAAGGTTGGATCACCTTGGCATGCAATCTCAAAGATCGTAGGCATTTTACTTATTTCGAATATAAATTCGACATCCTTGTCCGGCTGCCCCAGAGGGTGGATATCAAAATCTACATGATTTACTTGTGTTTCAGGAGGTGGAGTGATGTTAATTAGATGACCTAAACCTAATGCTTCTAAAAGAGCAGCTCTGTGAGTAGGAGATTTCTTTAGTAAGTCCAAAAATGAAATGTGTGAGAAGGTTTTTGTTAGGTCATTAATCAAATCATAGGCACCTATGGGTTTTTCTACTATTTGTTGACTCTTATCTGTTTCTGGCAGATGACTTGGGCTTGGTTGAGAGAAATACTCTCGTGTTCTTGTTATAGCTTCGATAGGTAGTTCAGCGTCTAATTCTACCAAAACGACTATCTTGGGTCTCGATTGATTTCCTAATTGTGGCGCAACTGATGGACTTAGTGAAGTTGAGGCTTCATGATCATTGTTTCCTGTCATTGCACCCTTGTTCGTCCCAGTTAGATTTAGCCTTGCTATCATGATTTGGGAGTGGATCGTTAAAGATCTTGAGGGGAGCATTCGAGGGGAAACCGCCCTATGAGTGTGTTTGGTGGCGGTGACATAGGATCTACCAAAAACAAATCTGTGAAGAACTATCTTTGTTCTTCTGGAAAACGTTGCATAAATTTATTGTAGTCACGACACGTTCTAGTATCATGACCCCGAATTTTGTGGAAACCACAATATGAATTGGGATTGTAATTTCTGGTTTGTTGGTTTGGTTTATATTGTGGCCTAAAACTCTGATCAAATTGTTGCCTATTAGGATTAAAATTTTGCATTTGTTGTTTCTGGCTTTGGTTTTGATAACCAAATGAGTTTTGGCTTGGCCCTTGTATGGGATTTTGCTGTTTTTGTTGTTGTTGTGGATGGTTAAAATCCACTGTATTGATTGTCGGGGTGAAGTTGTTTCATTGGTTGTTTGTTTGTGGTGGAGTATTGACAACATTTACCTTCTTGGGCTGGTCGGTTACTCCATCCGTTGTTACACCCCGATTTTTGTTAAGGATTTTAGGTCCCTGATTGACGTTTGTGGTAGTGGGATAATTTGTAGTGTTCTGATTGGGGGTGATTAACCTCCCGTTTGCTCCATATGTTTTACGGCCACTATCTATCGCTGCTTGATCTATTCGAAGAGTGCTCTCGAGTACTTCATCGTAAGTTTTTAGTGGGAACTTCTGGACTTCTTCCTTCACCTCTCTGCTGAGAGAATGAAGGAATAAATCACATAGTTCCATCTGATCCATATTTGGAGCACTTGCTGAAGAATAAATAACTGTATGCCACCTTTGGATGAAATGGGTGACAGATTCGTTGTGTTCTTGTTTGATGTGCAAGAATTCCCTGATTCCTATTCTTAACAATTTGTTCATGTCGAATGCCTTAATGAACTTTGATATGAGTTGTTTAAATGAATGGATGGAAGCCTCAGGTATTCTATAATACCAGTCGAGAGCAATGCCTTCCAAGGTTTTGGGGAATATTTTAGCAACAACCCCATCCCAAGGGAGTAGTTCACGTATGGCTGTAGCGTAAGCTTTGATATGCGCATTTGGATCTCCCTCACCTTTGTACTTGGGTAAATCAGGAAGAGGTCTATCTTGTATAGATATATGGACATTTTTGATGTATCATCTTTGTACGCCTCAGCTGAAGGCATTTTTGATATAGAGCAGTTTTGATACATGCCTCTGATGAAGGCTTTTATTCTGTTATATGTACCATTCTTTTGTATGCCTCAGATGAAGGCTTTTATGATGCACTTTCGTGATGTATATCCATTTTTGATAGAGACTTACCACACATATATGATTTGTTCATTTGTGACATGACATATGTATAATATGAGATGGACATGTGTTTATTACTTCTCATGGATAGATAGATGTGTTTATGATGTATTTTGATTTGATTTGACATGTATGTGTATCGATGATATTGTTGATGTATCACATGTGTTTTTATTTCCAGATGATGCAATCTTGTATAATATATCAAATGTGCTTTGTTTATGAGATGTGTCATACTTAGTGGATGGGATGATAGGATGATACGGGTGAGGGGGGATATATTTTGATATTTGTGATCCCTCTTGCCCCCATTTGATGATAAGATATGTGATGATTAGCTTAGCATTCATGTATGATGTATACTTAGCTTTTCTTGATATATGTTGTATAGATGATGTTCGATGTGATAATAATGATGATAATGTGATGTTGTTATAATAAAACAATGCACATCCAATAAACACAATCAAATGCTAACAAAGAACACAATGAATTAACACAATACACCATGATTCACTAGCATGCAAAAACACACCTCAATATACACAAGCAAGAATAAATCTAATCTAAGCAAGAAAAGATGAATCCTAACAAAGTATGCCCAAGCAACAAACAACCCAAAAATAAAAAACATAAAACAACTATACAAGCAACAAGCAAAGCAAGAAACAAGACAATGCAAGTAAATGTAAGTAAATGTTTTTGTAAGATTTGTTTTCATGCAACAATTTTCTATTGTTTTTGGTGTTTTGAAACAATTTTCTATTGTTTAGGTTTATGTGAAACAATTTTCTATTGTTTAGGTTTTTGTGAAACAATTTTCTATTGTTTTTGTGTTTGTGAAACAATTTTCTATTGTTTAGGTTTTTGTGAAACAATTTTCTATTGTTTAGGTTTTTGTGAAACAATTTTCTATTGTTTTTGTGTTGTTTTCTAATGGTTTTCCAAAGTTATGCACAGGTAACCAAGAAAGCATGGATGCCCCCAGTGTTAGAAGGGGAATATACAAGGGTAAAAGCCACACGCTTATGAACAAGAAGGTGAAGTTGTTGAATTTCCCTCAACATAAGATGGGGAATAGCGAAAGACCATGCCCCTCACAAATGAATAAAAGAAGAAAAGCTGGATCAAGGCCTGACAGGACTGGGCTCACAGGGAATCTCGAAGGTATAAGTAGGGCCAGGCTAAGGAAAACTACCCTCAAGATGCAAGATGCTTGTGAACAACGAATCCTCCTAAGGTACCGGAAACTAGTTTTCACCCAAGGACTTATCCAAAGTGCCAAAATTGCATGGTAGTCACTTGGGGATAACATGTTTTTTCTTTTTCTATTTCTCCTTTTGATTTTTTAATATTTTTGATCATTTTACCATTTTTTTGAGTTTTGAGTTTTTACTTTTTTGACCTTTCTACGCCATGTTTAAGCATAGAACCGCTTAAGATGCATGGTGTTCATGGGCTCAAAGAGCTCATCACCATTGGGGTAAGCAAGTTTGTATGCCCCTATGTTGTATTTGATGACTATAACATAGGGTCCCAACCCGGTGTGGTTTGAAATTTCCTTTCTTTTCTCGCTCCGCTTTGGTGTTGAACTGGTTCTCGCATAACTAAATCACCAACCTCAAACCGAAGAGGGATGATTCTCTTGTTATAGTTTCTAGAGACTTAGTTTTGATACACTTTCGGATGATTAAGAGCGCGAATTCTCTTCTCATCTAGGAGCTCTAATTCAGCTAGTCTTGCTACACCGGTAATCCCCATATTTATCCGAGATAGTCCCCGAGTGAGATTCTCGGGAAGGAATTTCAATTTCTAATGCGATGGTAGATTTTGTCCCAAATACTAGAGAATATGGTGTCACCCCGTAGGAGTGTGAATGGAGGTTCTATAACCCCAAAGAGTTGGGTAGATTTGCAAGTGCCAATTACGACCTATTTTATCGACCATCTTCTCCATTATTCTCACCAAAGTCTTGTTTGTGGCTTCGGCTGTCCATTACCTTGGGGTAATATGGTGTAGACCAGTTTAACCTAATTTGGAACCATTGACAAATACCTTGCACCATTTTATTCTTGAATGAATTCCCATTATCCGTAATAATGGCGCGCAGAATGCCATATCGACAAATGATATGATTCATGATAAATTTGGAAATCGAGCTCTGTTACATTGGTTAAGGGAAGGGTCTCACCATTTTATAAAGTATTGATAGCGTGATGATGTGGGTATGACCATCGATGAGGTGGGGGTAAGTTTTCCTATCAAGTCAAGTCCCCACTTAGAGAATGGCCATGGGGTAGTGATAGGTTGTAATGGTTGTGATGGAGTGTGGATGAAGTTTCCATACTTTTGGCAAAGTACACATTTCCTGACATAATTGCAACAATTAATTTCCATGGTAGGCCAATAGTAGCCTACTCTCAACAATTTCTTAGCTAAGACCACTCTATTAGTAAGTACTCCACACACCCCTTCATGTACTTCTTTGATTGCTTAGATTGACTCCGTCACATCCAGATAATGTAATGATTCCCATCGTAGCCATGGTGATAGAGTGTGCCTCCTAAAAGGGTGTAATGGGATATTTGGTGAATCAAGATTTTCTTTTTGGAGTGGGAGATATCGGGAGGGAACGTGGTTTCCTTGAGATAGGAAAAGATGGGTTTGTACCATGGGGAATTGGGACCAACAACATCACAAGTTGGACAATATTCTGGCATATCATACGCTGGCTAGCATAAATTCTCTACAAAGAACAACATGTCATTATTACCTTGTGGAATAGGAAGCATAGAACCCACTTTCGTAATGGCATCCACCGATCTGTTCTACACTCTTGGGATTTTTTCAAATGTAATGCGCATGAAGTACTCCTTTGGAGGTTCTACTAGCTTTTTGTAAGGTATGAGTTTGTCATTCTTAACCTTATATTCATCATTAACCTGTTTGATAATTAAATGAGAATCACCTACAACCTTGACATGATGAATATTCCACTTGATAGCTAGTTTCATCCCTATAATAAGTGCCTCATACTCTGTAATATTGTTTTTGCAAGGGAAGCCTAGGTGAAAATCCTATGGTATAGGATCATCAAAAGGAGTAATAAGGACTACCCCGCACTGAACCGTGAAAATTTAAGGACCCATAAAGATGTACCTACCACACTATAGATTCTTCAATGTAGAGCAAGGAGGCATCTGGGAGATCTAGATTCAGAGGTTCAGTGTCTTGCAAAGGTTGTTTCAAGAAATGGTCAACAAGTACTTTTCCTTTACCAATTTCTGATGTACAAATTCTATGTCAAACTCATTGAGTAGAATGATCCAATTAGCCATTCTACCTGTGAGGGTAGGTTTATATAGTAAGTACTTGAGTGGGTCAACCTTGGATATTAGCTTGGTCTTCGTATTCAGTAGATAATGACGAAGTTTTTGAAAAGTAAAAACAATAGCCAAGTAAGCTTTTTTAACTTGAGGATAATTAAGCTCATAGGTAAGGAGGGTGTGACTTAGATAATACACCACTTTTTCCTTATGACCAAGGTTGTATTGGGTGAGTAGCGCACCAATAGAAAATTACGTAGTAGAAATATAGAGCAAGAGCGGTTCTACAAAGTTGGAGGCATGAGGACAGTGGATTAACCAAGTATTGTTTAAGAAAAGCAAAGGCTTGCTATTGCTCAGTCCCCAAATGAAAGTGACATCCTTTTTAAGCAAGTGGGTGAATGAGTGGCACTTATCTGTAAGCTGGGAGATGAAGTGGCAAATGGCTTGAATTTTCCCCTGTAAGCTACGTAGTTTCTTGATATTCTTAGGTGGAGGCATTTTAGTAATAACAGACACTTTAGCAAGGTCTACCTCAATACCTCATCTTGATACAATGAAGCCCAACAATTTTCTTGATAGCACACCAAAGACACACTTCTTTGGATTCAGCTTGACCTTGTATTCTCGTAGGTGCTCAAAGATACACCAAAAATAACAGGGTGATCCTCTCTTGTTTTAGACTTTCCAAGGATGTCATCCACGTAGTCCTCCATGATATCATGAATCATATCATGAAAAATTATTGTCATTGCCCACTGATAAGTAGCTCCTGCATTTTTGAGGCCAAATGGCATCACCTAATAACAAAAGGTGCCCCAAGGAGTTGTGAAAGCCATTTTGTGCTAGTCTTCTTCAGCTATCTTGATTTGGTTGTATCCTAAAAATCCATCCATGAGAGATAACATCTCATACCTTGCTATTGAGTCAACAATCATGTCAATATTTGGCAGCGAAAAATCATCTTTAGGGAAAGCCTTATTAATGTCTCTAAAATCCATGTAGATTCGGATACCGACAAGATTTTTCTAGATAGGAACAATGTTCGATATCCATTCAGAATAATCAATAGGCCGGATGAATCCTACCGCAAGCAATCTTTCCAACTCTTCTTTAACTAGTAAGGCCACTCTTGGGTGCATCTTTCAGAGTTTTTGTTTGATAGGCTTAGCGTCTGCGTGCACAACTAGGTTGTGCATGACCAAAGTTGGATCTAAGCTGGGCATGTCTTTGTAAGACCATGCGAACACGTCTATAAACTCTCACAACAACATAGTGAATGTCTTTGTTCTCTAGTTGAGAGTGATGCTCCCAATTTAACTATCTTGGGATCTTCTTCTGTACCAATATTCACATCAATGGTTTCTTTGACTAGTAATTTTGATAAGTCCTCCATATGCGTAGGATCAAGAGGGAGGTTGAGATCTTCGTCTAAGGATGTCTCCACGAGATTTTCATCCTTGGCATGGTCACTTTGTTTGTCCTTTTATTTTTTATTTTTTTATCGGCCAGTGCCTCAAAGAGGTTTTCACTGTGTGACTTGGACTTTTATTTTTACCGAGGCTTTACGTTGGAACATTTTTCCTCGCTTTTCTTTAAGTTTTTTTGACCACAAAGCTTAGCCTCCTTGCCGAAGTAGGCACATGTATCCAAGTCAATAAAGAAACCCTTCTTGTGATCTCCAATGGGAATTGTATCCCTTATGCCCATGAACTCTACGATAGCTTCGTCATTCTTGAATAAATCTAGCGACATGTGACATTTTTGGTCCCATTCAACAAGGGAAGGGTACACAAGGTCAAGGGTTGGTTCCGTGGGGGTTATGGTTAGGAAAATGTTGTTCATGAAAAGGTTTGTGGAGGCCAGATCCTCATATTGGCTACAATGGGAATCCGTATCACTATCTAGATAGTCAGAGCTATCCTCACATTTAGAACAAGTAGCGTCTTGATCATTGGGGTGTGCTCCATAAGGGAAAATCCCAATGCCCAACCTTTCTATTTTGAAATGTGAAAGAGGCACCGGTTCTCTTTGTCCTACATCCTAGGCCCTTGTAGCCCATTGAGTACATCATTTTACTAGATTTTTCATATTTCGGGGTTTGATAATAGGATGGCCGAGTATCCTCTGGGACCCAATTTGTAGGTGGATCAAGTAATTTTTCCTCAGCTAACAAGCCTCTAGGTAAGAAAGAACCAATAGTGTGTTCATTTTTAGGTCTTCTCAAGTGGTAGCTAGAGCGACCTCTAGTCTTGGGTGATAATGAGAGATCTCGAAACCAAGAGCACTTGTTGTACATTGTATTCCCCACATCCATATTCAAGGATTTTTATCTCCCATGAATCAAAAGGAGATGTTGATGTAGATGCCCCATGGGAACAAGAACTAAGAGAATCTCGAGTCTATCCGATATTCCATGGCCTCGTTGGAGAGGGAAAACTATATCGGTGGAGGGACATGTGTATGTGCCCTTTCATGCAAAGCTATTGAGAGCTCTGAGTGAGTAAAGGGTTATGAATCTCCATGTATGGTAATGGTGTGTCCCTCAAATGATTTAATTTAATGCACTCGATGAAATGTCAATGGCACGACTGCATGGCATGAATCCATGGTCGGCCTAAAATCATATTATACGGAAGTTCCAAGTCTAGGACATGAAACTTTGTCTGATGGAAAGTGGGACCCACCTCCATGGGAAACATGATTGTGCCTGATGATTATTGTACGCCGGAAAAGTGACAAGCGAGCATGGGAATCTATAGGTAACTCTTCCGCGTACCTGACCTCCCGAGGTCGTGCCGAGACAACCAGTGGGGATGGAATATGCTTGGGATGCAAACAAAATAGTTAGGAAATCTAATGTCTTCGACACGCACTAATGGAATTTGTGAATCTAAGGCAAAGAAGGCCCTTCTAACTTGGACCGGTGTGATAGATCGATCAGCAAGGATGACTGCTTTCAAGGCTCCAATTAATATCAAGTTCGCGTGATTCAATTTATGGGTTGTGGAATACGTGGAAAATGACCTGGGATAGTTTCGTGTATATCTCCAGATAAGGTCATATGGTGGGTAATGAATACAATCGACTCTACAGACGATTCTCTGGCCTAGTCTAGAATTCTCTAGCTTTGTTAGCTGCTATATCTAGTAAGGATAGTTGTTCGATGATGATGGGTGGAAGTGGAGTGGACTGGAATACTAGTGTGCATAGGCCAGTGTCTATATCTGACTGACTTATGGATTCATTAGGCTGTGGGATTTGTGGATCACAACCGTAGACTCTTGGTTGTTGCGGTCCTGCTATGGTCATGTACGAAATCAAGTCCTAATCCCTAGTATCTAGTAATCGTACGCTTTCTCAGCTTCTATGTTTAGAATCAATAACTGTGTGATCTTCTCAGAGTACCTCACAGGCGTTCGTGTAATCTGGATTCTTAAACTAGTATCTATGTCTGTGAGAGTGTCTCCTGCATCTGGCTGTGGGACCAAAGGATCACAACTAAAGATTTTTTCTGTTTTGAGCCCTTCTACATTCATGTGAATGTTTTCCTAGGGTAATCTGTAGTTCGGTTGATTTGACCAAAACGTGTGTGCTTGGTCGTCTTCTATATTTAACCCTCTCAACTGAGAGCTGATCAGTTGTAAATCTGTTGTTGTTTGGAAGACTTGTATTCTAAGGTTCTGGTCTATGTCAACTATTGCTATGATGAGGTTGGGTTGAGGCACGATTGGCTCAAATACGTATTCCCTGGGCTCCCTAGGTCCCGTGATTATCATACAGAACAAAATGTAAATCTAACTGTAGCAAAACAAATTCTAACTATGTGGAATAAATCTAAAACATATATAACTTCTATTTCTCTATGATACTTTCTAAGAATTTAAGAAAAGCAGCTATTTAAACGTATCTAGAATTAACAACTAAATAACAATTTAAAACAAACAAAATAACCGAGTGTAGTTATTTGCCTGTGTAATTTGCAAATTTATTCTAAATAATGAAATAACTTGCTTAATCTATTTGTGAGATTCTCGATCCTACCTCAGAAGTGAGGAGTGAATCATAGTTTCTCAGAAACTATCAATCCCCACAGATTCCCTGGAAATATCGAGAATAAAATTTACTGAAATGAAGTAATTACTACTCTATTTGATATGATTCTAACTAGAACTTTGAAAGGTAGAACCTGGATTCCGTAGAACATTGACGAATCTGATGGTGTGAGTGATCTTGTCCCCTCAGTGTGATCTTCTCACTCCTTTGTGTTCACATGGATCCAGAAAAGTGTGTAATGCTAGCATCAACAGAAGTAGATATTGGGATAAAGATAGCTCGAGTGCAAACTGAATAAAATGCGAGTAGGAGAGGGTTAGCGCAAGAGTATAGAGCTTGGCTTATGCGATTCCTAGCGGGATTTATTGTGAGTCATGCAACATGAAGTGTCCGAACTCCGAAACTATCCTGTTTGAGGAGAAAAACCTGCAACTTTAATGGCTTCCTATGCTATTCTACTCCAATGGATTGGGTGAAATAACAGTGATTGCCTGCACAAGATGGGTATGTGGCTTACCAACAGCTGAACAATGCTAACTAAGCATGCAAGGAATTAAAACTATGGCTTCTAAATAGAATAAAAGACTGAACTATGAAAATCAGAGCATGAAAGTGAATGAGGGGCAGACCATTTGCTTGTGCACAAATGATTTATTTATAGCTTTTCACTCACCCAAAGATCAAAACCAAACTGAACTCTAAAACTATAAATAATGGCCAAACACTATTCTAGGGGACCAAAAACATAAATGCAAGCCTAAGTCGGCAAGGAAAGCTGGTGAAACGTTGATTTTTACGTGATTCGCATTAAAATGCTGTCTGGAAAATGCGTAAAGGACTGTCGCTCTGAGTAGGGCGGCGGTTACAAGACCGCCACCCTGATCAGGGTGGCGGTCACGAGACCACCGCCCATGTAGGGTGGTGGTTTCGTCACTGAAGAGCAAAAGGCCAAGAAAAGAGGGGAAAAAGGAGAAACAAAGGATGCGGGGGCTAAGCGGGGCATGCGGGATGTTAATGCACACTTGGAGAGCTTTTCCGGATCCTGAACACCTTATGAGGAGACCTGTATCATCATTGGGGCACTTGTTACACTGCTCCTAGAGCGATGCAAGTACCTTACAATTTTGGGTACGTACAATTACCTTTCCACGTTGTCATATGTGGTGATAGTGATAATATTGGACTCAAGATCTACCTCAATATGTCCTAGCTGTTTAACCAACTTGATGTACAAATGTTCAACCCAGATCCATTATCCACAAGCACCCATTTGATCTTCTTGTGGGTAACAACTACCTTAATATATAAAGGAAGATTATGTGTTGGATTCTCAGTAGGGATCTCCCTATGATTGAAGGAAATATGTTCATTTGGTACAATGTTTGCCACTGCGGCTTGAAGGTGTGTAGGATCGACCTCTAATGGCACTTCTGACCACTGAAGAGTTTAGTACAGAATGTCTTTGTGTACATTGGATATCTTAAGAAGATATTAGATCAAAATATTAGTAGACGTCTTCTCAAGTTGCTCTAAGAGGTTGTATTTACCAGTTTGTGGGGTTGATGGAGAAGGTTCCAGAATCACGAGGTGGGCATGCCTTGTTACCGTGACACAATCCTTTCCCTTGATTCAGATGGCATTAATATGGTCAGTAGGAGAGCAAATACATCCAATAAGTGAATCATAATGATTGTTGTCTTTTTGGTGTACAAGTAATTCACTGCTTTATAACCTTGGGATGACTCTCCCGATCCGGCTTTGACTTTTCTGATTCATCATGATTGGGGAATGGCTCTTTATATATCCCCATTCTCATGTTAGGTGTTTGAATTTTTCTTGGGTTGTCCACCTCTATCTCCCCATTGTCAATGAGGTCCTGAAAATAATGATGGAGTCACAGACATTTTTCTGTCTTATGCCCCTTGACATGATGCATTTCGCAATATTCATGCTCCTTGTACCATGAAGGTTTTGGAGAATTGTCGCCAAATGGTTGTGTCGTAGGATATGTCATCATGTGGGCCGTGTCCAATTGTTTTAGTATAACTGAAAAAGGTTCATTAAGAGAGGTAAACATTCTTCATTTTGGTGGTGGTTGAATTGGTCCTCCTAGAATACGTTTTCAAAAAGTAGTTTCGCATCACAAGATAATTAACAAGATGTTCTTACTTATGCTAAGTTCACGAAAAATGAACAAAACGTAAGTAAATACAAAAAGTCAATGTGACCTCCTAACAAGATATACTAGGAGCGAGCTCAAACTCGATTAAGACCTATATCTCAAAAAGTGCCAATTATAATTCGTGAATGACACAACAATATCACCAAGATATGTTAACCAAACTTTGCGAGAAAGTAAGGTATTGATATCAAGGTGTTATTGATATAACACGCACAAATGGTAACACCCAACACTCTTCAAAATTGAGGTAATAATAGAATCGAACTAAAGAGCTCAAAGTATAGCTAGGAATAGTTAAAAATGTGTGTAGCGTAACCTTACAATATAGATATTTATGTCAAGTTTACAAGAAACAAGACGTAAATATCAAAATTGTAGTGATACGATACAAACAAGTTAACCCTTCTAAGGAAGTTCAAGATGATGAACCACGCCTAACTACAATGATGATCTTGACATGGGTATCAAGATCACAATGGTCACCAATGATATGAATATGTCTCCATGCACTTTAGATGTTTAACTTACCTAGCCGAAAACATGGATGGGTGTAAATGGACAAAAAGTGGCAGAAACAATAAATTGGTAACAAAAAGGTAGTCACTCTCCTTCTGATCAACAAAGTGTCAAAATAACATGAAGGAAGTAAATAAAAAAGATGAAAAATGTTGGCTTCACTTCAGCAGAGTTTCACCTCGCCCTAAGGCAAGTAAAAACTAAGTGAAAGTAATGCATCACACGTTTCACAATAAAAATATGGTTCATAACTCAACACTATTTTAGAATGGTCAAAGTGGGATCCTGGATAAAGTATATTTTCCTAGGTGGTTCTCTTGTCCTAGGTGTTACAAAGATTATCCACGAGTGGGATGATTTACCCAAATAGTCCCGACTATCTTGGGAGTATCTTGACTTTTCCCCCTTCAAGCATAGTGGGCATTAAATGCATCCATCGTGTACTTAAAAGGGTCACATAGGGACAACTTGTAACTCTATCTCACAAAGGAATCACTAGTTAGATAGGTAGTGCGGAGCACTTCCCGTTTCGTCCACAAGGTTCCCTCTTGCGTGGACTACTTTGGGGTTCCTAGAACCACCCCCATTGTTGTAGCTTAAGGTGTTATGCCAAAGGGGTTATGTTCCAGTTGAGTGGAGAGGGATGTACCCTTTTCTGAAACCTGCAATACAATGTTTTGAATATGTTGTTCGTTTTATCTTTTTTAATTAGGTGTGGTTTGCTTGAACATTGTTTCAAAACCTATATAACAACTGTATTAGTAGTTTTTTTGACTTTTTTATTCCTCCGTTCTTTGACAAGTGATGGTGTTTTGGTCATGTATGATGATTTTTAGTAGTTTTCCATAAAAAGAGAAGGCATCATTTTTGATTCTCCAGATCATCCAAGGACACAAGAGAAGAGCATATGTGATGTCTTCAAAATCCAAAAGATATCAAATGAAAAAAAATCTTTAATTCAACTATGCCAAGTTAACCAATTCCAACTCAAATATTCCTAATAACCTCAAAGCATCAAAAGGACTTAAGAATCGTTTTGATTCCCAAGATTACACAAACGGATGCGAGAGAAGAGCATACATGATCTTATTTGTATAAGTATACAATGTAAAAATCCATCTAATCAAGTACAAACATGTAAAAATAGCCTGCAAAGACAAGTATATGATTAGATAAAACCTGCAAGAATGTTAGAACCTCAACACATTAATTTCAAAAATATGAAAGGACACTGCGCCCCTTTTTTATCATCCACACACAAGTTAGGGCATATGCGCCACTATGTGATTTTTCAAATTACAGTGCACCTGCACCACCCAAGAGGCGTGTACGCCACGAAAATAATGTATGCACCACTTTGTGTGTTTTTTCTTACCACACACATGCACCACCAGAGAGGCATGTGCACCAAAAAAACAATGTATGTGCCACCTTTGAGAAAAATAGATGGGAAATCGACATGAATACTGTGCTACCAAGAAAACATGTGCACCATGAAAACGCGTATGCACTATTGGGAAAATGTGTGCACCACCGCTTTATAAAATAGTCCTAGATTCGATAGAACGTCCGCATCACCAAAAATGTGTCTGTGCCACTAAAACAACATGTGCGCTCTGGTTAGGGTGTACATGATGATGATCAGCTGTGTTTGAGAATGTAGTGAAGGTACAATACAAAATGACGTCTGCACCCAGGTTAGTGCATTTACGTGCTAGTAAGGGTGTGTGTGTCGGGGTTAGTGCACATGCACCAGGCTCTGTGTGAGAGCCAAGTTTTGATAGTGCACTTGCACTACCAGAGAGGTGTGTGCGCCACAAAAATCATACCTGCGCTCCTAAAAATGTGCCTATGCCAGACCTGCAACCAAAATATGGCAAAAAACATAAGAAAACTCACAATATCTCAAATTTTGACAAGTTAGTTTAAGAATGGAAATAACCCATTAAAAATATGGCTATGAAAAAGAAGTTACACATATCAAATTAGAAAAAATTCCAAGAAAATGGACATTAATTACTACATGTGCATATCAAAAGTTAGCCATAACAATGAAACTTAAACTAAAATGCCATGGGACTAAGTGTCCCACCGGGCATGCCAAATGTGTGCATGTGTACTTTGCTTAATGCTAAATTAAATGAAGCAAGAACTACCACCTAAAATAGTTCTACAATCTAGCTAAGACAAAGCATAAGCACCATCAAGATAAAGAGCTAAACAAGATCTATTCTAAACATCAATAACTTTGAAACATAAGATCAAAACTATGCATGCTATTCAAAATCTCTACTCTCCTAGATTACCAACAAAATGCATGGACCTATTTAGCTCCAATGGCAATCAAAAATTGTTTTTTCTATCCTTAAAGAATGCAAGAATAGGAAGCTTAGCTCTTAACAATGGTGACCTCTCAAGAAGACAAAATACAAGCTCTTAGTCTCTTTGCTATATGCTTTGCATTTGCTCTCTCAAAAAGTTTAGGTGTAGGTATAAAGGTAGAAGGAGAGCTCCTTATATAGCCCAATGGATAAAGGAAACACTTCATCCCTTTGTATGTGGGATAAAGGTAAAACATGATTAGGAATGGATAAGTTTACTTTATAAAAGGTAACCTTACTCTAGAAGGGTTTAATTTATAATTAGCAAGTCATGGGAGTTGGGGGATGTTTTAATTAATCAATAGGTGATTAACTAATAGGTGAATGTAAGCTTATAGAAGCTAATTAGAGGAATATTAGTGTTATTTAAGTGTTTAAATTGCTTGGGTGTAATTATGGGTGTCTACGGGATGTATCAAGGGATGATGTCTGAAATTTCTTTTATAAAACATTGGTACCGCACGAATCCGGATATGATGCATGACTATGGTCTACCATTCTCGTGGCATTTTGTATTAAATCTTGATGAATATAATGGGGTTACTAGTTTATATGAATATGATCAGTGATGGTTGTGGTGTATTCACATGTCTTTTTGGTTATGTCTTATGCTTACCTATGAAATAAATATGAATATGTATGCATTTATCTTTCTGTTTTAGTTAGCTCTTTAAATCTGTTAAGAGTACCTTACTGTTTAACATGGATGCATGGATCTAGAAGCTATTCTGAGCTCTATGATCCTTGCATGTATCGTTCCCACTCAACTCACGTAAAGGAGAGACTCAGTGCCCGCGTGTGCCTTGGGTGAGCACCTAACACCTGCTGGGTGATAGGCCGGCGTGTATGGGATTCCCTTGTTCTTTGGTGGGTGTAAAAATGACTACACTGTGTATGTAGTCTTGTACACACACATATGTATATTTCTCTGTCGATAAGACATAATTAATAATAATAGTTTTACGAACCAATCTACATTGGTATGAATGCCTTATAAAGGCTTTTAAAATAACATTTTAAAGAGAAGCCCGAGTCTATGACCCTTTCGACTATACCTTTGTCCCATTGTGCCAAAATTACTCTTTGAGTGCGACTTACAATTTTTAGTAAATGCCTAGATGGGAACTTAATATTTTTAGTAAGTGGTCATTTCCACTATTTTCTACTCTAAACACTCATTTGGGCTCTCTCATAATCTTCAATGCCTGTTGCCTTTGTCTCAGCTGCTTTTGATGATGACTTTCCAAACATAGCAAGTCTATATAGGAAAACTTACTATTTTTAGAAAGTGTGTTTCTAGTTATCTGTTTGTGATGGAACTACTTTTTGGACTCTTCTTTTCGTTACAATCACACCCTCTCGAATTTCACATAGTTTTGCCCACTAGAATGCCTGGAAATAAATTTTGAAATTTTGACGACAGTGGCTTCGGGCACGGAGCTGCCATGGCGGCCATTAATGGAGCTCAAAATTTGTAGGTCTTGTTTTTGTCTCCATTTGCAATGAAAACAACTCCATTGTAATATGTTTTTTATTTGGAGCTCGTGTGCAAGTTTTTAGCTCATTTCCATTGCCAGAATGATGGGAAATCGATGAATGTGAGCCGGTGCACAAAGAGAGGATTTTATTGGAGAAAATTATTATGGGAACCATTTGACCTCTTGTTTTTGCATCTTGATCACCTTGAAAAATGTGAATTTTTCAAAATATGGAATCTTGATCCGACTTGTATCTTGTGAGATATGAAGACTTTTCGATCGGGTGACTTCATGGTTATCTGGACAAAAAACCTTCATTTTCTCCCGTTCTTCATTTCTTTTCACTCCATTTTTCTTTAAGGAATGCATATTTCTGTGTATTCATGGTGTGGAGAGTTTATGTGGCCATGGTGGAGCTGGTTCGGAGAAACAATGGTGGACCGGGTGTTTGGACAATCATGCACAGAGCCATGGCAAGGTATGAAGTTGTGAAGGAGAAATGAGGAGGAAGAAACGACTGAGTGTCAGATTTAAATTTTAAAAACATGAACATGGAGGGGCTGGGTGATTTTTATGTCCCTGATGTCCCTGAACTTAGGGATGTGAGGGACATCAATTTCCACGGTGGTCAAGGTGATGCCATGTGTCCTCAATCTAACGACAGGGGATTTTCTTGAAAAATGCACCTGGGGGCTGAAAGTCGGTCATGTGGGTGTCCAAATGACTCCCCATAGGGGATGGGTGAATTTTTCCATGTCTGATTTTCCCCACCTTAAGTACATATGGGACATAAATTTCCACGGTGGTCCTGGAGGTGACACGTGGCACCCGATCCGACGACAGGGAATGAATGCTCTAAAAATGCACCTGAGGGCTGAAAGTTGGTCATGTGGGTGTCCAAATGAATCCCCATAGAGGATTGACACATTTTTTCATATCTTATGTCACCCAAATTAGGTAAATAAGGGACATCAGTTTCCACGGTGGTCCTGGAGCTGACACGTGGCGCCCGATCCGACAATAGGGAATGGATGCTCCAAAAATGCACCTAGGGGTTGAACTATCGAGTCTAGAGGTCATATGAGGGTCCAAGAGGTCACATGGGGGCTGGGTACATTTTTCAATGTTGGTGTACCTAACATTAGGGACGTCGGGGACATGAAATCTTGCTAGGCTCCTGGTGCTGACACGTGTCCTCCCGAAAAATGACTAACTCCTGAACTGCGTTAAGAGGGCAACTTAGAAAGAAGATAACTTGAGCTCTGATGGAATTTCTTGGTGAAATTTTATATGATCTTGACTGGAAATAGAATTTTGAATCCAATGGTGGGATTATCAAGGATTTATTCAACCATTGGGTCCCTTAAAATTCTGAGTTTTTATTTGAGACTCCACTTATGCGAGAAAACCCGCCTTAAAATCCTATGCGCCAAGGTGTTGTGAAAAATATTATTTCACCATAATGTAGGATTGGAATCTTATTTATGAAGATGTTCTGTTTTACTTCTAACTCCATTTGGAACTCCTAGAATCTTCTTCTGAAGCCCGGCATCTATTTTAGGCTTGTGAACTACTTAGGCTTGTGAACCCTATTTTTACTCAGACTGCTCCAAGTCTTTCGAAATTTCCCAAGCCTTCCAAAATCATTTCCATGATGTTATAAGGTATTCCATTCACCTCCATGTTGAATTTTTCCATTCGTTCTACTCGAGGGGTTTGACCCGATCCAGGAAGGCCAGCGATAGCCCTTTCCTATACTATTGGAAGATAGTGTCTTTTTGAACTCCCTAACATCACCTAGGTGGAATGAGTAGACTTTCCTATATCACCTATGGGACCAATTTGAAAACAAATATGGGGTGATCATACTAATGGATTTGACACAGGGTGCCTAGGAATGATAAACGATGAAATTTTTGGTATAGGGGTATAGTTATCGTGCTTGGAAACTTCCAATTTCCCTGTTGCAAATTTTCATGACAACAAATGGATCTAGCTTGGGGACATGACATGGACTAAGTGAAATGAAGACATGACATGGGAATCTAGAATATCAATTTTAGACCATATAATTTGTTGACCAGTGCCTTATCCATTGGGCCTTATGGAGTCATGTACAACTTATAGAAAGGAAGGTTGGAAGAAGGAAACACACACACAAAAACAAACAAAAACCAGAAAGGAAACACATGACACACAACCGGAAGGGAAACACACACAACAAAAATGGAAACACACATATTAATCACCTATGGTACAAGGTGGGGGACAACCCACTTTCACTGAAGTACTTTTCATTTCTTCAAAACCTACCACGAAGAGGAAACACCGAATGATGATGTTATGCAAAGTTGTTGATGGGTTCTAGAAAGTAGCCTCCCTTCCTTAGTTACTTATAGAGTCTAGGTTCTTCCATGATTGTGCTTTTACTTTGTAGGAGTGATTCCATGTGAGCTTCTTGATCCTTAGGTCCTTTCTTGGAAATTGTAACATCCTCATTTTAGACAATAGAACAAGTCAATTTTTTTTTTTATGCTTCCCGGTTCTAAATACATAATTTAGAACTCACAAATCGAATAACCATTCATATAAGAGATAACCATATGCCGTTGTAATGACTCGAGTACCTCTGATCTATTCATTCCATGACTCGGTAATCTACCGATCTATTCATGAGTAATAAGAGTTGGCGTTATTATTTAACACATCACTCTTGCGGTTCTCTTCCCTATTCTGGGATTCAGAATGCTCTGTCCAAGGAACCTAACTGAATAACTGTTACCATTATTCATCGGCATCTCATCCCTTAGACCAGGTGACTCAGGACAACGCAATCAGCAGCTTGCGATACTTTGGCCAAAGATTTGAAACATACTGCTTATGTCTCGTATTCCTTAACGACATACTCGTCAATCTGGAATACGTCCTTCACCCCATTCCTATGTTATGTAGAATGTCTTATACCGACTTCTGTCAGTCCCTATTATCCCAAGTTAATCACTCGGGAACGGATTAGTAAGGTGACCACGTTATATGGATGCTCCCGAGGACTAGGGATAAGATGACATACTGGGTCAATCCTAATTAAACCAGTGTGTCAAGATACCCCGAGTCTCCTAGGCAGCCATATAATGCGACCACATACCTAATCGGTCCCAAAGTAACTTGTACGAGTTAAAAGTGTAAATCTTAACGATCAATGCAAAGGATGTCGTCATAAGTCACCTGCATTGTGGTATCTTCGAGAAGATCCTAATCTTCTTGAAGGTACAACCCTGCAGTTGTCTTATGCCGTCAACCTTTAAATCTGCCTCGAAAAGATCTACTTATTAATAAGCGTTACGCACATAGAGTTAAATTAAATTAAAAGACGTTCCCCAAAGGTTAGCCTTTCCCGATCCTTGGATTCTTCTTCATAGGATGACCTTTCGCAATAAAACCCATTACACAGAGGAGTTATTAAGACCAAGGTCTCATCACGGAGTTCATAGAATATACATAATTCTAAAACAACGGAATTGGACAATATCTCATAAACTTCACATGAGATTGCCATCTGAACCCCATTAGGTTTATATCAGTTCTCATAACTGAATTTATATCATACTTATAAGTATCAAATATAAATGATTCAGAATCCAATTAAATGTTGTCCTGTCATAATCAGGACTAGGGATTAATAATTTAATTCAGTTTGTTTAGCGTTCTGCTTAGGTATATTTTAACCCTATCTTCCAAAAAGATAGTTACCTAAATTTCAATTTAGCTTCTGATAGAACATACTGGAACTGCTAAACAATCATAAGAATTCAGTCTTATATTCTTGCAAAGCTTACATTGATAATCACAAAAGTCTCCAAATTATATAATAATAACAATGCTCTTTAGATCATTTGAACCGAAGAAGGTCAAACTATCAAGATAAGAATATAGACACATAAGTAACAATATCAATTTCCATTCCTTTCAGAACTAATCAAATACATTTTATGCATTCAGCATACTTGATACAATACTCAACGGAAGAAGAACATCTTTCCTCTTATAGTACATTTAAAGAAATTCAAACTGAAATTCTACTTAAAATCAAATCTAAACAATCTGATCATCCTATCAGATCTGCATGCTTTTACCACTCACGGCAACCATCTGCAAAAATAGTCAACATGGGTCAGTTCGATGAACTGAGCATGATAAGCACTAACTCTTAAAACAATTGCAATCCACCAACTGTTTTCATTAAACAACCTGTTTAAATGAGATCAATTCACCAAACAAGTATACATATTTCAGACTATGCTGATGTAATACAAAAATGACTACAAACATGTAACTCTATTATCATTACAGAATAGTCCTAAATACTTCCCAAATATTTCATCACAATATTAGAAATCAAGAAGAACGAAAGTATCCAAATCATTTATCCATCTGAATTCCAAAAACAACAAACTTCAGACAGATCATTTCATTCAACAGTAAAAGGAATATCATTACAAATCATGATTCCATAAATAGGATCAAAACAGTTCCAACGGTTAGATAAAAATATCAACATATATTTTCATAACAGAAGAGAAAGAAAACAAGTCATACAAATTTCCCTTCAACAAGTTCATGACTGTACCATTTCCTTAAATGGAAAACATTCACCTTACATGCATACGAAAAAGTCAGACGAGTCACAAGAAGAATCACTGTTTTGTTAACATCAAATATAACAAAACTTCTGTACAGTAGCTATCACGCCAACAGTGATGACTATCTACCAAACAGACTCCACATGACCTGCCACATGAAACAGCCAACAAGAAGATATTCCCCACATCGCCCGTCGAGGTGCAGTCGACGGCTCATAGTTCAGTCAAGCTCAAGGCAGGATAGTCATGCAACAGAATACGTAAACACGACTACAATCCCATACATTAACCTACAGTCCCCTTCTAGTTCATAATAAACACTACAAGGCTTTCGGACCCAAGGTCGAAATCAAAGAGCTTCAATTATTCGCAGTCAACAATAGACTCCCTAGCATTGAGCAATAGATGTTTCCCTAAGACAATGCCGAGGTAATCACACAGAATTCCCGCAACAAGCACAGCCTCAAACTGACTGGAATATACAGAAAGTAAACATAACATGTCTATTCTCATCTGGACGCATTCAGAGTTTAAAGTATGATATTCGCGTCTCACTTCAACAGAGCCAGAACACATGATAACTATCCATACTCACGGAACTTCCACAGTGACAAAAACAACAGTGTACCAAATCAGGTTTACTTTGAGGCAAAAATACAGGTTACCCTCCAAGATTCAACTGAATCCGAACAACAGTAACAAGATAAATAAATTAAATGATTCCATCTGTGCCAATCAATGGTACACATTTAAAAATCAGGCAAAAGTAAATCTAAATACTGATTTCAAAACAAGGAATCCGACTGAACCCTTATCAATTTTTCGCACAAGTTTGCACAGAATGAAAACGTAAAAATACACCCAAAGAGTCTGTACCACAAAATCCTTGCAACACGAAGGTATTCTTACAAAATAACAGAGGTCGTAATACATGTTATTCCTTCAAGTCTCTGGCACATCAATTACCAATATTCAATTATATTTAGCTTCAACAGTGGTCCAAATATATGAATCATTCAATCGACTTCACAGAGTCGTTTCGATTACAACAAACATAAATATATACATATTGCATACTGTCAACGGGTTGAAACCCATAACCACAACCAACATTTATCATGACAGAGCTTACAAATAGTTCAATAAACTGAGCAATCAAACAAAAGTCCATCAGTATTCCTTTCTACGAGTAACCACAACCAGCATTGACGGCAAGTATCAACAACAAGCATCGACTACGAAAATCAATCAACAAGCATCACAGTAGCCTGAACCCAGCAAGGGAATCATGCACGGGTTCTCACAGAGCAGGATAAGTACCCTTCAAGCATACGTTTCACAGGCTTACGCCGGAATGTAAAACGTAATAAAACAGAATAACAGTTCGAAATACAACACACACCCTTCAAGGGTTAAATTTGAAAATCGAACAGCAAGAAGATACAGTAACAAAATCACCCGTAACTGCCATAAAATCATCTAAACCCATAAATCATTTGAACAGAGTTGTTCTAATGAAATCACTTGAAAGACAGCAAGATTTTTAAAGGTTAGGGCCTAACATGCCTGGATATTTGCTTAAAATTTCGAAGCAGACCACTGAAAGAGCTCAAACCTTCTCCTTCTTTTCCAAGTTAGATCCACCAACAGAAATTTACTATTTCCATGACTTATATATTTTCCTTGCCAGAGGAAAGAGCTAGTTACGCTCATACTTGCCATGCAACACCAAGAAGACTGGTGCGAAGAACCAGTGAACAGACAGAAGGAAAACCGGAGCGCATGCAAAACCAAACAAACAATCAACTTTCCATTTTGCATGCTTCCCCAAGAAATCCGAGCTCGAAGCCCGAGTGCATTGATTGCATTAATTCCCAGTTTCCCGCTCAAACTCCACTGCCACCGACCGCCATAGTTGGCGATAGACAAATGAAATTCCAAGACCATTTCCAATTTTGGCGACCTGCCACGTCGGCTCAAGATAGCCGTTATAAAACCTCCACCATATTACCTGTCTTTCATACTTATCCACGCATTTAATAACATAGAAACTGCCGCCCATGGTTCGCACCCCTTCCATAGGTCCCCTTATTCTTTGCTCAATAGTTAGGTTAGTAACTTAGGTTAGGATTTAGGATAACACCTAGTCTAACCACTTAGCACAAAGATACTAACTTAGAACATTAGCTCATAGCCTAGGTCTAGGTTAGATTAACACTAATCTAACCCCTAGGTTAAGTTTAGTTTTAGGTTACTAACATTAATAATTCCAGTTAGGTCTAACATTTCATATACTCAGAAAAAGACCTACAACATGCATTCTCGAACAGGGTTCACTCCTGTACTGCCATTAGGCTACGGAATTATATGCAACAGAATTATTACCTGGTCCACGACCAAGACCTTCCAGATATACTTCGATATCGGGAACCATTCCATTTCACACGATCAACCTGAGTTAGACTCGGGATTGGCTTTATTCAACGAATTCAGACCTTGCAACCTGTGAAAGGTTTATAATTTTTAATTCATCATGAAAAACTTAAAGCACCACTTGGATCAATACCACTGATCCAAGGCTAGGTCTTATAGATGAATAACTTCATAATTCATTCCGAGATCAGATTAAACTCAGATGTAAAATGAAATAAATAAAAGAGTCTAATCATATTCGACTCAGTCAAAGATCTGCAATCTGCAAAGAAGATACAGTACATATCAAGCATGACTTCTCAATCAAGGAACACATCCTTTTTCAAAGAAATCACATATCAACACTTGTATGCTTAGGAGGAAGTAACAACAGTTCAGGGTGTTACTGAAATTCCAATGCCTTCATGCTTTTTGAAATTGGTTTCATCATGCCAATTTCCTTCCATGTTTATCCATATAGTTGATTCTCCATCGAGCATCTCATCACTACTCCAAATTTTATTTTCATTCCAATTCCTTGGATATTCGAGTTACTTTCTTTCCCATCTCTATGCTCATTGAAATCTTCGTATGTGAAACATTTGATTCATTCTTTATCTCGATTCCAAAGTGAGGCATTTGAGTGCGATGGGAGGATTGGAGGAAAACTCATACTTTTCCTTTATTTCCATGGCACAAGTGAATAGATGAATAATCAACTCGGGGTCTCCGCAACTTCTACCGCATCTAATATTTCTTGCACGAAGTTATGATTCATCATTTCATGTAGCTCCTCTTTGTACACCTTTGAAGAATATTTGTTTTACAGCTCAAGGAAACTAGCTAGAGGGATTACCTCATCATCTTGGGACTCTCTTCACTCTACTCATAATTCATCAAAAATATCTTCATCTTCGGAGGTCTTGAATATCCTTGATTCACTTTCTTCGACATGGAAACAATGTTCATCTTCAAATGGGAAATAAAATGTCTCTATTTTTTTATTGCATCCATAAATCATTAGCTCAAAATTGGCATCATATTTTTCATCTTGCATTATCTTAATATGGTTAAAATTCACATTTTTAAGGCTTCCAAATCAGCTTCATGCTTGTCTTGCAAATTTGTGGCTTGCATCAGGAGCTTGAGACTAAGCTCGGGATCTTTAGCTTCTTCTACGACTTTAAACATTTCTTGTATAGAAATTTCTTTCAAACCTTTGACGGGCTCATCAGAAGCTGATTTTGTCTTTCCATATATGTCTTGGTCGAGGTCATCTTCATCCCCAAATGGGAATGAGAATAAATCCTCATCATGGATAAGCATATAAGCTGATTTTTCTATTTGAAGACGATCAAGAACCATTTCCTCTTCTTCATGGTTTGCATCATCTGGAAATTTGGGGCTGCCCTCTTGTAACTTGAATCTCCTCAATGCTTCTTCAAAGTCCAAATATCTTTGAGAAGGCATGTATGGACCTATCAAGATGGGGATATCCTCTTCTTCATCGGTTTCCACAAAGTGATTCATCCGCCTACTACTTGAGTATGAAATGTTAGCTTACGGGCTTCAAAATTTTCACAAAGTGTACCTCATCTTCTTATCAGGAAGTAATTTATCCATGTCTCCCTTCATTGGTATGGTTGCAGAAGACCAATTCATCTGAATTTTACCTCCCAAGTCTCGGAGAAAATTTTACTTAGCAACATTCCGAATGAGGCTGGGACATCTACTACCAAAATCATCACTAAAAATTTCTTGTCTAGAAATCTGGCAAGAGCCACTTGTGCATATTTGAACTTCCCTACAATTGATACCTCTTTTGACTCCAAAGAGTAACAAGAATCACTAGGTGGAGTCATGGTAAGTTTGAGAGCCTTGGAAACCTTTAAGGGCATCACATTGTCTGAGGCACTAGAATCTATTATGCAATTGTTTAATACATATTCTCCAATAAGAAGGGAGACGTAGAAAGGTTCAACTTTATCATTATTTAATGCACTTAGAGAAAGTATGTTCTATGAGGGAGGTGTAGGTGATTTTGGTAGCATGCCTTTGGAACTAGAAGTTATAACATTGGGTGTTAGACTACCACTCCTGATATATCATATGAACCTCTCGAATTGTTCAAGATGAGTTCACAAATATTCGCTTTTTGTAATCGCACTTTGTCTTTGTTTGCATATTCTATGAAGTCAAAGGAGCAGAGATGCAAAAAAGGGGGTGAAGGGACTAATTTTGGGGTCTGGATAGGCTTGGGAGTAGGATTTTATGTTTGAGGAATGGAGGG
Source organism: Taxus wallichiana var. yunnanensis (assembly GCA_018340775.1). Lineage (NCBI taxonomy): Eukaryota > Viridiplantae > Streptophyta > Pinopsida > Cupressales > Taxaceae > Taxus > Taxus wallichiana. Next base: position 523,005,052 of record CM031238.1, read on the forward strand.
TATTTTGAAAGGTACACTAGGATCTTTCAAAGTACTGGATTTTATGGGTGTAGATTTAGACTTGGAAGAGACATTAGAAGACTTACTTGGGATTGTGGGAGCCTTCTTATTTGCTACGAGATCAAGCTCCAAAATTATAGACTTCATGGAAGATGGAAGTGGGGATTCTCGACTGATTATTTTGTTTTGTGGATTTTCCACATGAGGATCTTCAGTCAATCTTTTTCTTTACAATAGTGGAAGGAGATGTTCCTTTCTCCGAATGAGAAGGAGTGAATACTACACATGAGAAATTGGGTGCATCTTCTTTGTATTCTTCATAACATATAAAATACTCACAAAATATGATTTGTGTATCATTCTCAAACTCATCATTTTCTAGGAAATCACCACCTTAACTTTCTTGTTCAATCTCTTCTTCACTTTCTTGAAATCTGAATTTACGTTCACGGGTGGGGCCTCCAAGGTGAGCCTTTGGGGTGTTCCTAAAATCTGATTTCTATTGCTTCTTTGGGAAGATACTTGTTCAAATAATTCCCTCTTCAAAGATGTTATCTCATTTTCCAACTTTTGCAGTGATGGATTGGTTCTCTCATCTCTAAAATGTTGGGCCTTGCCCTTTGATGGATTCTTGATCTTTCCAGAGAGGATGAGATCGTCATCAAGTTCTATAGCCATCCTTTGTGCTACTATAATGTTCCTTGGTTGGGATATTTGTAGAAAAATACCACTTCGATGATTGAGCATTGATGAAGAATCTCTTGACATTGTTTTGAGATGGTGAATCCTCTTTAGGTATCCTATGAAGCAACCATTCAAAATGAGCCACGAAGTCTCTCATGGTTTCATTTTCTCCTTTCTTTATTTGAGCCAACTGCACCAGGAGCTCTTGAAAGTCTTGATTGATTGAAATATATTTTGAAGGAATCCTTGATGTCATTCCAACCCATGATGGACCAGGCAGACAAGAGGTAAAACCATTATGCTGCTTTTTCTTGGAGGGACTCCATGAACAATCTCACAACAATGTCTTCATGTTGGACACCAAGAATTCCACATGATGTCATGAAAGTAGTGATGTGTTCTTCAGGATGTTGTGTGTTGTCACCTTTGAACTTTGGAAAGTTCTTACGGGAACCCATTGGTAGATCATGAAGAGGGGGTTCAAGAGAAAGCGGGCTGTATTCCTTCCCCATGGAACAATGGGTTGAGGTATTTCTTCTTCGTCCTCCATTGTTTTTCTTCTTCTTCTATTTCAGCTCTTGATTTGGGAAATCCTTTTCAAATTTCGACACCGAATTTTTTTTACAATGGGAATATGAAAAGATAATATGGATGTGAAAAGTCATGTGCAGAAATCAACAGTGTCTCTTTCTGCAATGACTTTCATGAATTATTTTTTTCAATATTTTTTTAAAATTTTTTTTTTTAGGACCTTGGGGTCATATTTTGGGTGTAAATGCTGCTAAATCTACCCCATGGTGGGCACTAAAAACTGTTGGCGAGAAAATTTGTCGGGTGGAAAAGCTGGTGGTTATCTTGGCAATGCTCGGGAATATAAGTCCCTCTATTTAATCTGGTGTAGCTGTCGTATATGCATGCATGAAAAATGTGGATTTCTGTGGTGGCCTTTCGACTGGGGATCCAACAAGGCACTCCATCGACCCTGCAAAGCAAAGCTAGAAATATCTTGCTAGAGAAGAATCTTTTTGAAAGTGGGGAAAGGAGTGAGAATTGAGGTAGGAGAACTAATGTTGCTGGTATAAAATTAGATTCCTGCACACACTAGTTAGAAACTTCGTCACATGCATTCATGAGAAGAAACAACTCTGCAAATAACAACAAGACCAAATAGAAGTTATCAATCACAAAGTATCAAGAAACCCCTTAGTCAAAGAAAGCTAGAAACTCCTTACATTGATTGTTTAAACAAAAGTTGTACATAGTGTGGGAATGGAAGAAATTTGAGAGTGGAGGAAAGTAGAAGAAAATGGCTATCTCCTTTACTTTCTCTAGGTGCAATACACTCTTGAGTCTACAAGATCAATCACCAACCCTTTGCAATGGGAATGACGTTACAATTTATAGAATGAGAGGTGACTTATCATCTTCCTCATGACCTTTTGAATACCTTAATATGACTTTAGGCTATTCATATTCCACTTTAAATATTTAAGTCCCTTTTATAATAGCAAGGTGACTTAAAGTTACATTATATTTCTAAAGTCACTTTTATGTGACTTAAAGGCATATCAAAAAGTGCAAACCCCAACGAAGAATTATAAAATTTGAAGGGAGAGAACATTAGGGGAGAGGGAAAAGAGAGAAGAGGAGAAGATGTTTCCCGATGAAGTTCATTAATCCTTGTTGATGAAAATCTTTGATGCGACGAAGTTCTAAATGTCCCATTGTGCCAAAATTACTCTTTGAGTGTGACTTACTATTTTTAGTAAATGCCTAGATGGGAACTTACTATTTTTAGTAAGTATTCATTTCCACTATTTTATTCTCTGAACATTCATTTGGGCTCTCTCAAAATCTTCAATACCTGTTGCCTTTGTCTCAACTGCTTTTGATGATGAATTTCCAAACATAGCAAGTCTATATAGGAAAAATTACTATTTTTAGAAAGTGTGTTTCCAGTACTTTGTTTGGGAGAGAACATAATTTTTGGACTCTTCTTTTTGTTACGATCACACCCTCCGAATTTCACATAGTTTTTCCCACTAGAATGCCTAGAAATAAATTTTGAAATTTTGACTGGTAGTGGCTTCGGGCACGGAGCTGCCATGGTGGCCATTAATGGAGCTCAAAATTTGTAGGTATGGTTTTTGTCTCTGTTTGCAATGAAAACAAATCCATTGCGATAGGTTTTTATTTGGAGCTCGTGTGTAATTTTTTAGCTTGTTTCCATTGCCGGAATGACGGGAAATCGACGAATGTGAGCCGGTGCACAAAGAGAGGATTTTGTTGGAGAAAATTATTCTAGGCATCATTTTACCTCTTTTTTGTTGCATCTTGATCACCTTGAAAAATGAGGAATTTTGCAAAATATGGCATCTCGATCCGACTTGTATCTTGTGAGATATGAAGATTTTTGATCGGGTGACTTCATGGTTATCTGGAAAAAAACCTTCATTTTCTCCCCATTCTTCATTTATTTTCACTTCATTTTTCTTTGAGGTCTGCATATTGATGTGTATTCATGGTGTAGAGAGTTTATGTGGCTATGGCAGAGCTGTTTTGTAGCAAAAATGGTGGACCGGGTGTCTGGACAATCATGCACAGAGCCATGGCAAGGTATGAAGCTGTGAAGGAGAAATGAGGAGGAAGAAACAACTAAGTGCCAGATTTAAATTTTCAAAAATGCACATGGAGGGGATGGGTACATTTTTGTGTCCCTGATGTCCCTAACCTCAGGGATGTGAGGGACATCAATTTCCATGATGGTCAAGGTGATGCCATGTGTCCTCAATCCGACGGCATGGGATTTGCTTGAAAAATGCACTTAAGGGTTGAAAGTCAGTCATGAGGGTGTCCAAATGACTCCCCATAGGGGTTGGGTGCATTTTTCCATGTTTGATTTCCCCACCTTAGGTACATAAGGGACATTAGTTTCCATGGTGGTCCTGGAGGTGACACGTGGCACCCTATCCGAGCGATTGAGGGATAGATGCTCCAAAAATGCACCTGGGGTGAAAGTCGGTCACGTGGGTGTCCAAATGACTCTCCATAGGGGATTGGCACATTTTTTCATATCTGATGTCCCCCACTTCAGGTAAATAAGGGACATTAGTTTCCACGATGGTCCTGGAGCTGACACGTGGCACCTAATTTGATGGTAGGGAATGGATGCTCTAAAAATACACCTAGGGGCTGAAATGTTGAGTCTGGAGTTCATATGAGGGTCCAAGAGGTCACATGGGGGATGGGAGAATTTTTCAATGGTTGGTAAACCTCTTAAGCTAACTTCCTAGTGTAAGTTTTTGAAACCTTACTGTTGTGGTTTCAGGAAGATTTAACGAATGTATATGTGGATTTTGGGTTGACGTTTCATGATCTAGAACTAACCAATCAGTTTAGTGTGAAGTGTTTTCTAGATTTTTAATTTCTATGATCTCTTAGTATGTTGAAGGAATAGAATGTCTTGACGACTTAGTAGATTTGTGTAGTTGAGTCTGTCCATAGAAATGGAATGAAAGGAATTCTGATTATCTAATCATTTCTTTAGTTGACTTGTGCACCTATAGCTAAGTCATGTCATCCTTATTTTACACATTCTTTGAAATCAAACCTAGATGGATCTTTTCAGTCTATCCAAAAGACGGTTTCTCTCACCTCTATGAGGTTGCGAATGTGAGTCGATCTTACTGATTGTTTCACTTTTGTCTTGAAAGAATGATTAGGCCTTAGTTGTAGGAAGCACACACAAGAAGGCACGCAGAGGAGGGTATAAGGAGGGTTTTTAGAACCTATGATGCATTCCCATAGATCAAAATCTAGAACTTAGCCATTTTGGACCTATCGGACAAGACACATGAAAAACATGACCCGAGTGGATAAGGTGCCAACCTGGTGACGGGGTGGCCTGGAAAGAATATAATCTATGATAGAAGATTCTAGAATCCCATCATGGCAAGGAGTGGTGAGGTCAAGCCTAAAGGAGAATGCAACTATAGAGGACCACATTCAGACACTTGGTGCCATATTTGAGGCTGCAAAAGAATGAGTTGTCACTTCAAGTGCCTATATATACAAGCACTGTAGAGGAAAGAAGGGGGATTAACAGAGATAACAGAGCCTCGAAGAATTACTACATGGGAACTTAGTTAGCTTGGGTAGATGAAGTTAGGAAAGGATGTATCAAGGGATGGGGTTTTGGAAATTTCTTTTGAGAGCATTAGCTGTATGAACCCAGATATGATGCATGACTATGGTCTGCCATTCTGTGGAATTTTGTATTAAGCTTGATGAATGTAATGAGGTTACCAGTTTATATGAATATGATCAGTAATGATTCTAGTGCATTTACATATCTTCATGGTTCATTTTTATGCTTGCTTATGAGATGAATATGAATCCCTATGCATTTTCCTTTTTCGTTAGATTCAGTTCTTTAAAATTGTTAAGTACTTTTCTATTCGGAATGAATGCATTAATCTAGAAGCCATTCTGAGCTCTATGATCCTCACATGTCTTGTTCCCACTCATTCCCTTATGATTAGATCATATATGTTTCCCACTAAACTCACATAAAGGAGAGACTTGGCACCTGTGCATGCCTCGGGTGAGAGCCTAGCCCACATTGGGTGATAGGCCGATGCGCATGGGTTCCTTGTTTTTGGTGGGTGAAAAATAACTACATCTTAGTTCCATTTTCAGGACCTATTTTATAAGTTGTAGTGGGACATGACATGCGTCATGATCTATGCAATGAGTGATGAAAAATAATTTAACCTTGGAAGGTATTGAAACTTGGTTTAAAAGCATGAAGGATGAATTTTCTCAGAGCTTTAGTACTGGACCTGAGTTTGATGCACGTAGATGGGTAGAAGAAAACCTTTATCATTAGTTGAATGAAACCTTCTTTTACTATTTTCTGGTAGAGCTGTATGAATGGATCTCAGCATATGCATCTAGATCAAGGTGGTATTATAAATCATGTGCGTCGACCCAAGAAGAATTCAGAGGTTACAAGATGCGAGATCAGATGTGGACTCATCCCGTGGATCATTCTTTGGAAGGGAGTGTTGGCTAGCTACACTGTAGAATATGATATTTCCACATATTCTTGTTACGATATTGCTGAGTTTGAGTTTCGAGGGGAACCCAAAGGATCATTTCTATGTGTTATTCCCTTGGTGATGAAGATCTTGATCGTGACCATGAGTTTAGAGGCTTTTCTAATGGCTGACTAAACCCTTTTGAGTGTTAGGCGAGGAAGCTAGGTTGGAGGAAGATGACAAACATGAGATGGACCGAGAAAGAAAGGTAAGAAAGGTGATTCAAGTATAGTGATGTGCCTAAGAGGGAGATTGCTAGAAAGCGTAATGATACAAGTGTGATGGATTTATGGAGGCAGATGTTGTGGGAAGGAGTTGAGGTTCACGTGGAGGATGTGGAACTTGAGTAGTCTGTGCTACCCCATCTTGGCAAGCACGGGGAGAGAGGAACCCTCGGATTCTAATGATAGTTCATTAGATGAAGAAAGAAGAGTCGTTGAGCGCATCTCGAACCCACCTAGTGACCAAACCTTGGTGCTTGGTTTTCTAGATCAAGGAAGAAGTATTGTTAACCTGGTTAACATCGGTGGAAGTAATCAATACATGAATAAGAGGTACAATTTTTCATTTCCCACTTCTATGGCTTCACATTCTATTCCAGTGTTTGGAGGTATTTTTTGATAAGGAAAAAATTCACAAGGTTTTGGTAATGCATCGGGGAGTGGCACGGGACACACATCTGGTAGTAGCTTAACTTCATAGACCATTGGCACGTAATTTAGTGGGACATTGGGAACACTAGGCGTGACCACTTCAAGCCCTTTATTGGGAGTGGGAGGAATTGGAGGTGGAAATAGTGGATATGTGGGCACATGATCTGGTGGAACTGGTGGATCCGGTGGAGGAGGAAACACTAGAGGGAATCAATGATCTAGATCAGGAGGACAAGGGCCACAACCACCTCCTCAAGTTTTCTTTGAGATGTCTTTACACTTGCCAAATTACCATGGTATAGAAGATGCTGCAGAGCACGTGCATAAGTGTGAGTTACCATGGCATGCAAAGGGGATCACAACCCTGGAGTAGAAGGCCGGTAAATTTGCAATGACATTGTAAGGGCACGCACATAGCTGGTATAGAAATTATGACCCTCATCAAATGGTTGTGGATTATACCGCATTGAAGAATGATTTCCTGGAAGAATTCCACATACTGAGTTTGAGTAGAAGAGCATAAAATCTCTCAAGGAAATCCAACAAGGAATGATAGAGAGTGTATGTGAGTATGATGTGTGCTTTAAGAATCTTTTGTCTAAGTTATCATATGATATTCACCCTTCATAACATGCTCAGTGGTTTGTTGGAGGGTTAATCACACCTCATAGAAGGGCCTTGTCTCATAAAACTTTCATGAGCACCCGTGCGAGGTGTTGGAAGCTACTCTACGTGCCGAAGCTATTGGAAGTGTTGACACTAGTGTGAGATCATTTTTGAGGATCTAGATCATTGCCATGGCTAAGTAGCTAGAGAAGTTATCTACAAACTTGGTTCCAGAGACTCGCGATGGAATGTGGTGTACATATTGTGATGTGGAGGGACACACAAAAGATAATGAAGGGATATGCACTCGAAAGGTTGTCATGCGCCATAATGGTGGATTGTGAAATTTTTCATGGGGACCATGATGCAAGTAGGTGCCCCTCTGCTATAACACATAATCCACAAGAATGTATCTTGTTATTACAAAATATGCACATCTACATCTCATGACACTAAGGATTATAGGCTAATTGATCAGATTCATGATGCTATTGATCTTGGTGTGTGCCAGACTATCCTTTCTAGTAGTTCAAAGAATTATGAGTGCTGTTATGAAGAGTGCACAGATGGAGGCGTACGCAGAAGAGGATTTCACAAGGGATTCCGTGGTCATGGTAACCATGGAGGAAGAAGTGAGTTCCCGCATGGAACCTGTTTTAACTATGTCTCTACTGAGAACATTACAAGCACGAGTGTCCAGGACTTATTGCAATGCTCGTGGTGTGGAAAGAAGCATAAGTATAAAGAGTGCCCTGAGTTGTATGAGCATATGAGTTAGTAGAACTGGAGAGACAAGGGCACTGCCATGGTAAGTATTAAGAAGGCTGACACATAGTGGCTACCACAGGTAATGCATGAGTCATATTTAGAGCTGAACTTATGGTGAAAATGAGAGTAGAGGCTGCACATGCGAAGGAGATACCTAGGTAGAGGAATCTGGTTTCAAGAGAGGAATTAGTGCATGGAAGTACCTAGTCCCCACTCATTAAAAATAAGTCTACCGAGGAAACCATGTACGTCATTCAAATTTTACAAGGGGAGATCCTTTGTCTTAAGGAATAGTCGAGAAAATAGGAATAAAGAAGGGTTGTTGAGGCACCAAAGGATGACCTAGATGAAGTCAAGGAGGTGTGTAAAATGCTAAGGCAAGAGAATGTTATTCCCTTGCTAGGGGCATGGTTGAGAGAGAAGGTACCACGTGCCAGAGAGGAGCGCAAGAGGGAGGTCTTGCACACAAACCTTCCCCCTCACAGCCTTGATTATGACAAGGAGATCACATTAAATGTAGTGGTGGATGGGTGGTGAATCTTTGAGTAATAGCTTCATTGACATAGGCACAAAGGTCATTGTTCTTACCTTGGACACATGACATCAGATGGGAAGACATGTATTGTAACCATCTTCAAATGTGTTGTATATGGTAAATAAAATGAAGGCAATGCCCATTAGTGTCTTGAAGGATGTGGCTATTACTATTTAGGGGCTAAGTTCACTTTGGGAACTTTGAAGTCTTAGCGCTCACCGAGGTAGATAATTTCCCAACATTACTTTGGCGTCCTTGGTGCTATAAGAACAATGTATATCTCTAGTTTAACAAAGGCTACATAAGCTTTGAGAATGAGGAGGAACAAGTCATTATACCCCTTGCTGATGGAGAGTCCACTCCCTATACTAAACCCGGGAGAAGAAGTCTTGGATAGAATATATGTGCACTCAATCAGATATCCAGAGACAATTCATCCTACAGAAGGATTCATCCGGTTTGATGATGCTCGATCTATAGTGATACCACTAATATAGTATAGTGATAATTGGGTGCATGGGACTTATGAATTGGTTGGCTGGCATCTAAGAGGATTGATAACAAAGGTGACCAAGGCACGTATAGTTCGGTGCCTGGGAGGAAAGAAAATAGCTAAGTATTTTGGAGGAGACTTCCCGAGGTATTTTTACAAGAAATGGAAGCTCGGTGGAAGGAGGATGAGCGACGTGGAATGATGAGTTATATCTTACTCGAAAAAACAAAAATATGGTGAGATACACTCAGTGAGAGCCTCTTAGAATGGCATGAGGTGAGAATTGTCCTCTCCATCTGGTTCTCTCGAAGCAACGTGCCCACCGCTATTAAGGACTACCATGGGAAGGAACCCACCTCTTTCCATATCCAAGAGTGTGAGAGGATATGGAGAGAAGGCGTGGAAGCATTACCACCATAATTATGGGTACAAAATTTATATTCTACACTGCGAGGTTGTGTGTGTGCTTTGTACATACATTCGAGACTCGCCATCAAACATGTAATTGGCAAGAGTTAACAGTACTGATCTTCTTCAAACCTTGAGTATATCAGAGCACCAAACCATTAGTTGATAAGGCATTACAGTTGTCAAGTGCCTTACCATGGGGGATAGTGCATATGGTGGAAGATAGGCTACTTTGGACTTGCTAGGATAACCTAATTTGGTTGTGTGCTTTGAAGAAGAAGAGGAACCGAGAAGAGGTCTAGTTTCAGCACGCGTGTGTTTATAAAGAGAAAGGGAAGCTGGTATATATGATTGATTGGGAGGAAGTGGAAAACTTGAATGCTAACCACTCTATGGGGATGCATGAAGTGTTAGACAGTTCTGATGAATGGGTGCGCGTGTACCATGAACTATTAAAAAAACAAAAGGTTAACATTGGATTGGAAGAAGAGCCTAAGGAAGCCATCATTGAAGATTATTGGGTAGAAAAATAAGTTTCAAAGATCATTGATCTTTTGTGTGAATTCAAGGATTTATTCCCATGCGGGTACCACGAGCTTAAAGGAATCCACCATTCCTTGGGGGAGATGAGGATAAAGTTGAAGGAAGGTGCACGCCTAGTCAAGAAGAGACCCTACCGGATGAATCCCAATTTATGTGTAAAGGTAAAGGAAGAAATTGATAAGATGATAACATTTGGTATCATTGAAGTGGTGGAGGAATAGAATGGATAAGTCTAATGTTGATCAACATAAAAAGGATGGGCGAATTAGGATTTGCATGGATTATAGGAATTGAATGTGGTTTGTAGCATTGATCCTTTTCCAACCCCTTTACCAAATAATATTTGGAAGGATTCTTTGGGCACGAAGTCTATTCCTTTACGGATGGATTTTGGGTTACCACCAAGTTTGGATTGCAAAGGAATATCAAATAAAAATAACTTTCGCCATTGAGTGGAGAAGCTTTGCATATATGGTCATGCCTTTTGGGTTAAAGAATGTGCACGATGTTTTCTCACGCATTGTGTACAAGAATTCAGGACTTCATCCACAAATTTATTCGGTATATTTGGATGATTGGATGGTTTATGGGTTGGTTAAAGACCATTGTGATAACTTGAGGTTGATGTTTGAGAGATGTAGACAATTGAGGATATCCATCAACATTAATAAATGTGTTTTTGCTACTCCATTTGGGATGTTTTTGGGACACATCATATGTAAAGAGGGCTTGCTAGTAGATCCTGCCAAAGTTACAGTTATTGTGGGATTGGGGGAGCCTACTAGCCAAAGCGTAGTGTGTGGATTCCTTGGCCATACAGGGTATTACAAAAAATTCATCAAGGGGTATGCCAAGATCACCACACCTTTGGAATAACTACTTAGACACAAAAGTGCCTTTCAGTGGGGAGAGGCGCAACAAAAGGCATTTAACACTTTGAAGGATAGGCTAGTTACCTCATCTATTCTACATTTCCCATCTTGGGATAGGCCTTTCCATGTCCATGTGGATGCCTCTAGAACAACAATTGGAGAAGTACTTACACAACCTGGTGAAGGAATTGTGGATCATCCTTTGTGTTTTGCAAGCAGGAAGTTGACACTAGAAGAGAAAAATTACACGATAACTGAGCATGAGGCTTTGTCAATGATCTACGCACTTCAAAAATTTAGACAATATCTACTTGAATCTCCCTTTATATTTTACACCGACCACATGGCATTGAAGTACTTAGTAAACAAAACCATTTTGTAAGGGCGCATATGTCGGTGGGTACTCTTGTTTCAAGAATTTGAGTTCACAGTAGTGGTAAAACTTGGAAAGAGCAATTGTGGGCCTAACCATTTATCAAGAATTAACTCAAGGGAGACACACAAAGAGAATTGAAGAGACTATGCTAGACATGCAATGTTTAGGTTGCGGTGCATGCCCTAGGATTTAGAGAGAAATTGCAGTATTTCTTAAGGAAGGTGTGGCACCTAAAGGAATGAAGGTGTTGGATAGAAAGAAGTTAGCCATACGCACTATGCCCTACATGTTAATCAATGGAGATTTGTATAAGATGGGCCATGATGAGGTTCTACATTGATGCGTGCTAGAACATGAATGCGTCAAGTTATAATGGAGGAACCACTTGGTGGGATTGCTAGAGGACATTATGCATGAAATGCAATTGTGTAGAAAATTCTACTAGCAGGGTTTTGATGGGAGACTATTTACCAAGATTGCTTTGAGTTTTGCAAGGCCTGTGACCATTGCCAACGCCTTGGAAAACCTAGAAAAAGGGATGAAATTCCCTTGTGACCCATACCCAAAGCATGGAACCATTTGAGAAGTGGGCCATTTATTTTTTGAAACTAATCTCACCAGCCGATGCGCGAAGGACTGGTTCACGATATATAAGTACTTGTACTGATTATTTAACATGGTGGGTAGAGGCAATTCCCACTAAGGATTACACCACAACTACAACTACTAGGTTTTAATGGGAAAACATAATCAACAAGTATGGATGCCCATTGAGCTTAACAAGTTATATAGGTACACACTTCTAAATGAAACGGTTAGGATTCTATTAGTAGAATTCATGGTGGCCCATCACAAAACTACCCCTTATCACCCTCAAGCAAATGGAGTTCAGAGGCATTTAAAAAATACTTAGTCACACCCTTACTAAGATATGTGATGTTGGTAGGTAGGGCCGGGATGATAAGGTCTCAACCGTTCTTTGGGCATATAGGACAACCTATAAAGGTTGAACAAAGCCACACCATTTCAATTAGTGTTTAGTATAGAGGTTGTCTTACCAGTTGATTTTATGTTACCTTCATTGCGTATATAAACGCATAGAGGGTTGGATGATGAACAAGCAATGGACGAGAGGATAGAATGATGGCGATGAAGCTGGATGAAACACGATCTCTAGCTAGGTAGAGCCAAATGACTAAAAAAGTAAAGAAAAAGCATGACATGATTGTCACATTAAAAATAAGAAGTTTAAGGTTGGGAAGATGGTGTTGTTATATGATTCAAAGTTTCTACGCCATCTTAGGAAATTGAAAGTCCATTGGTTGGGTCCTTATGTAGTCTCGTACATCCTTGATTCAAAGGCACATGCCGATTTACAAGTGCTTTGGATGGGATAGGATTGCTTGGACATTTCAATGGGAGTAGGTTGAAGCCCTACTATAAATAAGGATTTTTGGTGTTTGTCAATAAGGTAGTTTTTCCAGTTAGTTTAGAATTTCCTTTATGCATTTTCCTTTATGTGTTTCCATTTCGTGTTGTTTTCCTGTTTTGCACCTTGGGTGCCAGTAACCTTATTACTTTTTAGAGTTATGAATGCGCAGAGGACTGCACATTGTTTTAGTGTGGGGTGGAGTGATAAAGGGAAGTATGGAGAAATTTCAAGGAAGATTGTGTTGGTAACCTGGTTGAGTGGCCCTATTGGAAAAAAAGTGCATAGGTGGGAGAAGGAAGGTTAGTGTCAAGATAAGGCTACATTGAAAATCCACATATAGAGGAAGAAAGAAGCACATAAAAAACACGAGGTAGGTGAAAGCAAGTCATGAGGATAGAAGAAGTACCTTCGACACTAGTGATGCGTGTGCAAGAGTCTCCTGTCAAGATGGATTGGTTACATGCTAGAAGGTTGGGAAAGTTTCCACGTAGGATTGGGTGTGTAAGTAAGGATGCTAAAGTTGGGTTTTGTTTGAAAAAACCACATTAAGTACAACCATAAAGCGGTAGGTGGAGTAGCCTTTAATGTGAAAAAGTGAGAAAAACTATAAATAGAAGGGTATACACTTCATTATTTCACATTGTGAATGTAAGAGAGGAGATCTTTTGTAAAACTAGGGTTTCTAGAGTTGATCTGTGTGAAGAGAAATTTATAGAACTCAAGCATAAAAGGTCATATTGATCTAAAAACTAGAGGATAAGTGATTCACGAGCATAGGAAGTAGTGTGGAGATGCACCGTCAAGTGAAAAGAAATCTTGGTCAGGGTTTTATTTTTACGGCACGAGTGTGCAAAGAATTTCTCCACTAGTTAGAAATCTAAACTTGGGAAGAAGCAAAGTGTAAGATGACGTTTACAAAGCCATCCAAGAAACTAGCTGAATCATCCAAGAAGGGAAAGAGCAAAGGCAAGGGTAAATGCAAACAAGAAGAAATTCTTGCAGATACAAATGAGGAGTGATATGCAAAAATGCAATACATGATGGAGTTCTACTTTGGAAAGAATGGGAGTCCACCTAAGAATGATGTCGGTAAGTGATTACAATCATCGCTCAAGCATGATTGAAAAGGAGTTGGCGCTAGAGTTGGTGCACCCAATGAATAAAAGAACATCAAGCAGATTGCCTATCTACACCAACAAGGTCAAGGTAAAATTGGAAAAGGTAGGTCTATTGCAGCTTTATGAGTTTCCATACTTTGGGAAGCTTAAGTGCTTGTATCAATGGTTGATGGCACATGTACATGAGGACTATTTCCATTTCGCAGGCACAAGATGCACATAACCCCTCAACTCATTTCACACTTCATAGGCCTAATCTGTGAAGGAGACAACTTAGAGGATGACCTGTGCGATGAAGAAACAATTAAGGTGACCTTCACCGCCTTATGAGTACAAGAAGGGGTCGAGATATTTTGACATCTCAGACATTAGTGACCCAGTAATGAAAATGGCCATCCACCTCATCACAAAGCTGAATGGGAAAGAGAGATGGATCCAGGTGAACAAGCCCTAGTTAAATGTCTGTAGGAAGATCTCGGAGGGCACCATCTACAATCTATTCACGTACATTGCCAATAAGATTATCAGCAACGCACAGAAGGGAATAAGATCCTATTCGATAATGTTCTATTAACCATAGTGTTCTCGGGAATCGAGTACGGTGCTCATTTGACAAGTTCATTTGGGAATACCCTGCTGAAGACCCTTCACCCGCGAAGAGGTACAAAAATACACTTGTGATAGCATGACAATAATACACAAGGCACACCTAGAGAAATGGTATATGCACGTAAGGAACGCATTTGGGGTAGAATGGCGAATTCCTTAACAACTTCCGGTGACCACTAGGGAGAAGCGAGTTTGCGGTGTACTAACACTTCGCATTGGTAGATTTATATTGACAAGTGGCACTTGGAGCCCTTGGTGTAAGCTCCCCTTTTCCTTCATGGCTCAATTCTTCCAAGCAAGGGTGAACGGGTTTAGGGAATCAAAGAAGTTGGGGCCCGATCTAGGTAGTCTAGATTGAGAGCATAGAGAGATGTGCAAAGGGTTGGTCTACCCTGGTAAGCATGCATACGTTGAAAGATACGTGTCACAGGAGGTGCACATAGTAAGACCCCGACATTACCAATTACTGGAAAGGATGCGGTTAGGATTTACCTTCACATCAGTCGGAGTTTGAAAAGGGTACATACCTAGAGATTGAGGTGCCCATACTTGAGGACCCCCTTGGCGGGAAGAGGCCCACACCTAAGAGAATAGAGAAGGAAGAAAAGAAGAAAGAACCAAGTATGGTGGAAACATAGGCTATAATTAGCCTTGGGCCAAGTACCTACATACAAAAGAAAAATATAACCATAGTCAAAGAGAAGACTCCAAAGCTTGAGAAGCCATTAAGCGAGGAGGAGTCATTAGGAGAAGAAAGGACCGCATCACCTACACTAGAGTCTTTGGTTAGGAAGAAGAAAAAGATGATGAAGGATTCGAGTTAGAGCACACAGAGAGCTTGAACACCTAAAAGGGTGAGAAAATGATGATGAAGGAGAAGAACCTAAGGTAAATCAGAACAAACCATCTATAATGTGCATGACTCCAAGGAAGAAGATGGAGAGGAGGTGAAGAATGAATTCATCTTCATGCGAAGAAAGGATGACTAAGAGGAGGAAGGTTCCCAGGATGAGGAAGGAAGTGAGGAGGTAAGTACAAAGGGGTCAAGGACCTCAAGACCCACAAAAGAGGAAGTAAACAACATGATAGAAAGGGAGGTCGAGAAGATAATAGAGGCCTTGGTTGATCAAGAGTTGGAACATAGCATGGAGTTAGTACTAGAGGAATTCAAAGAAGAGAACATGGAAAAGAGTCATGGCAACACTAGTGGCCCCATATTAAATGTAGCTATTCCTAAGGGCACACACATAGGGAGTAAGTGTAGAGGGAGAAAGGACAATGATGGGTTATATAGATGACCCCAACAAAGTGTTGTGTGATCATGAGGAGAATGGATGCCTGGAAGGCATGATCAAGGAGTGTGAAACAATTGTGGAAACCTTGAACATGCAAGGGGAAGGATTAAATTTTTACAAGGTAAACATGTTAGTCGGTGATCTTTTCCAGAGGGCACGAAGCTAAAGTGGATGCTTGGAATAATCTGGAGGCCGATCTACAAAAGAATATCCCCCTCTTGCTTCTTTAGATAGCACAATTCCCCTTCTTCTTTCTTTTACCCATTATTTTTCCCATTCATTCTTTTCTAAGACGTTAAGTCTTGTTGTAATTTTTTATTCTTTAAAGAGGTTTCTGAGGATGGAGAAAAGGTGAAGTGTGGGGTGATGTTGGGCCCCTGAAATAATTACTAATTCAAGATGGTGCATAAGTGCGCATGGTTGTAGGAAGTGCACACAAGAAGGCATGTAGAGTAGGGTCTAAGGAGGGTTTTGTAGAACCTAGGATGCATGCCCATAGAGAAGAATCTGGGACTTATCCATTTTGGACCTATCGGGGAAGGACACATGAAAAACATGAGCCAAGTGGATAAGGTGCCACCTTAGAGACAGGGTGGCACTGGAAAGAATATACTCTACGATAGAATATTATAGAATCCCAACATGACAAGGAGTGGTGAGCTCAAGCCTAAAGGATCATGCACCCATGGAGGACCACATTCAAACACTTGGTGCCAGATCTAAGGCTATAGAAGAATGAGTTGGCACTTCAAGTGCCTATATATACAAGTTCCTACAGAGGAGTTAGGAAAGGATGTATCAAGGGATGGGGTTTTGAAATTTCTTTTGAGAGCATTAGCCGTATGAACCCGGATATGATGCATGACTGCAATCTACCATTCTGTGGCATTTTGTATTAAGCTTGATGAATGTAATGAGGTTACAAGTTTATATGAATATGATCGTAATGATTCTAGTGCATTTACATATCTGCATGGTTCTATTTTATGCTTTCTTATGAGATGAATATGAATCCTATGCATTTTCCTTTCTATTTGATTCAATTATTTAAAAGCTGTTAATTACTTTTCTATTTGGAATGACTGTATTGATCTAGAAGCTTTTCTCGAGCTCTATGATCCTCGCATGTCTTGTTCTCACTCATTCCCTTATGATTAGATCATATATGTTTCCCACTAAACTCACATAAAGGAGAGAATCGGCACCCATGCATTCCTTGAGTGAGTGTCCAAGTGCTTCTGGGTGATAGGCTGACGTGCATGTGGTTCCTTTGTTTTTTGGTGGGTGTAAAAATGACTACAACAAGTGAGTTTTATTAGGTCTTGTAGCTAGGGTTTTTACAAATTTGTTTTTCTCTAATATTTAATACATGTAAAAACTTTCTAATCAATGTGTGCAGGCATCGACATTCTACCCACATCATTTATCTTCTCATCTTCATTCCCACTCCCTTTCCCACTCTCAGATCAATTTATTCCCTAGCAAGAAATTGTTGGTTTTTCCATAGGGTCAGTGGAGTGCCCCTGTGGATCTCTAGTTGAAAAACCACCATTGAAATCCACTTTTCCACACATGCAAACATGACAGTTGCACCATTCAAGGTAGAGGGACTTAGATTCCCATAGTGTTGTTAGGAAAACCCAAAATTTGCACTTAAGACAAATTTTCCAGCCAACAGGAAGCTTATCAACTTTCCCATGAAGCATCTTCATGGTGGGATAGATGTAAGGATGAGTTGAACATTGATGAAACAAATATTACTTGGGATAAATTTAAAAGTTATTTTAAGCAACGCTTGTTTCCAAAAATTTATTATGATTAGAAGATGACTAAATTTCAGAACTTATCCCAAGGAAAATTAAGCGTGTGAGACTACTTGGAGCGGTTTACTAAACTCTTTAAGTATATACCTTAGTATCAAACTGATGAGAAGTTTATAATATGAAAATTTATCTTGGGATTAAATCCCATTATAGGAGGAGAGGTGGATGTTCACAGCCAAACAACTATGGAAGGGGTTGTTGAAAAAGCCATAAGGCATAAACAAAAATCAAAGGCAATTTCTGCTCATAAGGAGGAATTCAGAAAGAAAGTTCCAAACTCCTCTTCATCATCTCTTGCACCTAAGAAGGGACCATGGAAAAAGTTTGGTATGAAAAATAAGTTTATAATTGATAATAGTAAGAAAACAAAAAACACACTACCGCTAATGTACAAAATAATTTTACCATGAACAATAATAGTGGATGAAGTGTTATGGAGGTCAGAATGATAACTTTAAGGATGGAAATAAATTTGAGCCTAAAAAGGGACATGTAGGAGGCTATTACAATTGTGGCAAGGATCATTATGCAAATCAATGTCCTTTGAAAAAGGATGATTATAATCAACAACACAAGATACATGCTGCAGTAGCTGACAAATAGGCTAAAAAGTAAGTCACACCCATAGAGGTTCCAGGTAAGTTATTTGGCATACCTGTAACTATTATTTTCGATACTGGAGCTACTAAATGTTTTATTTCTAGTAAATTAGCATCAAAATTAAAAATAAAAGCTAGAAAAATGGATAAATCATGGGTTGTACATTATGGAAATAATGTTGTTCATACAGTTAGTATGTGTCTTTTTGGAGCAGTCCTTGATTTACCTAGTTTTTCCATAGAAGTTGATCTTTATGTTGCTCCTTTGGGGTCTTATGATGTAATCATAGGTGTTAATTGGCTAGCTAAGCATAAAGCAAAAGTTGACTATTTTGAAAAACATATTAGTTGTTTAGATGACCTATAGAAAATAACAAACATTTAGGGTGTAAAACATGAAATTTCAGTTAGGAAATTGTTAGCTATGCAACTTAAAAAAGCCAAAAATAAAGGGTTGTACCTTGTATGTAATGAAAATTTCTGAATCTACTGAAGAAAGTAGTGATTTATTAGAACGTTATCCACTATTATGAAACTTCAATGACATGTTTCCGGAAGAATTACCAGGTCTTCCACCCAAAAGAGAATTTGACTTCACAATTGAAATAAAACCTGGAACCTAACCTATTTCTAAGGCACCTTATAGGATGAATACTATTGAATTAGTAGAGATTAAGACATAGTTGCAAGAAATGTTGTCTAAAGCTTTGATTAGACCGAGTGTCTCGGCTTGGGGAGCACCGATAATCTTTGTGAAAAAGAAAGATGGAACACTTATATTGTGTATCAATTATAGGATGTTAAACAAAGTAATGATTAAGAATAGATATCCACTTCTTAGAATTGATGATTTGTTTGATTAGATGCATGGTGCATCGGTATATTCTAAAATATATCTTCGATCTAGATATCATCGGTTGTGAATAAAAGATGAAGACAATCATAAAAATACTTTTAGAAAAAGGTATGGAAATTATGAATTCACGGTCTTACCATTTGGATTAACAAATGCACCTGTAACTTTTATGGATTTAATGAATAATATTTTTCAAGAATACTTGGACAATTTTTTTCTTTTATTATTGGATGATATTCTCATATACTTTAAAATAATTGAAGAACATCACGAGCATTTAAAGATAATTTTGGGAATCTTGAGAAAGATACGGTTGTTTGGTAAGTTGTCTAAATATTCTTTCTATGACATGAAAGTGCACTATTTGGGTCATGTTATAAGCAAGAATGAAATAGTTGTAGATCCCTCTAAAATTGTAGCTATAATTGAGTGGCCTGCACCAAAGAATGTACATGAAGTTATAAGCTTCATGGGTCTTGCTGGTTACTATAGGAAGTTTGTTAAAGATTTATCCAAAGTTGCTGCACCAATAACTTCATTACAGAAAAAGGATAAGAGATTTTTATGGAATTAAAAATGTGAATCTGCATTTAAAACTTTAAAGGAAAAGTTAGCTTCAACACCTATTTTGGTTGTACTTGACCCTAATGGAGACTTTATTGTTATAACGGATGCATCTGGGGAAGGTCTTGGAGGTATTATGATACAAAAAGATCATGTCATAGCTTACAAAATTAGAAAACTCAAGTTACATGAGCTGAATTATACTCCACAAGATCTAGAGCTTGTTACCATTGTTCATGCACTTCAAGCTTAGAGGCATTATCTGCTTGGTAAACCTTTTAAACTAAAAACTGATCATCTTGCATTGAAGTATATTTTTACTCAACCAAATCTGAATGCAAGACAATGAAGATGGTTAGAATTTTTATCTCAATATGATTTTGACATAAGTTACATTAAAGGTAAGGAAAATAGGGTAGCAGATGCTCTAAGTCGTAGGAAGCACATTTCTACTCTTATAACGTTAAGAACTCAGTTTAAGGATGAGGTAAAAAGTGTTATGGAATTTGATTCTTATTTTCAGCAAGTAAAAACAACACTTGCTGCAGATCCAAATGATGTGAGATATAAAGGTTTTCACTTTGATAATGAAGGAATCTTATAGTTTGAAAACAAGGTATACATACCTTTGCTAAATGATTTAAGAAAGAAATTATTAGCTGAATTTCACAATTCACCTTTTTCTAGACACCCTGGTATTACAAAGATGCTTGCTGATATAAAACAACAATATTTCTAGAAAGGGATGAAAAAGGACGTGATTAACTTTGAACACACCATTTAGAATGTGAATGTGTCAAAGTGAGAATATGCATCCAGCTGGTTTATTGTATCCTCACACATACCACAAGTACAAATGACAAGTAATAAGCATGGATTTTGTACAAGGGTTGCCTATGTCAAGAAATAAACATGATGTTATTTTAGTTGTTATTGATAAACTAACAAAGGTAGCACATTTTATTGCTAGTAATCTTAAGGATGATTCACCTGTTTTAGCAAAAAGGTTTGTACATGAGATTTTTAGATTACATGGAGTACCTAAATTGATCATATCTAATAGAGATCCAAGAATGACTTCAAGATTTTAGCAAACACTTAATACAACTCTAGGAACTAAGCTGAATTTCAGTTCTACATATCATCTAGAAACGGATGGACAGACTGAAAGAGTTAATCAAGTTTTAGAGGATATGTTACAAATGTATTGCATGGATCAACAATATAAATGGGAAGAGTACCTTCCATTAGTTGAGTTTACGTATAATAAAACATATCATGCCTCTCTGAAGATGGCACCTTTCAAAGAATTATACAAAAGGAAATGCAAAACCCCTGTTAGTTGGGACAACATTGAAGATAGAGAGGTAATTGGACCTGAAATCCTTATGGAAATGGAACAATAAGTTAAAATGATTCGTGAACACTTGAAAGAAGCAGCAGATAGGCAAAAGAGTTATGCTAACTTAAAGTGGGTTGATAAGAAATTTGAACTTGGTGAGAAGGTATTTCTTCGGGTTAGGCCGAAAATAAGTTCTATTACTTTTGGCAAGACTACCAAGTTATCACCTCATTATGTGGGACCTTTTGAAATTGTTGAAGTAATCAACCCTATAGCTTATCATTTAGCATTACCTCCTGCTTTATCACGAATGCATGATGTTTTCCATATTTCTTTTCTTAATAAATATGTTTTAGATTTATCACATGTGTTAAATTAGAATTCCTTATAGGTCCAAGACCCAGGAATAATCATGGTTAAACCCATACGAGTGCTGGAAACTCACCAGCTACACTTAATAAATCGTGAAATAAGTCAATGTAAGGTCCAATGGGATCAATTTAATGAGGAAAATGTAACTGGGAAAATATTGAAGATATGAAAACTACTTTTCCATTTTTTTTGAATAGAATTGATTCTGTTGACTGATAAAGTTTTAATATTTTATTCTTATTATGTCAATAAATTTGTCAGTTTTGGGTAGACATTACATTATTTAAAATGGATAGCTACATTAATTCTGATTATGAAATTTAAAATATAGTTTTGTTTTGAACATATGAAAGGAAAGATAATAATTTGATTTGTCCTTGATGTAAATTGTTTACCTGTGTTAATCATCGAGATGATGATTCCTTTTAGAGGGAAGTATGTAACATCTTTGAATTTTTTTAGCTTTTTTCTCTTTACATTACAAACTTTGAAATGTGATTTTTCCTAAGAAGGTGTATTCTTTTGACTATTGAAAATCATGCTTGCAATGGATAAATTATTTTCTATTCTCGAGATTCATTTTGTTGTGTTGATGTTTCTTGAAAAGAAGCCATTATTTCTGGTATTTTGAAAGGTTGTAAATCGGTATCATTTCTTGCATACTTATTTTATAATAAAAACAAAACCTTGGATCAATTCCATTAATCCAAGGTATGCTTCAGTTTTTCTTACCGACTCGGTTTGATAACTGACACTCGAATAGAAGGTAATAAGGGATTGAGTATTTGTATGTTACAATTTATTAGACCCTTATTTTGGTGTCCTTTCTTTGCATTTTGCTGTAAATTTTGAGCTCGGATCTTCTTGTTAATATCTTTGAGATGTTGGACGGCGTAAGAAGGATAAGGACCTACTATAGGAATTTTAAGGTAAAACCTTAGTCCTAGTTGTTAAGGTCTATCCTAACTAGATTCTAACCTAAGGTAAATTGGACCTACCTTATATCTATTTCACACTATCCATGTTGCATCCTAATCTAAGTTGTATGCTTTACAAGTGTGGGGTTTGGAAATAACCTAAGGTAATGTAAGACCTATCTATGACCTATTACCTAATACTAAACTACTATGGGTTATGACTTATTCTTTGATGGCAATTTTATCTTTGGAAATGTTGAATGACCTAAGGTAAATTTTTATCTAGCCTATGGTCGAATCCTAAACTAATGTCTATCTAACCTAAACTAATGTTAAGATGAAAGGGGACCTAAGGGGTTGCATGGAAATTGGGAGGTGGTGGTGACAATTTATATGGAATTTAAGTGATTTGATTTTGAATTTATGGGACATGGTACTACCAGTTTTGGCGGAGGCATGAAAATAGAAGGAATGCCCAGTTGGCATCATCACTAAAATTTAAAATATGCATGCATTAGTTGAAATTAAACTCGCTAGTTTTAGATGGCAATGGCGTGGAGTTTTAGGTGGGAGAGTTGAATGTAATGACATTAATGAGAATTGGTCTTGTCAAAAAAATAGCCTTGGAAGTTGTGCAAAAGGATTTTTGGGAGGTTGTTTGGTCATTCACTCATGGCAATTTTTTCTCTGCATGCGGATTTTTGGTTCTTCGAACCAACAGTTCTGTTTTCAATATTTTGCTATTTTTGGCTCCTTTGGACTATTTTCGATCCAATGGAGGTATACGAGGCATAAGAGGAAGAAGTTTTGGGTTGTTAACTTTGTCTGGAAAAGAAGGAACTATGGAGGCTTGGCTTGAAATCTTCTTTGAATCAACAGAAGTACTATTAGGCATGATAGTCTCTACCCATTAAGCTGTTCTGATTTTCTCTAAACATCTTCATAAAAACAAATTTTCTCTTGAGAAACAATGGGTTTTATTTTGTGATGGTTACCTTGTATTATTGCTTGAAATTTCTCTATATTTCGATGAAGAATATCTATTAGATAATATGGAATGTGAATCGTACCTTAATTTTGGTTGAGCCTTGAATAATGTCGAATATGTGTGAATCTTGCCTATCTGCTCAAAAGGGTTTATGGAAATATATTGTTGCTATAAGTTTTGAACTGGGTTTGTCTGTTATGGTTGATAGGAGGTAAGAAATGTATTCTTCTCTATCGCATCGTGGTTGGTGGAGTCTTATTACTTCTATTGGAACTGTGTTGATATGGAAGCTTGGATTAAATGTTATGTGGACTCAAAATTGTTTGAAAACAATAATGAAAATGTAACTTCTTCTTGAAATTTACTATTGAAACTTTCATTGCTTCAAACCTTGTATTTCAATGGAAGCTGAGTTGAAAAAGGGTGTTTGGATTTACTATTTTTGTGGATTCAAATTCATGTGGAAACAATAATGAATGAGTTATTTATCCTCTTACCCTTTCAGTTAAAACTTAGTTGTTTGAATCTAGTTCCTTCTATGGAAACTATGTGGTAATGGTTACTTGGATACTAAGATTTTGGAATTATCTTGTTTGAAGATAACAATGAACAAATTCTCCCTTTTTTGAACTTTATATGTTTTTGGGTTTTTCTTTAAAACTCTGGAAGACTGAACTAAAAGTTGGATAAATGAAGTTTTGTTATATTTAAGGATTTTTTGAGAGAGTTGGTTTTGTCTGAGTTGATATTTGGTTCTATTCATGTTAGCTCTTCTCGAGCTTGCAAGATGTCAATCTCGTTGTCTTTCTTCACTTTCAAGTTAGATAATGATTGTTTAGACTTGTTCTTGATCTGGGTAAACCTCTTAAGCTAACTTGCTAGTGTAATTTTTTGAAACCTTACTATTGTGGTTTTGGGAAGATTTAACAAATGTATATGTACATTTTGGGTTGATGTTTCGTGATTTGGAACTAACCAATCGGTTCAGTGTGAAGGGTTTTCTAGATTCTTCAATTTCTATGATCTCTGAGTATGTTGAAGGAATATAATGTCTTGACGACTTAGTAGATTTGTGTAGTTGAGTCTGTCCATAGAAATGGAATGAAAGGATTTTGTTTATCTATTCATCTCTTTAGTTGACTTGTGCACCTGTAGCTAAGTCATGTTGTCCTTATTATTGCACCTTCTTTGAAATCAAACCTAGATGGATCTTTTTGGTCTATCCAAAAGATGGTTTCTCTCACCTCTGTGAGGTTATGAATGTGAGTCGATCTTACTGATTGTTTCACTTTCATTTTGAAAGAATGATTAGGACTTGGTTCCTCTAACTGAAACTTTTGATGATTGGGAATGACTTTTGAAGGTTGTTATTTCATGTAAGTTGTTTAGAAAATTCTTGTTAATACATCTCCTTCTTGATGTGGATAATGTACTATCTGTTACTATTATTGCTTCATCTTTGGGAGAACCTTATTTTGAAATCTGACTTGCATAATGCAGTCGCATAATTCAGATTAGTATCTTCTAGTGCATGTTTTCTATGTTTAAAAGAGTTCAAGGATTTGTGTTTGGGTCTGTACCAGTCCTTTTATGACCTTCTTTACTTGTGAAAGAATGTTGGAATCCTCTTCTAAACATGTTGATTGACTCCTTTCTCTTTTACCCTCTGAGGTAAAGTTTTCATCCTTTGTTTTCTTTGGAGACTGTAGGAGATTATATGTTGCACTCTCTTTTTTGAGTTGTGAAATGATATTCAAATTTTACTGAATTGGAAGGGAAGTTCTAATTTTTTTCTCTCAGTTTATCCTTCCCTCTTCTATGTTAATCTTGTTTATAGATTGGATCGGTTCAGTTGCATTACTTATTCACTTGACTTGTATTGAAGGAATCAATATTTGTAATGGGTGATTAATGTTATATGCCATTTATTGAGTGAATACTTTCCTAATTCTAATGTGTGGCCTAACTTGAGAACTTAGGCTATATCTTGGAATTTAAAATTAGGATATAGCATCTGAAATGGGAATCTCTTATTTTTATGTTGTAGATGATTCATCCTAAAACCTTTCATGAAGTTGGAATTAGCTTGGTTGTAGATGTCTTTTTATGAAATTGTGTAATGTTGAGTTTGATGGTTCTTGCTTCTTAAAAGTAACACTACTTTTGGAAAATATTGGAGTTAGTGTCTTTATTTCTAATTCAGATTGAATTACGTAAGAAATAAATAGTAAGTACCTTTAATAGAAGGAGATAAGTAATTAGGATGAAATGTTACTTATCTAATATAATTCTTTATAAGAAAATAATTGCTGAGGAGAGCTGATTATATCATGATCTTTTATAAATGTTAATTTGGTTGATATATTGTTCTTTCTTATGATTTATCTATCTATTGGCCTTGTTGTTTCATAAAAGAAAAGTTTGTTTTATGAAATAGTTAGTTGAAGGCACATTGTTTTAATGCTTAGTGCTTATCATGCTCAGTTCAATGAACTGACCCGTGCTAGCAATTTTTGTAGATGGAATTTGTAAGTGATAAAGGAAGGAAATAAATTTTATGATGTATTGGTTACTTAAAGTCTGGATCTTTTATGAAGAAATTTGATTCATTATTGAAATGTATTAAAAGAAGAAAAGTTGTATTCTTTATTGATCTTGATGTTGTTTGACATGAAATATGTCTGAAATGTATGGTCTTGTAAAATGTGTATTTCACCATGATGAATTGAAAAATATTGGGAGTTACTTATACTTGTTATGTCATTTTCCTTGTGCATTATATGAAGGAAATTTGTAATCTTATCTTCATTGTTTTCATTCTTATCTGAATGGATCCTTATTTTTAGTTGTCATTAAATGAGTTGGATGGATGGGAAATAGTTACAATATCCCTTAATTAAATGCAACTTATTAAGTTGGCATGCATTGATGTTATTTTATCTAATTCTGTATGGTTTATTAAAATATGTTAATGAAATTATAACTTAACTATCATGACTTGTGTAATGGAAAAGGGTATAACAAACCCTAACACTTAACAAGAAAGAGGAAGGTTCACTTCCTCTTGAGAAATACCTTGATAGGTTTAAAACAAATGTATGGTAAATATGGAAATTTATCCATTAGGATTCATATCGACAAAGTCTATTATAATAGAACCTGTTTTGGATCTTAAACAAACTAAGGCGGGTTGAGTTATACTAAGAAAAATCTTATTGATAATGTTGTTCTATTTTATTTAACTAAATCCAAAGTAGGAGGTTGATGAAATAAAAGTAATCATGAAGTTTGGCATTACAATAACAACTCAATTGAGGTGAAAAACTTAAGGGTTGTTGGAAGTAGGGTTTAACAGGTTGCTGTAATTTGAATCTTAATTAAAAAATAAATAGGTGTAAATGACCTCTTCTTGAGGTGTGTACATCAAGATGGGTAGTTCTGTCGGATGTTGGCACATGCCAACTGTAGAACTATACCTTCATGAAGACTAGGGTCTTCACAAGGATACAATGTTGTAGTTGACATGTTCAAACACCCTCAAAAGTATTGTATCATCAAAATCTACATAAACCTAGACTTGATCTTAGTTTCCCTCTAGGTCAGATTAGGGATATGATTTAGCATAAGAAGTGACTCACAATGACTTAGGGTAACTAGGCACATCCAATCTAGTTAGGTCGATTGAGTATGTCTATGTACCCTAGGTCATTACGAGTGGTTCCTATACCAAATTATGCTACTAACCTAGGTTAGGGAAAGCCTTGAATAAGTGTGGTGGCGAAGTAAGTGAAGACCATTCTAGATAAAAATGGGTGGGGTGAAGGACTTATTCCATCGACGAGTATGCCATCTAGGAATAGTACCATGAACAAGATGTTAGAAATATTTGGCCAAAGTATTGCAAGTCTTGGTTGTGTTGTCCTAAGTCACCTAGTTTAAGAAATGGGATTCAGATGAATATTGGTAACAAATATTCAATTAGGTTTCTTAAAAAAAACACTCAATAAAAAGAATAGGGTAAGAGAACCAAGTATACTTAGTATACACTTAGTATTCAATAATTTAAATTAACATGAGATATCGGTTAGAAACCAAGTCATGAAATGAGAGATCGGTAGTTCACCGAGTCATTACAGCTGCATATAGTTATCTGTTATGAGATTGATTAACATGGAATGTGTGTTTTAAATTATGAATATTTAGAACAAAGAACATTATGTAATTTTTTCCCTTGTTTCTAAAGTCTTAAAATGGGAATGTTACAGATTGGGAGATACGATGATAGGTGTAGGTAGAATATGTGATGGTAAAAGATAGAATCATATATAATGTGACCTAGTGTAAATGTAGAATGAGAGGATAGAAGGAAAAACTAGGCTCATATACAATGATGACTTGTGTAATGTATGCCATGGATATATAATCTAGGATGATGGAATGTATAGGTCATGCAAGTGCAAGTGCAGTGTGTGGGGTTTAGTATGAACCAAATAATTAGGGCGTGTCACTGGGTAATGAGGGTGTGATAATAAATGATGAAAATGTTGATGTGTGAAGAAATGAAAATGTATGAATGCGAGAGGTAGTGATGCGATAATGAAGGAAGGGGTGGGAGTGTCTAATGGCTATGCCCCCTCAACTATTTAGGAAATAGGAATCACCCAGAAAGGTCAAAGGATGGATGTCCATCAACCCATATATGAGAGGAGGAAAGCATAAAAGGATGCTCTAATAATGGCAGTATAGGAGATAATTGTTGTGTAGGGGAATGAAGACGATATGCATGCAAGGGGTGGATATAAGACAAACATCGTGGTGTAGTAAAGTTCATAGGTGAGGGACATCAAGGAGATGTCATGCATAAAGAGGAGGATGATCGATGTGGAATAGAGTGAGGCAGTGAGTGGTGGCGAGATGTTGTAGTGGTACAATTTGCCGGGAGGCCTATGCCGATGTGTAGGACTATAGAGATGGAGTGATTGGAAAGAAGATGAAAGAGGCGTAGGAGGTAATGTAGATAACCTTGTAGTAGTTGTGTGGGGAAGAGGAGAGGATGTACAAGCAACTAGACTAGAAAGTGAGGATGAGGGAAGTGAAGAGTGTAAGAAAGGTTGTTGTTGAGGTGAGATGTGGGTAGCACAAGTTTTCCCCTTATGATGTGGGAAAATTGGGTGAGCGGAGCATAACGTAGAAGAAGGGCATGTGTCAAATGAAAGGAGACCTAATTACATGAGTTCTCTAATAATATGGCTCAATGTGTGGTAAGAGTCGTATGATTCCCTCAAATGTGGTGGTAGTGGTAGAATGATGGATCACGATAGTGGATTGGTTGAGGTGGTAGATAGTGGTGATTAGATGGTAGATCAATGAGTTTATGACAAAGCAAGTGGCCAAGAATGTCCTGTGGTGTAGCAGTGGAAGGAAGAATAAGGGGTGAAGGTAATGGTATAACTATTGGGGTAGTAAGGGGGAGGCAAGGGATGAATATTGTGTAGGTTTTGTAGTAATAGTGGGATTATGCGAGTTAGCGACATCTTTAAGCTATTCGATCTCAGTATGGAGAGATGTAATTATTTCCGCCATGGACTGACACTATGTTTGTAGTAATTGTATAATGGCGGAAACAATTGCATCTCTCCAAACATAGATCGTTAGAGGGTCATTAAGAGAAGTGTCAAAGTCATACTGGACCACTCGAGATACATGATAGGCAATTGTATATGGGAGGTCATCTAGATAACCATGAATGCGTAAAATGTACATGACCATGGCATATTTCTCATCCATAAAGGTGGGTAATGGGCATCCCTAAGCATACCAAATAGTGAGGTTGGTGTAGACACCAGTTTTTGGTGTGACACCTCTCATTCATCCCGCATTTATTCTCTTTCATGCAAATTTCCCCAATCACTTTTCTTTTTCCTTATTTGAATAAATCCTATCCATTTATTCACCCAAATTTAATTAATTATCAAATGGGATCTATATGGGCCCATTCGATAATTAAAATTTTGGAATTATCTATCATATCAAATTATTCAATTCATGGGTAATAATATACCCATCCGACACTCCACTCTTAATTTAAAAAATGGAATCTATTATCTCACCTACCCATTCAAATCATGCTCCCCACTCCACCTAATAAGTCAAACCATGGGCCCCGCGTGATCACATCATGTCTCTTAACCAAAGTTACTTACCCAACCCCAGTTACTCGTTAACCCCAATCTAAACTCATCTCTAAGCTATAAATATTGGTTCTTCCCCCTCTCTAAAGAGAACCTAGACCAAGATTGGATTGAGACCAAAGGATGGACCGGAACCTAGACTAGAACTAGAAGAAGACCCAGAAAAGAGGAAGAAGAATCGATGTATGAAATATCTTCTTACTGAATTTTTGAGGGAGAAATATTTTCCATTATTTGTCATCTTGCCATCCTAATGCCCATTTCATCTCCATATAAGAGCAAAAGCTAAGTCTCCTCATCATTTTAGTTATTTTTCCTTTTGTATTGTATGATTTCTGCAGGATATCTAATGTTCATCATTTATTTCTATCTTTCTAGACATGGGGTTGACATCCTCTAAGGGAGTTAACATCCTCTTGGAACCAGGATTGTCTGGGAAACCCCGCATATTGTTATCTAATCTTATATGTTTTAGTTTTGTAGATCTATCTTCTTTTATCACATACCCATTTTCTCTATGCCCATATAAGTCATCACCATCTCCAAGGTACTAAGCTCTTACATATTCGACGTTGTTTTGTGTTTTTTGATTCCTCGTACACTAATATGGATGGGAAGAAAGAAACACCAATCAAAATTTAGCATTACTGATGGGATCGAACCTAGATCTGGTCATTTTTTTGTTACTTTACTTGTTTTGCGTAGGTTTCGTAAGTATAACAATTATTCATAACTCTCATCAATTTCGATATCTCTTACACATATTTCATTTTTGAATCGCTTGTTTATAGAGTTTAGTATTATCTCCCTCCATGTGGTGTCTTTACATTAAGTGGTTTTGGTCATCTTGGAGGTAAGTGCTTCTGGTTTTTAATCGGTTGTTATTTGGTCATTCATAGTTAGTATCGATTGTATTTTTATCATTAATCATAATAATAATATTAATATTAAATAAATAATAATAATAAAAAAGGTTCTATTATCCTAAACTATCCCCTACCTAACACCCCATTAAACTCTCTACCCAACTCCCATATGACTTACTCTACTTCCCCTTGATTTGACACCTTGACCGAGTTATTGCCATTACCATCCCCGCACACCGAGTTCTATCCTCAACACCCCTCCACTAACCATTCCACTCGACTCCACACACCTCTCCCACCTTGGTCGAGTCATTCTATTATCCCACATGACCGCATATCCATCTCCTTCACTGCCGAGCTCTCATCCTCACCCAAGCCACCATAGCACATCCCACCCCACCACCCAACCGATGCTACACCTCCCATCACAACCGACCTAAAAAAACTTCCACCTTACTCTATGATTCCTCTCCCTTCCCAAAACTCCCTCTCTAACTCCACTCACCAAGACCCTCATTATTCTCGACACATTGCACGGTCGATCCATCCTCATCCCGACCCGCTCTATCATGTGCCTCCTCCTCAACTCGGCTTAAACTGAGCCATCCTCTACACCTCCCAAACATCCACCCACGCCGAGCCCCCATCCATCTCTCCTCCCCGAGATCTTATCTTCTCTCCCATGTTATTTTTCCAGTTCCCACGTCCCATGAATTTCTTTACTCCCAATGGAATGTTAGAAAACTCCAAAGATAGATCACATAAAACTCTGCATTTGACTTGGGTATCATGCAGTAATCAGAACCTATTCTCCCATTGGTTCAACATCATCTCGCAAAGAGTAATCATTTTTAAGTTTTGAATTTCCCTGGTCTTATCCTACATGTAAGGTCTATCCTTGGGTATTCGACTATCCCTCACTCTAATCATGTCTCCCAAATACTCCTCACCTCTCCATATTCTCCTCTATATGAAGCTGTGGTTTAGTCGAGGTTGTACATTTGAAAGGAATGCACCGAATACCCTGTATGCGTCTACATCCCTCACCAAATCTCCAATTCATTCTACCTATGTAGCTCGACTCAAAAATTTCACCCGACACATACCGACCCATGTGGAATCCTCCCTTCTCCATGCATGCTTTCCCCGACCATGTGGATCCCACCACGTGAATTTTGCATGGATCAACCACACACAAGTTGAATTTCGGCAAAAACATCTTATATCAAAACACCACATTTTCAACACATCACATTCATGAATCATATTAGGATAATATAATTTATTTTGAGTCATATGCACCATTAATTTTATTTAGAATATGACATTATACCTTTAGTTAATTTTCATTTAGCTATGTATTAGCATAGTTAATTAACACCTTATTTAATTTTTATTTAGTCGTCAATTAATTTTGTTTAGTTCATCACCTTGTGAATTGATTTGTGAATATTAACGCTTCATCAATATTTAGTTCAAAATAGTTTGTTAATGCCATTAAATTCGAATAACAACGTTAAGACTTTGGAATTGTTTTTCTATTTTATTGACCATGTCCACTAATTGTCGTATTTGATTTTGCAGGTGAATTCCAAAACATTATGACCATTAAATTACACCGTTAAATATCATTTGTCGAAACATAAAACACACCACAAATCATTTTCATTAACCCCTTATGTAATTTTTAATGGTGCATTTTACGGGTAACATCATCGTAACCTCGTGACATTGAAATTTCGTCCTTCAAAGATAACCATTGAAATGAAAACATTTGGACTCTCTTTTATCGGACCTCTTCTTCTACAGTCATAAACGGTTCCATTTTAGGGTACCCGGATGTTATAGATCTTTGAGTGGCACTTTCAAAATACGTCTCTATCACTTGCACTTAAATAACAAGGAAAAGTGTTCTCCAGGTTTTTCTTGTTTTTCTCTATTTTCTCTTTTTTTTGCATTAAACTTTCCCTTTTCGAGTGATTGTTTGCATCAAATTTCACATTTCATTTTGGCTTAAAAAGAACCTTTCTTTTCTACATCTTACTTGATCACATAGCTTAAATAGGGGTTTAAATCTCTGCATCACACATTTTACCACACACTGCCTGAAACTTCACAAAAAAATCAACACATCAAAACATTCCTTCCACCTAGTTCACTGATTGGGACTTGAACACCCAACAAAAAACCACTTCAGACATCTCCTAAGCCAAAATTACCTGAAACCAGTCTTAGAATTCTGTTCTTTAGGCACCTTCTCTATCCATCTTACTTTTTTCCACATCTCGTAATTAATCATGATGATTAAACATGTATTGCTTGATTTATTTATTAAAAGATTTCATAGACAAATGTTTCTCTATTTTATACTGCGGTCACTCTTACTCAAGATGAAACAAAAAAACAATCCACTAAATCAAATGACATCACTTCCCCTAATGATATCTCCCAACAAGATTCTAAACTCAAAATCACACCTTCAATTACCCAACACTTAGTCTCCATAGTCTCGCTTCATGAGAACCATGCCATCCAAGATTGTCCCTATCTTAAATCTAATCCTCATATCCCTCACCAAGCCAATCTTCCCAAACCAACCAAACCACCATCTCTAGATCCTTTAGAAACTCTTAGAACACTCTTAACCCATGTATGATTTCATATTTCCTAAATCCCCCACAATATCTCAATCCTCCTAATCTCCTCAATTGGTGGATCACATTCCATCCACATCCCTTTTTTCAATTCTATTTCATCCTCCACTAGCATGCCCATCAAACAATTATAGCCTTTGAATACCTACATTCCTACCCATCATATGCTCCAAAAGTCTCAACCCCTTAACATTCATATCCCTACTTATCATTTACCACAACAACTTACCCAACTTCAACGAAAACATCATGTCCATATTATTCAAAGTGAATATCAACCCATGACACATGCCAATCCTTACCAAACAATTCCCCACACACCTACACATCCAAAAGTTTATCATACACCTTATCAAACAATTCCCTAAATACCCACACATCCACAAATTTATCATTCGCCTTATCAAACTACATTTCAAACCACACAACCAATCCAATCCCAACCTAACATCATGTCAACTTATCCAATTCACGCTTTAATGAATTAGTTGGCCAATTTAGAAGCCGTTACCTTAGCACCCAAAGATGCATTATCTTATGAACAAATATGTAACAAACCGATTCATCTATCGGTTCCAATCAAACCCTACCCTTCTCATTAGAAAATTCCTGAGTTTACTAAGTTCAACAAGCAAGGAAGATCCCCAACAAAGCATCTCCACACATTTAAACACACATGTTGTCTTATTGCGCATGATCACGATTTATTGCTTCACACTTTCCCCATGTATTTATCCGGTCCTACGTTGGGTGGTACAATAGTATCCTACAACATTCCATATTCTCTTTCACCCAACTTGTGCAGTTGTTCTTAGAACACTTTTCTATCAATATTGCACACAAAACTACTATCACTGACCTATACACCATCCAACAGTTTGATGAAGATCCCATCACTAACTTCGTCGCGCACAATGACATGGTGTTATAAACCAATTATCCTTCACTCTTCTACAAACCAAACTCATTGAAATCTTCTCACGTTCATGTGCAAAACATATATCGTCTACTTTACAAGTCCAATCATTCTGAACCTTTGATGAAGCTTTCACAATGGCTCACAAACTCGAAACCCATGCCATTGAGCAGGTCATCTTAAACTAAGTTCAACCAAACCTAAAGTTGAATCTACTAAACCATCCACACATAACAACACATTTAAAAGGTGTGGCCAACGTTGTGGTTATTAATCCCTTGTCAACATCTACATCTAGCACATGGCCTCAACAACGAGCCCCTCAATCAACAGCCAACTACACCCTCTTGGGAGAATCATATAGCTCCGTATTTGATAAGTTCATGTCCGTAAAATCCATCGACTTCAACCCATATGACCCATGGACAATTCACAAGCCAATCCTATTTGGTATCATGAATCCCACTATTGTAAATATCATCGGGTCAAAGGTCATGACATTGAGAAATGTTGTTCCTTCAAATATCATGTCCAACAACTCATAAATCAAGGGGATATCCAAATCGATAGCTCCATTACTCAAAATTTACCTAATCAACCACCAATGAATCAAGCCAAGCCCTTTACATCTCAACTATCAAATGCTTATATGATTGATACCCTCAATCAAGATCCTATCTCGTTGACAAATCCACATGTTACTACTTTGTACATTATTCACACTCCTTACTCAAAATATTATGTATCTACAACTATCACACCTATAACAAATTTTACTAGTTGTACTAAACCTACACCTTCTTCTACCCTTATCACATCCACATCAACTTTGACTATACCATCTACTTCACACAATTCAACCATGCCCCAATCTATCACATCCGACACACCCTTAGCACCTATTTCAGCCCCATTGATATCCACACCTATCCCCACATCTCTCACGTTTATGCCTTCACCAGAATTTTCATTAAAAACACCTATTACTACACCTACATCACTCATCTCTACAACCATCCCGGCTAAACTCATTTCTACCATGTGTACCTTTACAAACCCACCTCCAACATCAACCCCATTATAAAATATATCATTATGAGCCCTCAAAAAATTTATGAAGCAACCATTCTAACCTACTTCTACGCCCGATAATACTCCTACATTTGTTGCATTACCTATAATGTATACTCCATTGGTTACTACATCACCTACATCTCCAAATATCCCAAATATTCCTACATCCCTATTTATAACAACTACCCCTATATATATCATATCAAAAATCCACCTATCCCTACTGTGACATCTTTACATATATCTTTTCACATGAACACATCACCCGTTATATCCCAATACTCTTTACTTAATCCTTCTATCACATGACCAAATCCTCTTGATCGTAACCCTATCAAAGATACCCTTTGAAACATATATTTAACAAACACCTCCACCTAAGTCAAAAAAATATGGTTTGCATTATAAAAAATTAACTCTTTCCACACCAAAACCTAAACAATCCACATCTCACATAGATCCTCTTTATCCATTAATTTACTCTTCTTATTTTAGGAAATTTTCTCCATCAATATCCACACCACCATCATCGATCCTCCGGTTGATATTATTATCATACTTGCTAAGGGTAAATATTCTCAATCAAAGTCTAAGGCTCATGGAAAACATCCCCGACAGTCCCTTGTGCATCCTCGTAAACATTCATATTTTCCCTCTTTTCAACAATCTAATGCCACAACATCTATTTTAGGATCAGTCCCTCCATCTACAACATCTTGCAATGATAAATTTACATCCAAACAATCCAATCCTCCAATCAAATTTGATTTGTCATCCAAGACATATAATCTACCCATCCAATGTACATCCTCACCTACATCCCAATCCAAAAAATCCAGTCCTCTAACCAAATTTGATTCACCCCTCCAATCTATATCAAGAACTAAGTCCAAGCTAAAAATCATAAGAATTATTTTCCTTTTAACACTTTGATGGGGCCTTATGCAGATATCCTTCAACATTTAACTTAAATTTCTACCATCATGGTTCCTCCCATTAAATCCTTTAATCCCTATGGTCCAAATCCATCATCGTTCAATCCTAATTATAGTTGTGCTTATCATCGTACCCAAGCCATGACATCAAACATTGTAATGCATTTTGAACAATCGTCCACAACCTTATTGAGAAAGATGATCTCCTCATTCAGGGGAAATATCCTTCATCTACATTTAATCCAATGTATATCCCATCCACCAGTTTCCCATGATTCCTCCATCCAAAACATCCCTTAACACCCCTCTTACACATAACATTCCTCCTAAGGAAGGTCCTCCATTGTTCATAAATAATACTTATCTTGCCAAGAACACTTGTGATATCCATCAGTTTATCCCATCAAAATCTAAAACAATATCATCTAAACTCTTTCGACATCCTTTCACTCCTCCACATTTAATTCATTGGGAAGTAGTATTCCCTCTCCCTTGAGCATATCATCCATACAAATCCCTTGACACTAGGGGAATTCACTCCTTGAAATTGTTTTATTTACCTCTTCCAAATTGATCCAATCTAAATTAATTCTATCCAAATATTCATCTCATTCTAAGTCCACCATTATGGCCATGTTTGTCCTTTTGTGAGGGACCATTTTTGTTATTTGCTTACCAAAGTCCACCATTGTGGCCATATTTGTGTCTCTTTTGGGGCACCATCTGTTTCATTAAGTCCACTTTTGTGGCTATTTTTTCCTTCTATTGAGGGACCATATTTTCATTTTCATTAAATTCCACCATTGTGGCCATATTTGTGTCTCTCTTGGGGCACCATTTATTTTCATAAAAATCCACCATTGTGGTCATATTTTTGGTTCCTTAAGGAAATTGTTTTATTTCCTGCTTATCTATCACATCTAATCCTTTGCAAGTTATCATCTCATCCTGTCACAACTTCTTTGGCTTCCCTCCTTGGTGGTAAACTAGAGACAAAACCTCTTAATGCATTACACTTGTGACCAGTCTATTGTTAGCATATCTACCAATGAGCACTTAGTCATATCTTTAGATCATTCCTCCATCATTAGCCCCTTCCATCTATCATGGTAATGATATGAATTATGTGGTCTACCATCACTACTTTGATATGACCTTGAATATGAGTACCATGGCTCTACTCATAACATATTAATTATGGATAATTTCTCCCATCTAGTGAGAAATCCATGATCATTACATCTGTCACCCTCTCATTCTCCTATTGCAGTCATGTAAAGGGTCCAGGGGTGTCTCTTGTACATTCATTATCCCATCCTAAATGGTCTACTTAGCTATCCCCATCTCCCCCATGTAAAGCTAAAATTAATTCATGCCAAAAGCAAAATCAAAGTTATAAAAATAGACTAATCCCTCGAAGGGACAGTTGTTCATGCAAAAAGAAAAGAAGAAGAAGAAAAGCATGCAAATCAAAATCAAAGAAAAATCAAAATAAATATACCAATCCCTCAAAGGATAGCTATCATACATATTATTCTTGCCATCCATATTATGTATAAAATAGATCATACCCTCAAAGGATGGCTACTCTTTTATTATGGCATTTGGAAGGTTTCCTGCATTGATCAAACTTCCTTTTATAAACATCCTTAGAAAGCTTCTTGCATTGATCAAATTTCTTCTATTGTTCTTTCCATTTCCTAGAGATGGGGCATATGCATATGGAACACCACCTTTGGAGATCCCTCTTCCCATGTACAAGTTACATCTCCAATCCCTTTGTTGTGTCGACATTAGATTTATGAGAATATTTCATCCATATTTCCCTCATGATATTTTGGTATAACTAACTATCATTGATTATATGTTAATCCCTATTATTGGCTGCAAGTGAAATGCCTTGAGTAGTACCTTTTCTTATTTACCTCCAATCTGGTTCAAAGCATAGTTTCCCAGTATTCCCTTGCTATAACTATGTTTCATTCATCTCATAGAGATCGTCTTTTATCAAAATTACATTAAATTTCACACTATGCACTCTATATCTATCCATAATATCCATGAACACTCTCGCAAATACACTCTTCACTTTGTGAATTCTATTTGATCTTCGTTACAGTTTGTGAATCCTACTTGAGGATCCTTCTCAAGGCGAGTTCATTATCCTGTAGCTTCTTATCCCCCAACATGTTCAACAATATCTTTGATCCATTTCTCTTAGTTCCTCATTTCCACTCATCACCACTTATCCCCGCATCATCCTTTTCACCTTTCTGTCCCCTTTCACTACTTTGTGTGTCTTCCTTTCATTTCCTCCTGTATTTTCACTTTTCCTCTTCTCGCATCATATTCTGATATCATCACTCCCACCACGTGGGCATCCCAATTAAGTATTTCCCTTACACTCTCCATCTACACTGCATATGTTCCTCCATCCATTCATGTCACACTCCATTTTTCCTTATTATCACATTGTTATCACCTCCTTTCATATTTTGTTCCATTTTGGTATAAACCACTCAATCTTTTCATCATTCTTCTTCTTCTTCAACCTTGACAATCCTACTTAACCATCCCCATCGCATGGCAATCTTACTTAAGAGTTTCTCTTAAGATTGGTTTTCCATCTGACCCTTCCACATCCCGTCATATTTCCCTCATCTTCTATCTCCCATATCTCGTCATAACCATCTCGCTCCAACCAACCATTCCACATATGTACCCAATAAAATGTTATCTTTCTCCTTCCATATCATCACTGCAGTTTCGTGATCTTACTTAACTCCTCCCGGCATGTCAATATTACTTAAGAGTCCCTCTTAAGGATGATATGTCATCTTGCACTCATCCACCACTCCACTTTCTCACCATCCACATTTTATCTTCATCCTCCATCATCACATCCTCTCACCTCCTCTTCCATTCTTTCAAACACCACTTCCTACTTGCCCCCTTTTTATCTCCATCATCCCTTGCTAGGTAATATTACTTAACCATTGCTTCCCCATTCATTTCATGTCTCATTTATTCATATTTCTCTAATTCATTCTCATCCACTACATCCTCTCCTTGCCTTCATCTTCACACACATTATTATTCCTCCTTTCTTTACTCTTCCCACTTCATCTTCTAGATTTCTCCCACATATCTACAGCCATACTTACCCATCATTGTCATTGATCATATCCTAACATTCTTTCATCACATATCCCATTTTTGTGCTAATAATTATTGGTTAACTTCTCCTAAAAATCACTCATCCCCATTTTGTATGGCCTTGTTCCTTCCATTTGACCTCCTCCATTCTATCTCCATTCCTTCCTTCCTATGTGCCCTTTGATTATTATTGGGGAATTCTCCTAACATCCCTTAGCTAACATTCCCTCTTCTATCCCTTCCTCTCTTTTTCTTCACCACCTCTCCATATTATGTTCTTCCTTGTCAATTTCTTTACTATCTTCATAGTACACCCTCTCTCTATTTTATTGTCATCAACTTATCCTCATCTCACACATATCCACATCTTTTCCAATCAGTGTCATCCCTCCTCCAACTTCTCTTTATGTTTCGATACTACTCACTATTTACCGAATATCTTCATTCTTGGTTCCCTTATAAATAATTTTCTCTGTTGTCCTCTCCTCCTCTCGATCCTCGTCTTATTTCAATTCCTATGTATCATCTTCTTCCCCATTCTACGTCGCACTTCCTTCTTACTTCCCCACCAATAACTTGGCTCTTCAACATTGTCCCAAAAATTTCATCATCTCACCATCCACATGCATTTCCATGCAGCCGGCTTCTATATTATTTGCCTTGGATTTTCTCACCATGATTTAGTTCCTTTGATATTTTTCTACTTTATCATCTCTTTCATTTTCCATTACCTCTCTACCTTATTCTCGCTTCACCCTCCTTCATGCCTTTCATTTTAAATAAATCTCTCCTTGTTTCATAATTTCACCCTCTGCTCTATCATTTTCTTGTCTTCTCCTTTCCTATCCATCCTTCCTTCTTTGTTATCCTCTTCCTCCCCTTTTATTCCTTCTTTTCTCCTCCTCCATCTTTGTCCCTCTGTTTCATACCCATGTCACCTTGTACCTTCGACCTTTCTTAATCTCTTCTCATAATCAACCACTACTCCTTTCCATTCCCTTTTCTCTTTCTCATTACATCCTTCAACACATCCTCCACACATAGCATTCACAATAAATTATGATGTTTCTCCATTTATGTACCACCATCAACCCATTTCATTATATCTCGTTCTCATTCTTCTCTCTGCAGCATTGACCTTTTATATTTTTGAGAACCCTTTCACATCTTTTATTTTTGCCAATCCTCTCATAGGGGCATCATCATATCCATTTCTAAGAATCTCTTCCCATCTTCCTTTGACATTTTTGTCTTGGAAGATACCATAACAACAATCAATTATCTGATCTTGTTCTCTTCTATGGATGTTGTCAAAGAAGTAGGACTGATTTTCTTTTTCTTTGCCCCATTATTCATCTACCTTCAACTACAAACCTTTCTTAAGAAACATGTATTCAACATCCTATTTAACACCCTCTTGGGGCATTTTATCCAATCTGTTCTTCATATCCACATTTGTGGCCATATTCATTCCCCCTGGGATATTTTATTTCAACATCCATCTCCCATTATGCCATTTTTGTGTCCTATGTTGGGGTACCTTTTCATCCTTATGCTTGTTGGCACATATAACTTACTTTTTGTCCTTCTCGTGATTTGTGCTTGGGGCATCATTATTTTCATCCTTGTCCCTTTTGCGGATGCATGATTTTTCATTCGATTCCTCATAGACAAAGGATTTCACATACCTTTTGCATTCAGTTGCACATATTTTTATGTTTTCTTATGACCCATTGGTCATCTCGGTTTACATCCATAATTCAGTGGTCTTCACCCACTCATTGGTCTATAGAACGCTGTCATCTGTCTTCATTGAGACCACAATTATCCTCTATCGATGTGATATTGGAGTCACTACCATATTTTTCATTATTATTGTGATCCTTTTTCACCTAGGGCATCTTGCCTTTGGTCATGTCTTTATCCATTCTCAGACACATATCTTCATCCAATTCATCTTATTTTTGTCTCGTGTCTTGCTATCACAAACCAATCAACAAAAAGGGGAAAATGTAGACACCAGTTTTTGGTATGACACCTCTCGTTCATCCCTCATTTATTCTCTTTCCTACAAATTTTCCCACTCACTTTTATTTTTCCTTCTTTGAATAAATCCCATCCATTTCTTCACCCAAATTTAATTAATTATCAAATGGGCTCCATATGGACCCATTTGATAATTAAAATTTGGGCATTATCTCCCACATCAAATTATTCAATTCATGGGTAATAATATACCCATCCGACACTCCACTCTTAATTTCAAAAATGGAATCTATCATCTCACCTACTCATTCAAATTATGTTCCCAACTCCACCTAATAAGTCAAACCATGGGCCCCGCATGATCACATCATGACTCTTAACCCAAGTTACCCAACCCCAATTACTTGTTAACCCCAATCTAACCTCACCTCTAAGCTATAAATATGGGTTCTTCCCCCTCTTTTAAGAGGACCTAGACCAAGACTAGATTGAGACCAAAGGATGGACAGAACCTAGACCAGTAACTAGAAGAAGACCCAATAAATAGGAAGAAGAATTGATGTATGAAATATGTTCTTAATGAAATTTTGAGGGATAAATATTTTCCATTGTTTTTCATCTTACCATCTGGATTCCCATTTCATCTTCATATCTCGAGCACAAACTAAGTCTCCTCGTTATTATAGTTATTTTTCATTTTATATTACATGATTTTCGCAGAATATCTAATGTTCATTGTTTATTTCTATCTTTCTAAACACGAGGGTTGACATCCTCCAAGGAGTTAACATCCTATTAGAACTAAGATTGTCTCGAGCAACCCTCGCTTATTGTTATCTAATATTATCTGTTTCAGCTTTTGTAGATCTATCTTCTTTTATCACATACCCATTTTCTCTTTGCTCGTATCAGTCATCACCATCTCTAAGGTAATAAGCCCTTGAATATTTGAAGTTGTTTTGTGTTTTTGATTTATCATACACTAATATGGATCGGAAGAAATAAACGTTGATCACAAGTTGGGTGTATAGAAAGCAAAAGAACTACTACAAATACTAGTTGTGCTAAATGACATGGGGAAGGTGATATCAATATGATCAAGATCAAGGGTGCCCCTAATATAATCTAACCAAGACTAGCCTAGTGTAAGTGGATAGGTAGTAGGATGGCGTGTGAGATGAACCACAAGGTGAAAAACATGCAAACCATAAGTGACAGTGAGAATAATAGAACCATGATACAAATGCAGATCACTTAAAGGAGTATGAAGGTCATCAAGGTGAAACCCTAGTTGATGGAGACCATCATATGAACATATGGTGGTAGGACATGAGGTGTCAAGTGGTATGTGCTCCCAATAGGAATTTTTTATGAAGAGAGTGTAAGTGAATGATGGGCATACTAAGGAGGTAGGGGATGGTGGTGAGAACAAAATGATATCAAGAGGTGGTGAGAAATCTTAGTATGGCACAATAACAGTAGTAGTGATAGGTGGTGGGGAAGAAATAGTACTAAGCATGTAAAGAGTGGCTATGAATGGCATGTCATATAGAAAAGGGGACATGGGAGGAATAGGAAAAGTAATCGAGTAGTGCGGGGTGGGTGTAGTGGATGGTGTCGAAGTAACAATAGAAGTAGAAGGGACTAGATCAACCATGCAAACAACAAGGACTAGGGTAGGTGGAGTTGGTTGAGGTGGAGACTCGATCATGGGTAGAGAAGAAGGAGGTGTAGGGTTAGAGTCATTTATGCCCAAGGTGGGAGAGAGAACGATAGGATTAGGAGGAAGATCTTGGACTTTGGAAACAAGTTGAGCTAAGGTAATGGGATTAATAGTGCATAAGTAAGAGGTAACAACATCTGCAATAGCCTAAGGATCCATCCCAGAAGATGGAAGTTCAATAAATGAAGGACAAGGGTTATAACCAGAAGAAATAGTGGGGTGTTGGTGAAAGTGTGGCCACAACTATCAAATTGCAAAGTAACTGGAGACTTAGAAGAAGACTTTCTATGATGCTTACCCATGGTGGAAAGTGTGGATTTAAAACCCTAAAAGGGGCAAGAAGAGAGGTGGGTTCACCAAAATGATTAACAAAAATACAAAGTGTTCATAGAGGCCTAAAGGGATATCTAGGGTATTAATGTTAATCTAGTTAGGAGGACTAAAATGCTATAAATGAACTAAAGCAATATGAAATAAATGTAAATAAATTATTCTAGATGAAATAAAACCCTAATGTGCAAGAGAAGAGTAAGGAAAATACCCAACTGATAATAGAAGATTGTCACACAGTGTTGCAGATTTGGAAATAAAATATGGAAGTGCAGATGAACCCTCAAGGACTCTATGAAGGGCGATATGGACTACCCGAGATGACCTAGGCTCCTAGGAGTATCTTGGGGCACCATGGGGTGCCTTGGTCTAAAATTCGAGTGCTTAAAACACTGCAAATCCTCATAATTTGAATATGGTATGGTCATTAAGTATCTTTGAGTACTTCCCATCTGTCACATTGGATTTGTTGGATGAACTAGAGAATGACCCGTAATGCAAGGAGAAGTATCAAACCCTAGAAAAATGAAAGATGCATATGAATGGGTCGAGACTGACCTCAACCACCAAACTAGTGGTCTTATTGTTGAGTGTTGCACTACATTTCAGAATTGGATGTAGTTTTGGTGTGTGTGTGGCATGCCCTAGGTGATCTCGTGCCATTCGTACTTTGTGAAGTAGTTATAAATTAAATCTATAGAAATTTAAGTAGCATGTGTGCATGGAATAGAATGAAATCCCTCCCCCTATGAAGTGTGTGTGATGTAGAACTCTTAGCTTGAATGCA
Source organism: Taxus wallichiana var. yunnanensis (assembly GCA_018340775.1). Classification (NCBI taxonomy): domain Eukaryota; kingdom Viridiplantae; phylum Streptophyta; class Pinopsida; order Cupressales; family Taxaceae; genus Taxus; species Taxus wallichiana. Next base: position 523,048,622 of record CM031238.1, read on the forward strand.
TAACACTATGTGGATGTAATGGATGCAACCCTAGATGGAGTGATAGTAGTGATAAGATGCAATGACCTAGGACCCTTATTATGGTCTTATAAATTTATATTTATAGGGATCTCAAGATTAATTTCATAATTAATCCCGACAAGGCTAACTGAGAAGAAGATAAGGATGAACAATAACTAGAAGTGACCCAAAAAGAAGCAAAAGAGGTTATGCATAGACCGGGGCACTCTTAATGGGACCGTGGCACCTCGAGGATTCCCATTACAGTGCAGGGCACCCGATTTCAGGATAAAATGTCGAAAGTACATGCAATGGGCTAATAGGTATTGGGAAATACATGGGAAAGACAAAACAAAATATAAGAAAAAGGTGGCCAAAAGGTGGGATTAATTAGTACTTTGTACACTTGAGAACCTTCTAAATAGTAGTATAATACCAGACTAAATATTGTATAATGTGTAATATTTATGTCTACGGTAATGTGACACAAGCAATAATCAAGTAAATTTGAAACCTTAAGCACAAGAGAAAGGGGAAAAGACTTAGCTGATTTACGCTTGATCCCAAAATGTTATGAATCGGGGAAACTACTAAATCATAAGTGAACTGTGTCATTGATCAACTAAAATGTGGAATTCTTTATTAGATAGTTAATCTAATATTAAGAAAAATGGATAAATAATAATTAAATAAATAAAGAAAGCGACCCAAGAAACTAAGTAGAAATTTGAAACCCTAATAAACAAAAGGGGGTTAGAAAGAGATTATATGATTTGATGACTGTTTAGGACTGTTTTGCAAAGAAGACTAGATGCAAAAAATGCATGAACAATCACACAGAGGTTCTAAAAGCATAGATATAGAGCGGTAGGCTGGAATGGGGTTCCTGGAGAAGGACTGTGGCTCTTGGGGTGCTCTAGTCTGTGAAAATCTCTGCAAACCTCCTCCGAGGTGTCACTAGATGTTTTCCCGCTTCTTCTTCCCATCACACTAGATTCATTAGATTGTATAATATGTCACTATGAATTAGGAATGACGATGAGACTTGTAAAACCACAAGACAAACATAAAACCCCTTGTGAATAAGGAAAATTTATAAAATCTATGGAAATGGTGTAAGAACACTAAAGAGGCCCCAAAATATTTAAACAAACTATTTAATGGACCATCGATAAGAAATAAGAAAGGATTCATCACTCGTGCATGCATTACACTTGAAATAAATAGGTAACCTAACATGTCTAGTTATCCTCTACTCTTGAAAGCTTTACAAATGAACCTAGGTAGATTCTAAGCAATCAGTTTTGTGATTGTGAGAATGGAAGCTCTCCATTAATGGCTAAAAAGCCACATGGTTCCTTCCATTTACTCAAACTTGTGAGTGTAGTGCAATAGTAAAGCAAAAGCAATATTAGCTCAATATGAAAAATGAAGAGAAGCTCTAATCCTAGCAATAATACTATAGTTTAGCCTAGAGAGGATAAGTCTTCTTAGAAAAGTGAGAGGGGTAGTGGGGTATTTGTAGTTTTCCAATTTCAGAAATGGGAGGCTTTTTTCTACATGCGGTAAAAATGAATAAGCCAAAAAGCACTTTAGTGAGTCAAAGTAAGATTTGATTAGCCTTAGAAGAGGTTAATCATTGTTTAGGACTAGTTAAACTAGGTTGGTCTAGTTAATCATGATTAGTGAGAAATTAGGAGTTTGAGAGGGTTTTAAGAGGTCTAATCAATCCAATGAAATGGATTGATAGTCTAGGAAGCTAGTAGAAGTGGTCTAGAAAAGGATAAGAAGAGGGTCTAGCCAATAAGAGGCTATAATAGCATGTTTAATTATTTCTAAGAGGAATACGACCAAATGGATGTCGTAAATGGAGAGTTAGATAGGCCTAATTGACAATGTGTTGTCAATTTGTGAGGAGTGAGATGGGTTAGTGAAATATTAAAAATAATTGTGATTTGATAAAACTACAAGTGTCTACATTTACCCCTCTTTGGGTTGGCGTAAGCTACGCCACTTCAAAGAAAGTAGAAAAACACAAGTGACTATATATTTTTGAAGGAGTGGAAGAAAAATTAGTAGGGTGATGGATGCCCCCTTGAATTTTGATAGGGAGATGAAAGAGGTTGATCAACGATCAAAAAATGAAAGAAAGAGAAAAAAAAAGAATAGTGTGAAGGGGAAGAAAGAAGAAGTAGGAGAAAATAACCAAGAGGAGATACTTGAGCTATCTGTGATGCTACTTTACCTAAGACAATGTTTGATTACATCATATTGCTAAGAATCTTCATCATCAGTCCTTATTAAAATATAAGCATATGATAAAAGCATAGAATGACATGAAAATCCATAATAAAAATCTTTATCCATTGCTGAAATTACCAACTCCATGTAACATACAAAATGCAATGCAATACGAGAAGTAAACAAGCTGATCTAATAGGGAAATAAGTACAAACACACACACTCAAACCAACAATGTTCAAGATAGTTACACAAATATTTTGTTATTGAGTTGAAGCCCCAAATGCCAGTGATAAAAGACAAGGGTAGAAATGATGCCCCAAGAAAATTATACATGCAAGGGAAATATGGAGGACACTTGGGCCCAATGAAAAAGTAGTGTGCACGATGAAAAGGTACTAGGAAACTCTGCTCGCCCCAAAGTACATATGAAGTAAGCAACATAGCTTTTGTAAATGATTGTAGAGTTAGGTGATCTATAAGTCATTGTTTCAAAACATGTGAAAAACATCAGCAAGACACGAGATGAGTTCCATGTGAGAGACACAAATTTCAGATGCAAATGAGCTTATTACTAGTTTTAGTTCATTTTTTTGGAAGTTTTACGATTTTTCAGATTTTTGAATGATTTCACAATTTTTTAATTTTTGATTGGTTAGAGAATTTAGGAAATATAAGATTATCCAAAAGCACGCAAAAATTCCCTATGGTGAAGAAATGGGCGTGGGTGGCTGTAAAATGCCCCTGATGAGAAGAAGAATGAGCCAACAATAATTATTTAATAAATATAATCACCATGATGGGAAAAATAGAAGAAAAATAGAAGAAGATAGCAAAAAATAGTGCCTGGAAAATTTGAAAAATACTCTAGGGTGAAGAAATGATTGCTAGGTAACACTTAATGCTCCAGTGTAGTGAAAATTAGTAAAAATAATCATTTTAAAAATAAAAATAAAAATAATCACTACGGTGAGTAGAAGAAATTTAGAGTGATCATATGACAAAAACATGCCACATATCCATCATGAAAACTTAATATACCCACTTGAAAGGTGGAAGACCATCAGGGATAGTTCATTTTCTCCAAAGCTCTTACCGATTATCACTTTGAGTGCTTTTTGAGTTGACTTGAGCGATGGCCAGACTTCATACAAGGAGGAGATGAGAGGATCACTTCTAGGAGTACCTTCGGGATGATGCAGATGGACCCTATGTGAGTGCTCTATCCCTTTTTGATAATTTCACCATGTATTGCTTAATTTATTACACATTTTTACACCAGTTTTTAGGGTAGTTACAGATAAAATCAATGCATACCCAAAAATTGATGTGCTAAAATGATGGGTATGCATACACATGTGCGTTAAAACACGAGATACATGCATACATGTCCATTGGGTCGGATGCATGCGTTATGTGGAGAAAACACATGCACGCATGCACACACACCAAATGGCATGCATATGCATTAGATTAGACATGTATACATCCCTGTACAGGTTTGAATTTTGGGGAAAATGTTTGACATATACGCATTGACATGGCACATATGTGTCAAAAGGTAGCCATATGCGTGTTAGGTGCGTATGCATCGAGATAGGCACGCATGCATCGGAAGAAACACTTAAACCATTTTTTGAGAAAAATAAGTCAAGTGTAGAAGAATGTAGGCTAGAAATTTGTAGAAGAAAATTAGAAATTAGTATGTTTAGAAGAATAATAGAAGAATTATAGATAGAAATAGCCTAACAAGTGTATTGTTATTTTGCAGAGACAATTACCCATTCTTCATACGAGAGAGTGGTATGGTCAAGCTTGGTTTTGTAGAGGAATATTTTAATGAGTAAGATAGGAAGATACTATATATCCTCCTATACGTGACTGGATTAGCGTACGTGGCTGATATGCCACAAATCACGCTTGACCATGGCCTCCTAATCACCTTAGCTAAGAGGTGACATAACGAGAGCTAGTGTTTCTGGCTTCCTATAGGTGAGATCACCATCACCTTAGAGGATGTGTGGTGGATATACCAGGTTCCTATTCAGGGTGAGTTTATTCAGTATATAAGCCATCAACCCGATATTGATCATTGTATTCTAGATTTGTTTTGAGATCTAGATATACCTCACCGAGGTATGAAAATTAGATTGTCTTGACATATAATAGATCCTGAGATGGATCATGTGGTAGTATATTTGATGGCATTTGTCAGTGGAGTGTTACTCCCTGACAAGACCGGAGATTCATTTCCATTTGGTCTCATCGGAGATATTCATGGATTGATTAATGGAGAGTGATACTATTGGGGCTAGTGCATACTGACACATCTTTATTGGGACCTACACTTGATTACCTATTACTATCAGAAGATGGTAGGTCCAGCTAGATTACTAAATATTTGGGCATGGGACCATATTATCATTGGTCACCCCATGTGCACTACGAGCTCGTCCTCTAAAGGAGCCACCTACTATGGGTTGGGTTTTGACCGACAATGATGTGTAGCCAAAAATGGGAGATACCTACCACTATCGCCATGAGTTTGATGAGCTTCAATAGGTTGAGATAGTATGGAGGCCATACATACATTTTCAAAGGTCATAGGATGGTTTAGAGCTTAGTGTGGCCATGGTTGAGCATTTCATATTTGGAAGCCACAACTATATGCACGATTTTTACAAAGTGGATTGGTGCAAAGACAAGCTTTGGTATTTTACAGACATTCCATGACCCAATATGTGGTATGATCGTAGGGCCTGAGATTATTTTGATATGGGGCCATAGATCATGATGGACAAAGCTATGACCAACTATTTACAGATGGTGCTAGTTCAGTGGGTACCTTTGAGGAAAGCTAGAGATATAGGGTGCATAGTATAATATGGGCCTTAGTATCACATATTACCTCATCGATTAACGATTCCAATAACAACCTATGAGGTAGGAGTGAGAGTTCCTCAAAGTGGAACCTCCCAATGGTGGTGATGAGGGTAGGTGTAGGTGGAGATGATGATGATGATGATGATCCTTTTGACGGTCAATGTCATGATGGGGTGGGGACGGGGTCCTCTACCAAAGCAAGAACATGGATAGGGGCACAAACCTAGACAGAGATAGATGTTGATAGTGCCACATGTATAAATACCTCTAGTTAGGATCCGGCTAGAATTCATGTTCCATTATAGTAGGTACATCTGTATAGGGTCCTCCACCTTGTGCTCCAGGTGGTGGTGGAGATGATGGATAGTTAGGTGCGTTTCAGCGAGATGTTACAAGTGGTGATAGTTGTGATGTTATAGGTGATGGCTGAGAGAGATTAGGCAAGTGGCACAACCGTAGAATGTTACGTGGAGAGAGATCAAGCGAGATCTTAGGACACTCGGGGGTAGAAATGAGGTTGCATGGTTGTAATAGATACAACAACTAGCAGCGTAGGGTGCTCAAATGTTTATCCTTTTATATCGGGAAAAGAAACACACACTAGGTCTGCTATTACATAATGAGACCAAGCACATGGTCAGGTGCAAGACATTACCACCCAGAGGGATCACACATTGGCCCAGGTTCAGACTATCACCTCGGATAGAGATTGGCAAGCTACCGCACTAAGACGGGCTCATGCAGATATAGGTAGGGTGACATGTGAACATGATTTGCTATACGTAGTAGCTAAAATTTTTGGTGATATAGAGATGATATAGGATATTATGAGAACTAGTGGTGAGGCCTCATAATATAAGGCCACCTATTACCGAGAATTGCCAAAGGGTCAGAGAGTGACTCCATTTGATCAACTTGATGTGAGTAGGATAGGATTGAGATCACATAGGTCGGGGTGACCATTAGATCAAGTATAACAACCTACTGCATACAAAAGGGTGGTACACCTGAGACAGATCATCCCATCAGTAGTAGAAACAACCTCCATTTTGGCCCCCATGCCCTGATAGTCCAAGAGAAGGGGAGAGTCATGGTTGACATTTTGTTGATATGATACACCCCTTACATGTATATGTATTCCTCTTATGAAGGATGATTTTGATTGACGTATACATTGTGATGTACCATTTTGATTGTATGCCTCTTATGAAGGCTTTATGATGATCCATGCCCTTTGATGGAAATTTTTGTATTGATGATGTATATCTCTTTGAGACAGACATTTTTACATGTATATATGGACATTCGATGTGATACATTTCCATGTTTTTACATGTCTTATGATGATGACTTATGTTGATGGATGTTGATTATATCATGATGTTGTATTGTATTTCATATGTATGTATGTATCATGATGGATGTTTTGATGATGTACCACATGTTTTGAGATTTGATGATTTATAATTAGATAAAATCATATGTTTTTTTACATGAGATATTTGGTAGATTAGTAGATGGGATGATTTGATGATATTTGTGCGGGGTATAGATTTGTGATTATGCAACCCCTCTTCCCCCATTGATAATACAATATAAGATGATTATCTTAGTTTACATGTTTGATGTAAAACTTGGAGTTTTTATTATTGATATATGATGTTAGATGTGATGAAATGATGGGTGATAGATGTGATAACCAAAAAATATGCATGAAATGAAATAAACACACAAGAAAAAGTTAATAAAACTAAAAAATATAATTGGACAAAACAAAACAACCAAATAAATATACAAGCAATAAACATAACCAAATGCATATATGAATGAATTCAAACATGCTTAAGAACAGATTAAATCACTACTTAATGTAAGCAAGAAATGAACCCTAATAAATGCATGCAAGCAATAATGAACACTACTTTGTACAAGCATGAAAGTTAAAATGAATTCAATGCAATTTCATAGGTTTAAAATATGAATTTTAAAATCCTAAGGCTAAGCAAAATGATTTCAATCTAACTCATACAACACAAAAGGATAAAGTAATCAAAACTCTACAAACCGATAACTAAAAGAAATCTAATCACTACTTTGTTTTTGCGGGACAATATTGATATATTTTCTAATGTTTTTGGTGTCTTTGGAAGAAAATTTTCAAGGCTACTATTCACATTGTTTTTGGGGTTTCCTAAAGACAATGTTATGATGTTGGTGTAGCATCATTCCTAGAAGGAAATATTCTGAATGTTTAGGTTTTTGTGTACCATTTTCGAATGTTTTTGTATATTTCCAAGGTCCTATTTTAAAAGCAATGTACAAGATAGAATCATGGATGCCCCTAACGTGATGTGGGAATATAAAAAGGAAGAATTCCATGTGTGTATATTTAAGGAGGTAAAATTTGAAGGTGTCCCCCAACTTTAGATGGGAATATACAAAATTGATTCCTTTATGTAGAGATAAGAACAGATGAGCTAGATCACATATTTACAAGATGGATTCAATAGGGTTCCTAAACATAACAAGGGAAACTGATCCTAGAGGGAAGCGCGAGTTAATCATCTAGTCTTGAGAGTATCTTGTGAACAACCAATCTTCCCTAGGCATAAAAATTAGTTTTCACCCAAGGACCTACCCAATGCACCCTAATTACGTAGTTTTAACACTCTTGGAAAACCTATTTTTGCTTGACTCGCTTTCTTATTTTTTTTGTTTTTTTTTGTTTTTTCTATTCCTTTTATGCTTTTTAGTTATTTTCTGATATTTGAACCATGCTTAAGTGTAGAACCACTTTAGATGTATGGAATTCATGGTATCTGGAAGCTATTCACCATCTAAATATGTAAGTTTATAAGCTCTTGATCCATATTTAGCAATGACCACATAAGGTCCTAACTAGTTAGCCTCAAATTTTCCTTTCTTTTCTCTGTCCTTGATAGTATTTCTCTAGTTTTCTTTTAGAACAAGATCACCTATATAAAATTCACGATGAATGATCCATTTTTATATCCTCTTGATACTCAATTTTGATAGACCTTCAGGTGATTAAGTACTCTCATATGCTTCTCATCCAACAACTCTTAATCTAAAGCTAGCTGAGCAACTCTGTAGTCTTCATCTTTATAAAGATAGTCCTGGAGAGATATTCTCAAGGAAGGAAGCTCCACTTCAAAGGGTATGATGGCTTTAGTACTAAAAACTAGGGAATATGGGATCACACTAGTAGGGGTGTGGGTGGAGGTTTTGGAGGCCTAGAGGGTGGGATGTATTTACAAGTGCCAGTTATGGCCAATATTATTAACCATTTTCTCTATGATTCATATAAGATTTTTATTAGTGGCTTTAGCTTGTCCATTACCTTGAGGGTAATAGGGGTGGACCACTTGAGTTGGATTTGAAAGTGCTGAAACAAAGCCTTAACTATTTTGTTCTTGAAAGACTTACCATTATCTATGACAATGACAAAAGGGATGCCATAATGACAAATGAGGTGATTTATGATGAACTAAGAAATTTTTGCACCAATGATATAAGTGAGAGGCACAACCTCTACCCATTTTATAAAGTACTTGGTGGTAGTGATAATGTGGGTATGACCATATGTAGAGGTAGGATGGAGCTTCCCGATGAGATCCAGGACCCATCTAGAAAAGGCCAAGGGGTTGCAATGGGATGCAACACCTATGTTGGTGCGTGTATCAAGTTACTATACTTTTGATAGAGTTCACACTTCTTAACGAAGTTACAACAATCTACTTCCATGGTAGGCCAATAATAGCCCACTCTTAATAGTTTCTTAGCCATAGTCATGCCACTAGTATGTACTCTGCAAATGCCACCATGGACTTCTTTAATAGCATGGATAGACTCACTAACATCCAAATATCGTAATAGATTCCCATTGTAGCCATGACGATAGAGGTTGCCTCGTAGGAGGATGTAATGAGCTATACAATGGATAAGAGGTTTATTTTTAATGGGTAAAGTTTGGGGGAAATATGCCATCTTGTAGGTAATCAAATATGGTATTATACTAGGGTGACAGGGGAGCAAAACTTCACATGCCAAACAAAACTCTGACATGTCATATGAAGACACTCGTACATGCTCTATAAAGAATGCCATTTTTTTCCTAAGGTAGGATGTGTAAAAGAGACCCAATTGTATCCATAACATCTAAGGATTTTTTGTGTGATATTTTTCGTTGTTAAAAAACAATCTGTACAAAATACTCCTTCAAGGTCTCAACCAATTTCTTATATGGAATGAGATTCTCATCTTTGACCTTATACTCATCATTAACTTGTTTAATGATTAGTTGAGAGTCACCAATGAATTGTAGCTATCTGATATTCCAAGTGATATATAGCTTAAGACCTGATGATAAGTGCTTCATACTCTATAATTTTTTTGGTGCAAGGGAATACCAAATGGAATGCTTGTGGAATAACCTTGTTTCACTAGATTCTTAACAAATTAATGAAATAGATAAAGAGGTAGTAGGCCAAGGAGGAATTCCTATTTGTGATTTTGGTTGAAGGTTGTGTGCATGTTCTAATTTCCTGATCCAATGCTAATTACGAATGCTCCCTTTTGGCTAGGATGAGCTACTTGTAAAATGAAAAATAATACCACCAGATAGAGTTAAACAAAACAATGAGTGGACTTCGTAATGGAAGCTAGATCTAGGAAGTGAGATGCTTCATGAATAGGCTCTCAATGCACTTTTTATATAAAAGTATTAATGCTATTTAAAACATAAATGAAATAACGATCCTATTGGAATTGAAATGATTTTGGTATCTCGTACCAAACCATAAGAAAGGCCGAGTAAAAGTTGATTGATGTCAACATGGGTCGGGCGATTGGATGGTACTTGGGTTATAGGTCCTGCAGTACGGTGCTCTATATGAGGTCCAGTAAATATTACAAGTGATTTTGGACTGTTGGAGAGTGGGTATAAGCTTGTTGGTCTGACATAAATTACCATACACAATAATCGATGTCGATTTTGTGATCGATTCAAGTTAAGCAGGATGACCAACGTCGGTTAGCTAACCGGCGCGGTAGAGGGGCAATTATTAGAAAGCTCTTAGTTTTGGGTTTTCAAACTCTCTATGATTACACAAAGGTTGGAAATGGTGAGGGTGAGGTTGTAAAATGGCCTTGAAGACTCGGGGGTGATTAGAAAAGGGTGAGGACAGTGAAAGGGGCATGCGTGGTAAGATGATAGTTTGGTGGGAAGGAGGTGTAAGGATGTACCGAAAGATAAATTCTTCGAGAGGAATAATTAATCTTACTATAAGAAAATGAGATAAATGAAGAGATATTAGGTACTTACTGAAGAGTAGGTCTGGATAATGTAGGTGATGAGGATGATGATGGAAGAGATCCGGAAAGAAGAAACGTCATGTTCATGTTGCAACAGTTCAAACCTTCGTGCTTCTCTGTGTGAATCGAGATTGTAAAGGAGATGATGAGTGTAAATGGTTGTAAGTAGTGCTCCCAGGAGTTTTCCTTTTCCTTAGTGCTCCAAAATTTGAGTGCTCCAAGTATCTGTTTCGTATGATATCTAGAATCGAATGAACAAACTTAGCAAAGGTTTTTGGAAATGTATTTATCCTAACTAACAACAGTTAGGTGACCGACATCGGTTGAGATATAATCAATGTCGATTAAGGTGGGAATATCTCTCTTGGCCTAAAATAGCCATATTGTTGTTATTTTTGGCTTGGTCTTCAATCTTTGTGCGAGTCTCGAGTGATAGATCACGGAAGGAAAATTAAGATTCCTTTAAGGTTTGATAATAAGAGTTAATTCTAGGTTTAGACTAATTCCTAGTTAAATAGGATAGGTTTAGACTTTGTCTTACACCATTAATGATGTTTGAGTGGGTCATTGAGTGAGGTGGCTAGGTGAGTTGGTTGGGTGAGGTGGTTAAGTGAGGATATTAATTAATTTAATTAAGATAATTAATTCAATTAACATGTGGACTAGGGGATATGAATGGGTAGGATATGGTTACTTGGTGAACATGGTTTTTAAAGGGGATTATGACCCACTCTTGGTGTCTACATTTTCCCCTTTTTATCATGTATCTTGTATTGGTAAGTGACACTGACAAAAATAGAAATTGGTTTCCCCAAATATAAGTGAGAGTGGTGTTTCTCCAAGTAGGGCTAGAGGCGGGGTTTCCCTAAGCGTGAGTGGAGGTGATCACCCTCAAACCAGAAAGTGATGAGGTGTTATATGCAATCGATGAGTGGTTTGATAAATGTTTAGTTGATGAATAGTGAAGTTAGGTGAGTAAGGGTATGAACACATTGGGTAAAGGGTAATGGTAAAATCAAGTAAGGGGTAATGGGCATGGGTCAAATCAAGTAATAGGTAATGGACATGGGTCAAATCGGGTAATAGGTAAGAGAAATCGAATGCACACACATGTATAGAATGTGACATGGTACCAAGTTTAAGAGCTTACAAAATCTACATCATCCAAGGTCGATAAGTTTATCCAAATAAGGTTGAAGTGGTTTGGGTATCGAATGTATAGGATATGGTCCGGAAACACAACATAGGTTAGGTGTAGAAACATTTAGGTATGATCTGGTACACCAAAGGTTTGGTCGGGATAAATGAAATGACAATAGGTAAGGTATGACTATTAGGCTAAAAACAACATAGGTAATAAAATTGCAAGGTAAAATGATTACATGAATTCAAAGGTCACAAAAGGTGGTTTGGGCCATGGTATGGAGGTCTTGGCATGGGTAAGGATGGGGTATAGGTAAATAACATGTTCTTAAAAACAATTAAGGAAATGTATGGGTAGTGTAGGCTTGTGGGTAAGGTGTAATGGGTGTGGATATGGGAAAATGGTATTTGACAATGGTGATTTTGGTCAAAATGGGCAAAATGGGGTTTAAATGGTACTTGCAAGTAATCAATGCCAATTAAGGTCCGAACGACATTGGTCGAGTTGATTTGGGTATAAAAATAAAATTTTATGTTTTACGGATGCACTTTTACTTGTTGTCATTTGGGAAAATGATAGAGCAATAATACTTCCGTAGAAAGCAATAGTACGAGACATTGAGTGAGGTGGAGGATTATAAGTTGAGTGAGAGAAGCTAGGTAGATGGGTCCATGAGACTAGTTGAGAGACGTGTGATTAGTGGAGAGATTCAAGGTAGATTTTTTTCATGACAAAGGTAGGAGAGGGCTCGGGTGGATAGGTGGATCAATGATGTTGGGGTCATCGATAGTTATACGCATTGGTGGGAAACACAACTATGAGCGGCACCTCCGAGGCTAGGCCAGCCAGACTTAACCACCATCATAGTATAGAGAGATACCTTACGGGGTCGGTGGTTACCCTTCAAACCTAGATTACAATATTATAGGGGCAACTTACCGGGTTAGAGGCACAGGTTGTCACTTTATAGGCTCAGGTAGCGGCCTTACAAGCCCATGTAACATAGGGAAATGTTCCTATACGGAGGTGGATATGGAGATGAAGGATAGGTAGCCACATTACAGGCATAGGTAGTAGGTTTATAGGGTCAGTTGGCCACTACAGATGTTTAGATTATGGGCCTACAGCCTAGGTTGCAGTGCGGAGTTCCCCCTCGTGCTCGGTGATAGGATCATGTGGTATAAGAAGAAGTGGGAGAGGGATCACGGGTGCAAGGTTCGAGACCCATGTTAACAGGACATAGCTCATAGGTTTCTATGAGACCTATGAAACCACCTTAGATGGTGTGATGGCAAGGTTCAAGGATTCCCTGAACGAGGCACAATATTAATAGGATCATCTAATGACCCTCAGTATAGATGTCCCCTCTTATACGAGTATAGGGCACAATAGGCAGCAAGTGAGAGGAATATATCCCACACTCATAGTTCAGAGATCACGGGGGCCGATGAGCCAGAGACGGGGTTAGGGTGAGGCTATGAGTTCACAGAGGCCAAACCTAAGCTGCGAGCTAGGAGAAGATTAGACCGAGACCCATGCAAGGTGGAGAGATTTGGAAGGGCGCTAAGTGGAGGAGAGGAGGATGAGACAAATGAGACAAGTATGGATATTAGGTTAGGTGATGATTAGTTACTTGATATGACCAATGTATTGATTTTTTTTTGGTATATATCGGCCTCTGCGTGTTGATGTATATGAGAGTTTTGAGATCTTGATTTTATACTAGCCTACATGCCGAAGACTATGATGATGTATATGAGAGTTTTGAGATCTTTTTATACCAGCCTATGTGCTTTGAAGATTGTGAGGATATATCGAGGGATTTTGAGATATTTATATGGATTTGTATCAGTGTACATTTGTAGTGATACACAAACTTTCATTATTATAGAAGATGATATTTATGGTATGGATGATGTACTTATGTTTTTCATTTTCATTGTTATTATATATGTGATGGAAACTAGGTGAATTACGCATGATTGAGTCAAGGTTATGTAGGCATGATGGAGTTAGATCGGTGAGGCATGGTGGATGGAATCTAGGTTAGTTAGGCATGACGGAGTGTAGGTTATGTAGGCATGGTTGAGTTTAGGTGGTTTAGGCATGCTCCAATCAAGGTCAATTAGGCATGGTTGAGTTTAGGTGGTTTAGGAATGATTGAGTCAAGGTGGGTTAGGTAGTCAAGGTCATGTAGGCATGATGGAGTCAGGTATATATAGGGTGGATTCTAGGTGAGTTAGGCATGATGTGGTCATGTTTTTGGGTTTAATTTATTTTCCAAGTTATTGGTAGTATGAAAAATAAATGATGATGTATATGTATGTTGTGGTGTAAATTTATAATTGTGTGATATCATGGAAATGTAGAATGTATGATATGATGATGTGATCAAATGGTAGGTTTGTATGGTTGTATGTTTGTTTAATTTCCAAGTGTTGTGTAAAATGGAAACTAACTAAGGTAGAATGTGAATAGAAAAAGGGGGAAAATGGGTTAGGGTAAAGAATGGAAGAATTAATCTCCAAGGGCCCCATGCCCTCAGAGAGCGCTACCTACATAGCCCCGGTGAAAAGGGGACTCAGACAATGTAGTTCTCCTATAAGCTAGGGAAGAATATGATGAGGTAGAGGAATGGTTTAGTAGGTGTTAGGCATGATTAAGTCCAAGTAATTTAGGTATGGTTGAGTTTTAATGTCAAAGGCTTGGTCCTGTATAGGAGAAGAAACAAGTAATGAAGAAGGTGAGTAGTAAGAGGTGTGTAAAAGAGTAACCTAATTGGTAAGAATGATAACAAGTCTAACACACCAAAGATTGGCTTATGAATGTAAGACCCTAAAGGCATTGCATAATTGACTATTCTGAAGGTAAAATAAGTCACATGATCATGAAATGTTGCACTTTTGGAAAGTCCCTTAAGTGGGTAGAAAATTTGGGTGAAAAGGCGATGAATTAAAAGTGGTTGGTTTTTAGCATAACCTAGTGTGAGACAACATGCCTACTTGGCAAGAGACCTAAATCAACATAGGCAAGTCCATGATGAAAGAGTTATTTTTTTCTTCTTTTTTCTTTTTATTTTTGATAGACTGATTGATGCGGGTTGTCTATGTGGGATAGGTATATTATATCCTTGAGGTATTCGTGAATCTTGTTTCACCATTTTCTTTACGTTTTCAGATGTGACAAACAGATAGGGTCATGGGTTGAGGAGGAATACTGTTATGCTGGTTGTTTGAAGGTTGTTGTGCACATTTTGACTTCTCGATCCAATGCTTATTATGAGAGCTTACTTTTAGCTATGAGGAACTACTTGAAATAGAAAACAAGACCACAAAATAATAGTTAAATAATATATGACAGTGGACTGCCTAGGGTATGCTAGATCTAGGAAGTATGATACTCCCTAGATGGCTGTCAATTCACTATTTAAAAAAAACTTAATGTGAGGAATAAACAAATTCCTACTGTATTTGATGTGATTTAGGTATCTCATTCAATACAATAAACAAATCTAACATAACAGCTAGGCTATAGTCGATATGAAGGGTAGGTAGTTGTCGGGGTGATGGAACTAGTCGGGGTCAAGTTCTAGATTGTTTAGGTCACTTGGTAGAAGGTTTTTGGTTCTATTATTAGTAAAGGTGTTAAAGAAAAAGACCGAAGTGTCGTCACTGTATAATCAAGACAGCTTTCTTAGTAATCGATGACGGTCATGGATAACTAGCGTCGTATAGTCGGGGTGATGGAAAATTAATGAGATCTAGTTGGAGAGGTTGATCCGAGGCTAAACAAGAATGGAAAGGGAAATAGAGAGGTCAATACAGGTCTTAGGTATACTAAGAGGTATTTAATGATCAAGTATGGGTGATTTAATGGTGTGGGTGAAGGAATGGGTGAGTTTACAGGAAGGTAAATGGTAAGAGAATGGGAGTATAAACAAGTAACCCGATAATTGAAGTAACAAATCCTACTAAAATTAAATGGATAAATGTTGGTTAAAAGAAAACTTACCGTGATGTAGGTTCGATGGTTGGGTGGTGGTGATGGTTGATCGGTGGGATGGAGCTTAGTGCTGCGAAAATACTTCCCAAAATGTTACTATGAGAGTAATAACTCCGGATCTGTCTGGGATGATGGCTATGGCTCTGAGACGTGAAAATAAGCTCTGTTTCTTACTTGTATGCATATCTCCTTTTGATTCTCGGATTTGAGAGAATGTGGCCAACCTTCCAAAAAAGGTTACCAAAAGGAATAAATGGTAACCAACAATGGTTTCGGGTTGATCAACATCGGTTTAGGGGTGACCAACATCGGTTAAGGTGGGATTCCCTAGGTTTACTAAAAATAATAGATCTTGGCAATCATTTCTGCCAAATCTCTCTATCTTCGCAAATCAAAGCAGGAGTTACATTTCTAATGAGCTGGAATATGGTTAGAGGGATAATAGGCATTGATTTTTAGGGTTTACCCAAGTCTTGGCTCATTAAGCTAATTGGGACTAAGTCTTAGTTAGTTATGGAAACATGCTAAGAATAGGTCTAGGGTGAGGTGGCTAGGCAAGGTAGAAATTAGCTTAATTAAGATAATTAAGTAATGAATATTGTGAGGATAAGTATTAATTTAATTATTTTACTTAAATTAATATTAATGTGGAGTGGAAGGAGCCATGGTTAGGTGAATATGTTTGAGTTGGTTATTCAACGAGGGACCAAGGGGAGTGTGACCCAATTTTGGTGTCTATATTTTGCCCTTTTTGTTGTATAGCTTGTATTCGTAAGTGACGCCGACAAAAATAAGATGTGGTTGCCCCATGTGTGGGTAAAGGTGATCCCCCTCAAAATAGGAACGATGAGGTGGAAGACACAGTCAGTGAGTGGTTTGATAAAAGGTGGATGTGATGAAGATGTGTGGGGTAATGAGGTAAAGGGGTAGAGGTTAAATAAAGGCCAACAGTAAATATGTCAAGGTAAAAGGTAGTGACATTCGAGTACACGCACATGTATAAACTATGGTAAGGTACCAGGTTGAAGAGCTTGTAAAATCTATATTATCTAAGGTTGATAGGATTATACAAACAAGGTTGAAGTTATTCTAGTATCCAAGGTATAGGATATGGTGCGGAAGCACATCGCAGTCAAGTGTAATAACGTTTAGGTATGTTTTGGTACACCAAAGGGTGGGTTGGGATAAACAACATGATAATAGGAAAGGTAAGGTCATTAGGTCAAACAACACGGGTGAAAACATCATAAGGTATAATGAGCACATGGTTTCAAGGTTCACTAATAGTGTTCCGGGTCTAGGCATATAGGTCACGGAATGGGTAAGGCGAGGTACTGGGTAAAATAACAAGTCCCTAAACATAATTAAGGATAGGTGTAGGTAATTTATGCTTGTAGGTAGGTGTTAATAAGGGTGGGAAATGTCAAAAGGTAGTGTGCACCGATTAATTTTGAGGAAAAATGGGTAGAATGGGCTATAAGTGGAATGGAAGGTAACCAACGTCGGTTAGGTAGAACCATCATCGGTTTAGTAGTAGGGCACGACCCTAACCTTGACTGATGTCGGTAAGGTCATGTTGGATTTATAAGGTAAAAGTTCTATATTTTATGGAATTGTTGTTGTCTTGTGTATTCCATAGTTTAAGGGTTTAGGATAACTTTGGGTACGGTAGGATAGGTGATTATGTTAGATTTTAGAATTTTGGAAAAATGGGGAGGGGGTTTGAATTGTTTTGGCTCCACAATAGTTATTGACATTTTGGTCAAGTGTTGGCCAATGTCGGTTGGCATTAGCCATCATCGGTTAAGTAGTAGGTGACCGATGCAATCGCACGTGACGTGGATCGATGCCGGTCCTAAGGAACCGATGTCGGTTTTAGGTATAGAAAAATAGGTCAATAAGAGGGAAAGTTTGGAAAGAAAAGGGTAAGGGATGGGTGATAGAGGCAAGTGGAGTGATAGTGGGAAGGGTAAGACATTTATAGAGGATAATGAGTAGGAATAGTTATAAGTTGCATGAATAGATTGGTGTGGCAAGGGATAATCGATAGGGTGGGTACAATCAGTAATAAGGGTTGGGAATGCGGTTTATTGGGTAATGGGTTTATTTGGTATGGGGAGGTTTTGACAATAGTATGTTTTATTGGATGCAAGAAAGGAACTAGTTATGGATGTGAGATAGGGTGCCACATTTGCTAGTAAATGTGTGAAGGAGCTTGACCCCACTAGAGTGGAGCCATGTGACGGTGGTAGGATTGGGTGGGGTTTGACGCTATAGGAATATAGTGCATGATCCTAGTTTGATGGTTTCTCTCATTGACAGATGGGATTCCATAACCAACATGTTCCATCTTCTGACAGGTGATATCACAGTCACCTTAGAGGATGTGTACATGATTATGAGGCTACCTATTATGGGAGCACATGTATATTCCATTTTCTTATAGGCCTCTAAGGAGCTAATGCGACAACATTTAGAGAGGGGATGGCCAAGATCAGGTTCTATAGCATGAGCTTGAGCTATGGAGAGATATATGTGGCCCGTCGGAGGATATGAGGTAAGTTGTGATTATGGAGGCACTGTGCTACTTTGCACTCCCAATGCGAGAGGTGGGAGATTCCCATGGGCCTTGATGGGAGTTCTCCATGATATGATGGAGGATTAGACCTACTTTTCTTGGGCACCTACCTACCTAGTGTAGTTATACAGAGAGTTGTGGGCCTATGGGAGGCTATGAGAGGTTCAACCTATGTTGCTACACCTTTCTTCTTCACTATTGGGCCTACAAGCACATTGTGTGCGTTTCATCCGATTGGGTTACCCTACCCTAGTTGATGCATTTGAGTCATGTGTAGTTAGGATGGTTACAAGCGTTGGGTCCCAGTTGGTGGAGCACGTTGGGGGCTATGGTGAGACATGATGTAGTCTATTATAGCAGATGATGGAAGGTTTTCTAGCGTAGACATCATCTAGGGGTATGTGTGGGCTACCATTATACCGGCATATGGCAGAGAGAGATGGAGGAGTTATAGTTGCTTCGATGGATAGAGGGTGTCACGACAAGCATGAGATGATATCGGTGGATAGATTCTAGAGACAGTTTGGATTGCCCTAGGATATGCCCCCACCATTCCCACAGTACAAGAGGGATGACATGGAGAGACCTATGTCTCCACCATGACCTACAGTGTCGATAGGGTAGGAGGAGCAGCTAGTGGATAGGAATATCGATGATGTAGATGTGACCAATGGGTATAGATGATGGTGGGTGGCCCAAAGAATGAGCAGCACCACCCGTGCCAAGACAATCGACGTGGCCACCCTCATAGTTCGAGAAAGAAACATTACGAGGACAAGTGGTGCATTACATACTTGGGTTACTAGTTTATAGGGATAGGCGACGGGGTCAAAGGCAGAGGTAACCACATTATAGGTATAGGTGGTGGCCCTTTAGGCCTAGATAACCATTTTATAGGGGTAGGCACCCACACAAGGTAGGGTTGGAGATGGGGCTAGGTAGTCACCCTACAGGAATAGGTCATAGGGTTGCAGACCACTTCGCCACTACAGAGCACAGTTGTGGCCTTACAGCCCAAATCACCGCACAAGAACCGACACAGCCCCAAAACAAGCTCAATGATAGGGTCCCATTGGGACGATTATGAGTGTCGGAGACCCTTATTAGCAGTGGTAGAGCTCAAAGGTTGTTGTGAGACCCATGACACCTCCACAGATAGTGCTGATGGAAAGATTGAAGGATGCCCTAGGTGAGGCACGCTATTATCAGGATCACTTGATGGCCGCAAGGATATATGTCCCATCATATGCTGAGTATAGATAATAATAGGCCTTGAGTGAGAGGATCGGATCCCACACTCATAGTGTGGATAGCATAGGGGTCGAAGAGCCTAGAGACAAGAACAAAGCGAGGCCATTAGTATACGGAGGCCGATCTCGAGGTGAGGGGCCATCTGAGGTTAGACTGAGGCCTGGAGGTGGTGAGGTAGTTGTTAGGTACCGCATGTGGGAGAAATAGAGGAGTTAGGAGAGACATACTTAGATACCCGATGGGAAGATGATTGATATCATCATGCACCAACATTTTGATTATGTTTGATATATACCACCCTACGTGCCGAAGATATTGAGATCGTATATTTTGGATACTTGTATTGATTTGGCCTCTAAGTATACATGTATGGACACATAATTTATGATGATTTATAAAGAGACATGTGTTATTATGGTATGATGTTGGACTTATGTTTGCAATTTCATATTTTTAGTTGTGTTTGTGTTAGAAACTAGTTGATTTAGGCAAGGATGGAGTTAGGTCGGTTTAGGTAGGGATGGAGTCAAGTCATAGGCATGGATGGAGTTAGGTTATTTTAGGCATGGATGAAGTTAGGTTGGTTTAGGCATAGATGGATTCAGAGTTGGTTTATGCATGGATGGAGTCATGTCGGTGTAGGCATGTATTGAGTTAGGTCGGTTTAGGCATGGATTGAGGCATGATTTACGATTATGATTTAAGTTCCAAGTGATTGGTAATAAAGGAAACAAAGGGTGATGTATCCTGCATGTTATGGTATAAATTTCCAAATATTTGCTATTTTTGAAATATGAAATAATAAATTGGTGAATGTTATGATGATGTGTGGGAAAATGGTTGGTAGTTATGTTTGTTAATTGGTGTGTGTTTGGTTTTATTTCCAGTTGTTGATATAAAAGCGAAACCAAGGTAGAATGTGAATAGGAAAATGGGGGATTAGTTAGGGTAAGAGAGTGTTTGAGCTAACCTTCAAGGGCCCCATGCCCTGAAGTGTGCCTACATAGCCCATGGTGAATAGGGGCCTCGGGTCGATGTAGTTATCCCATAAGATAGGGAAGAATATAATGAGGTAGAGGAATAAGTTTGTAGGTCTTAGGCATGATCGATTCTAGGTCATATGCATAATTATTGTTAGGTCATTTAGGTATGGTTGAGGCTAGGTCATAGGAATGGTGATGTTTGATTGATGTTGGTGAAATAGGAATTCCCAAAATGTAGGAGTCGATGGTTTAATCCTATATAGGATAATCAATAAGTAATGAAGAGGTTGAAAGATAAGAGGATGCGAGAAGAAGAGCCACCTAATCAATAAGACCCATTACGAGTCTTATCATACTAGAGATGGGTGTATGAACATAAACCCTAAAGGTGTTGCATGATCAATTATTTGAAAGGTGATGAAAGTCACATGATCACGAAATGTCATATTTGCAGAAAGTCCCTTGAGGCGGTAGGAAATGAGGATGAGAAAGGTGATGAGGTGGAAATGGTTGGTTTTTAACGTAAACCTGGTATACAACAAAGCATGCCTACTTGGGAAGAGACCTTAGATCAAAATAGGAAAGTCCATGACGGAAAAGTGCACTTTTCCTTTTTATTTTTGTTTAGATAGAATGATCGATACGGGAAGTCTATGTGGGATGAGTATATTATCTCCTTAAAGTCTTCGTGAATCTAATCGATGTGGGAAGATTCTAAATATTTTTATTTTATTTTATTTTTGATAGAATAGTCTTCTTTTGTGATAGACTATGTATAGTATGGTGAGCTTTATATAGCTGTCCTTCAAGGGAGCAGTCTATTTATAGTGGAGAAATAGAGAGAATAAATGTCCTTTTGAGGGAGTCATCTTTTTATTGGAAGTTTGACTCAAGGAGTTGGATCCCATTTTGAAATTATTTTATTTTTAGGCTTTTAAGTCATGGATAAGACTATAGAGAAAAGTTAGGCTCTTGATTTTGAAGACAAAACTAGAATGTACCGAGGTTAACTATGATGGAGGGGTACGAAATGATGAACGAACATGGGATTCCATCTTGAAAAAGGTGAAAAGTATCCATGAGAATCATGCCATGAGTAGATCCATGGTACTCATATTAAAGATAAGGATAAAAGGTGATGGGTAATCACATGATCCTTTTTAATTGTTTAGGGAAAATGGGAAACAAGATGGGTGAACAAATTGCTCAAAGGATGAGCATGAAATAGGAAAAAGATGATGTAGGACTTGAATTCAATAATAGAAGGGTCAAAGACGTAAGGCATTGAGGGGATCTGGTTCAAGTATACCTTTGAGTGAAGACAAATGATAAGCACCGATCCATAGGCATGAGTCATGATATATGGTCCAAGCCAATTAGGAGCCTTTTTTCCATGTTTACTTTTTTTCGCTTTGGTTACATGTTGATTTTCTTTTAGCATGAGATCACTAACTTGGAAGGTTCATTCATGGATTCATTTTTCATAGGAACGTTTGATATGTTTTGGGTAAACTTGGAGATGGTCAAGAGCATTAAGATGACATTTGTCTAATAACTCAAGTTGTGCCAAACGGTCCTGGTGAAAGTCATCATCTTTGAGCATGTCTTGGAGAGAAATACAAAGAGACATAATTTGGAATTTTAGAGGCAAGACAACCTCTATGTCATAGACCACAGATAAAGGAGTGGAGGAAGTTGAAGTGAAAATACTAGTGCGGTAATCCCATAAGGCGAAAGGAATGTGCATATGCCAATCCTTCCCAGTATCGTCAACCACTTTCATAAGAATTTTGTTCAAGGTTTTATTGGTTAATTCTTCTTAGCCATTGGTTTATGGGTAATATGGTGAAGAGAAACTAAGTTGAATGCCAAAGGTGTTTGAAACAAAGCTTCCTTAAGGTTTTGTATTTAATTTTTTTCCATTATCAGTGATGAGGTGATGTGGAACACCAAAGCGAAAATAATGTGATGATTAATGAATTCACATATTTTCTCACTTTTTAGAAATGAGAGGTATGGCTTCAACCCATTTGGTATAATATTGGTAGCAGTGATGATCCATTGATGTCTTTGGGAAGAATGGGATTGATTTCTCCAACAAGATCCAAACCCCATTGGGAGAAAGGTAAAAGGTCACGGGTGACCTGTAAGGCATGACTAGGTGTGTGATGAAGATTAACATGTTGCTGACATTTCACACAATATTTGACATAGTCATAACAATCATGGTCAAGGGTTGGCCAGTAGTAGCACAGGTGAAGGATGCACTTAGCAACACCGAGACCACCGAAGTGACCCCACATATGGCAACATGAACTTCCTTTATGGTATAAGGAATTTTAGAACTCGTGAGGCATCTTAAGAGAATACCATCAAAGCCACGTTTATAAAGAAGGCCACCCATGAAAAATAATGGGAGGCACTTTTGAGAAAGGTACATTTTCCATTATGAGTGAGCGTCGGAAGGTAGGATGGAAATGGAAAGGTAGTCCATGAGCTGCTTATACCAAAGGTCATGTGGGTTTGGTTTCACAGTTCCATCGAAGCTAATGTCATGAAGTGAATAAGAGGGTAATTGCAACCTTTTTAATGTGACAAAGATTTTAGAGTCATAGGGGGAAGTATATTTGAGATGTGAGACAGGCCATGGTATCCACAAATTTTTAGTGGAATGTGGAGTGGTTTGTAGTTCATAATGGTCAAAGGAGGTCAAAAGTGTGTCAACATGATGTTTATATTTTAGAAGTAATTTGTTATGACACTCGTATATACCATTGAATTGGTTTAATACCAGTTGAGAGTCACTAAAGATATTAATTGATTTAACATCTAAGGAAATGGCAGTTTGGAGACCTAATACGAGTGCTTTGTACTCGGAAATGTTGTTAGTACAATCAAAATCAAGTTTGAAGGATAGTGGAATATGTTCACCATCAAGGGGGATGAGGATAACACCTGAACCTCCCCCACATTGACATTTAGAGCCATTAAAGAACAAGGTCATCTAGTAAACGATATCATCTAAGGATAGGGTGACAATGGATTCATCGTGGAAATCGAAGTTAGAGGTTGATTTCTAGAGAGAGGGTGCGTCGGTGAGCTGGTCAGCAATGGCTTTTCCTTTGATACATTTTTAATGAATGAACTCGAGGTATAAGTATGTGAGAAGCATGAGCCAACGTGAAACACGTTGATTTTGGTAAGGTTTGGCATACATGTAATGTAAGGGTTAGTTTTGGTGACAACATATGTTTTGTGGTTGAGTAGGTAATAACGAAGTTTGGTGGAAACAAAAACTAAGGCTAAGCAAAGTTTTTTGGCATGGGTGTATCTATTTTCATAGTCCATGAGAGTACATATTATGTCATAAACTTCTTACTCCCTATTTTGCTTGTCGTGATGAGTGAGCATGGCCCCTAAGGAGTGATCAATAGCGGAGATATATAGGTAGAAGGGTTGGTCATCTTTAGGAGGAATGAGTACGGGTGGTTGGAGAAGGTATTTTTTTAAGGCCTCAAAAGCTTGGTGGAATTCATCATCCCATTTGAAGGAGACATCCTTTTAAGAAGATGATGAAATGATTGACGATGGTCGGAAATTTGTGAAATGAACCGGTGAATAGATTCAACTTACATTGTAAGCTACGAAGTTGGAAAAGATTAGTGGGTGGAGGAATTTCAAGAATGGCCTTTACTTTAAGAGGTCAACTTTGATGCCACACAAAGACATGATGAAACCCAAGAGCTTTCCCGAGAGAAGCTGTGAATACACACTTTTAGGATGAAGAATAACTTGATACTTGATGAGAGACGATTAAATCAAAGATGGTCTTTAGAAGCGTGAGGTGTTCATCCCAATGTTTAAATTTATTGAAGAGGTCATCTACGTAGTCTTCTAGTATATGGTGCATGATGTCATGGAATATATAAGTCATAAGCCAGCGATATGTAGCACCAACGTTTTTGAGACCAAAATGCATGAGTCGATAGCAGAAGGTCCCCCAAGGGGTGATGAAGGTGGTTTTGTGTTGATCCTCTGGAGAAAGAAATATTTGATTATAACCCAAGAAGCCATCCATGAGTGATAACATCTCATGGCCAGTGTAAGATGAACTAGCTGATTAATACCAGGTAGAGGAAGTCATCTTTTAGGCAAGCTAGGTTGAGGTCACATAAATATGTGTAAATGAAGTCCCCTGTCACTTTAGTGATAGGGAAAATGTTATAAATCCATTGAGGGTAGTCAATGGGTAGGATGAAGGAAACTGAGAGAAGGTGCTGAAGTTCTTCTTTAACCAGAAGAGCAATGCGAGGGTGTATTTTCCACAACTTTTGTTTTATGGGTTTGGCGTCAGAATGGTTACAATATTGTGGACCACTATTTTGGGGTTAATATCAGGCATTTCAACATAGGACAAAGTGAAAGCATGGTCATGATTTTTGAGGAAAGAAGTAATGGCTTCCTTTTTAGCGGCATCTAAAAATTAGCCAATTTTCAAAATGTGCGAGGTTGTCTAAGTGTTGATATTGACTTTGATAGTCGATTCATTCAATATAGTTTTCTTAAAAGGCAACAACAATGAATATAAGAATCTTCCACACCAAGATAGATGAGAATGGACTCATCATCCTCACATTGAATGATGTTAATAGAAGGTGTATCATCATGGATCATGTCAGGATATAAGAAGGAAGATAAGAGGGTGCCTCATGCCATCACGTTGATAAGTCAAAGGTCCTAAGGAAATGGTGTTTATGATTTTTTTTAGGAGGAATGTATTCTAGATCCATTGAATCTATTGGTGAAGGTGGTAAATGGGGTGAAGAAGGGTCATCATCCTCAATGAGTTCAACGCGGGCCTTCTATGAAGATAGTCTAGCAAAAGCGATACCACTACGGTCATTGTGTTTACGGGTGGTACATGGAATAATAATATGATGGCCTTGTTCATAAAATCCAAAACCAAAACCCTTCCATGCACATCGATGGAGGAAAGTGTGGGTGAAGCAAAGATTGGTAAGAGATTGGAGGTCAGAGGAAAATGGTCGAGTTTGCGATGGTAGCTTAGGTGTATAGGTGGAAGTATCAAGTCTCCCCATAAGTGAGATTGGTACGAAGGTGGGGAGGACTATAAAGGAAGTACTAGCTTATGCAATGATAATATGAGGGTGTTGGTGTAGGTTTCATACTCTTGTGTCGTGAGGAATGTATTGACATTTTATAGGTGATACTCCCCCAGTGAGGCATTGATAAAAACCTTCCAAAAGGTCGTGGTCGATATATGGGTAGCTAGAATAGATGACACATTAGGGGCTTGGATGGAGGTGGTATCAGTTGGTTGAGAGGTAGATGAGTTAGCTATGGAGGTTATGGCAAGTGGTAGGGATATAAGAATTAAGTGTGGGAGAGGTGGCTGTGACATCGATGGATGGGGTCATGGGTGAAGAAGAAGTGGTCTTAGAGGTATATGCCTTAATGGGTACAAGAACATCATTAGGTCGGTATAGCATATTACAGGTTTTGAATGGTGATGGGTCGGCTGGGATGGTGTAGTTATGCCCTTCATGTTAAAATTTTAGGTAGTGGTGTAAAGTCAAGGGAACACAACCCATGGCTCATACCCAAGGTTAGCTAAACAAAAATTATACTATAACTCTCCTTCTAAGACATAGAATAGTTCGGGGACAAGACGGGGACCCACATGTATATGGAGGATAGTACCCATGGTATAAGTCATGGCATCATTGAAGGACAACAACATAACTGAGTTATTATGCATGTAGTTAGCAGTGTGCATTTGGTTGTATACATGGGATGAGATGATGTTAATGATATCACCACCATGATCATAATGTTTTGTATGAATATAGTATTGATATAGATGGAAATGAAAAAGAGTGGGATGGGGTCATTAGATTGGAGGGGGGATAGATTTCCTCATCCAAAAGCGAGGGTGACTACATGGTGAGTAGGTGGAGGTTTAGCAGAAGGTGAAAATTTAGTGAGGGAGAGCACTTGATGGGGAGTAATGATAGATGCCACAGGTGTAGGGTCATTTGATAAAACCTCAATAGATTGGAGGACCTCCATGAGGGCCTGACGATGTGACTCGGAGGTTTGGATGAGATCGTACAAAGACATCTTAAGTGAAGATTGGTGTAATTTTTTTAACATTGTACGGTGTGTGACCCCATCAAAAATAGGGTAAGTGGGACCTCAAATGGTGACTTTAGGTGTGGGTGCAGATGGTATGTTGGGTACTGGGTTGGTGGATGAGGCTAGTTGCTTTTTCCTTTCCTTTTTTATGGGCGCGGGTAGCAAATTGGATCATGTTGATTTGAGGAGGAGGCAAATGAAGTAAGTGAGCCATGAAAGGTATAACGATATGAAGGAAAAAAACCTAAAGAGGGGTAAAAGCCTAGTGAAATGAGTAGATCACACTTTGAAATTTAGGTGGGGGTTTGGTGCAAGCTCTCTAATGTGAACCATGCTGATTTCAAATTTTGGGGGTGGATAAAAGGGTAAAGGGGGTGGAGATGTGGGTCAATTTGTTCGTAATGAAAGAAGATATGGGGAAGCGGCGGTGGTACAATAGGGTCCTCATCAATAAGATTATCGTCAAAGTTCTCTTGAGGAGGACACACCTGGATAAGAATGGTTTTAAAGCCTTACAATTCTCTACATTATGTCCCGACACATGATGGTAAGTACAAATTTTAGTATCGTCAAACCCTTTTGGTTTGGGTTTGAGTGGGTCATAAGATTTTAGAGGTGGTAATGTGATGACCAAGGTTTCGAGGAGGTTGGACAAGATAATAGCATACGACCGTGCCAATGGATCACAATGTGAGGTGAGTATGGGTTTGGGTGAAATAATGGGTGATTGTGGCATGAGAGATGTCATAGTCGGGGGTTCGAAGAGGGGAATGCTAAATCACTAGTTTGGGGAAAAAAAAATTATTAGGTTTGGGTTGTACCTTCTTTGGTAAAGGAGCAGTAGATGGTGAAGCGGTAATGGAGGGAGTAATAGGTTTGACCATTTTAATGGAGGGTATAGGGTTTTTCAACTTTTGTTGTACCTTCTTGGGTAGAGATGAGGAAGGCATGCGTGATGTAGATGGAAAGACGAGATAGAGGGAGGGTATGAGTTACCCATGAGGATAATCATGGTGTAGTAGAGGTCATTGGAAGAGATCAAGTGGAAGGTGTGAGGTTAGGAGAGAGAAAGAGTCATGGGTAGTGAGGGAGTTATGGAAGGTAATGGTGGTATAGGAGGTAAGAAAGTTATAGGTGATAGTGGGGTTGTGTGGATTTTTGGGCATGTTAGAGGGTTTTGGTAAGGAGGTGGGCTGTTGCATTCTTGATTTACTACTAGAATAAGGTTATTTGGCTTGGGTTGAGGGGTGAGGTCCTAGGATGGACGGAAGGGGTGAAGGTGAAAGGTGTGGTAGGTGGGGTTGGTGTGGGTGGCTTGGATGGTTGTGTTTTTATTTTAGGTAGAGGGATAATATTGGAATTAGTTGAGGAAGATGGGGTGAAATCTAATTTGACAAGTGGGTGAGCAAGATTTGTGTCGGCATGACCCCTAAGGTGCAATGGGTTTAGGTACGGGGAGGTGATATAGGTGTTGGTAGGTGTTTGTGTGTAGGTGTATGTCGGGTAGTGAGTAGAGAGTCAGTGTAGATGTAGGTGATGAAGTACAAGGTGTTCCAAGAGGCATAGTTTTGTGTGGCTTGGGTAATTAAAACACTTTCGGATAGATGGTAGAAGTATCAGTGAGTGGAAACTACATTTGAGTTGAGGTAGGAAGGAGAAGATGTCCCTAAAGCAAGGCCCTATCAACATAATCTAAACAATGGCAGTGTGAAAATGGTACTATGGTGAGTGAGGCCGATGTGGATAGAGTAGCAATCCCTATAAAATATGTTTGAGAAATAGGAAATGATTATCATTAGACTCTATAGGTAAGAGAGCTGAAAGTAGGTCAGAAGATCTTGGAAGGCCAATGGAGAATGGTCACCTAAAGAAAATGGTATTTTGACAAGATCCTTTATGGGTGGAGGAGATGATGGGAGAGAGGGGAAAACGAGGTAGGCTCTCCTTGCAATAGTGTAGGGGATGGACACATGTCTCCCATGGGTAGGAGAGGTACTACTGGTGATAGTTTGATAGTTTGTGAGTGGCGAAGTAGGCTCACTACTAACTATGAGGTTCCTCCACGGGTGAAAGGGAGATGAAAGGGACTCCTCTCATGGGTGGAGGAGTAGATGAAGTAGGATGTTGTGTAGGTTGGGAAGCTCGGGATATAATTTCATCTATGGAAGGAACCAAAGAAAATGGGAAGAAAGCGGTATGTCATAAAAATAGCGTGGACCTCACGGACATTGCTATCATTAGTTGAGGCATCACCAGTTTGGTTGGAAGATGGGGCATGATTAGGGAATGGTTTCTTGAAGATGTGTAGGTTTTGGTTGGCTAGTGTATTTGGGTTATCCAAGACTAGATCTCCATTATCTAACATTTCTGGATGATATTCTTGAAGGTGATGCAATTACCATCACTTTGTGACCTTTGACCCAATGATAGTTACAAAAGTCATGTTATTTATACCATGTGAATGTTGGGAGAGAAGGGTCGAAACCAATGTGTTGTTTTATTGGTGGAAGAGTAATACCACCATCCTTAAGCAACTTTTCTAAGATAGAAGAATAAGGTTCCCCTATTGGGGTATATTTTGTTGTTCTTATCGAATTGAAAATTTTAGGATGGGGGAGAGATTAGAAGAAGGTTTTGCTTGGTTAGATGGGTGAGATGGCCCGGCCTTGAGAACCACTACATTGGTGGATCCCTTGGATTTTGAATAGTTATTATGGGGTTTCGAAGAAGAAGTAGCATAATTTGATTTGAATGCACTATTTTTACTACGTAGCTGGATTTTATTCTCTTCGATGGCACAAATTTATAGTTTTTGTGCCATGGTGAAGGCTTTGTCAAAGGTGCAGAAGGTCTACACTACGGGGTTGGTGAAATGTGTCTAGTGCAAGCTCGAGTAAACATATCTATGAGTTTAGTTTGAGGTAATTGGAATGTGAGTTGGTTAATTAGGCTACGTACGCCAATGAGCAAAAATTCAGTGATAGACTCATCGCTATATTGCCATGTAGAATAGAGATCAGTCATGATAACCTTCTTGACAA
The DNA here is from genome assembly GCA_018340775.1 of Taxus wallichiana var. yunnanensis. NCBI lineage: Eukaryota > Viridiplantae > Streptophyta > Pinopsida > Cupressales > Taxaceae > Taxus > Taxus wallichiana. The sequence continues at coordinate 523,078,235 of CM031238.1, forward strand.
TGTTAATTGAGAAGTGGTCTAAGAAGGCTTGGGCTACCTGATTAAACGAGTAGATAGAATGTCTAGGTAACCCACTGTACTAGTCTAATGTAGGCCCTGTCAAAGACATTGGAAAGGTCCTCAGAAGTAAAGCATCATCATGGGAAATTAGGTAACACCCATGTTTGAAGGACCGAAAATGTTGTTGAGGGTATTCTTTACTATTGAAGCGATTGAATTTTGGCATTTCCCAATGTACGAGGTATGGGTGAATAGGAATGGATGGGTGAATGGGATCATTACAGATTTCATCGTAGGTGAGGGAATTACATGAGCCAAAAATCAATGCTTCTAATGTATGCATCTTTTCCATCATTAACTTGATGAGGTCATTATTAAGTTGTGATGGGAGAGTGCCTCCGAAGTGTAAGAGGGCTGGTGCTAAACATGTGATGGGGTGGTATTCCAGTGTATGGTGATGCTAAATAGAAAGGATGAGAATGGGGACTAACATAGGGGCATATACCGGAATGAATGATGACAGAGATGAGATATGGGGATATTGATAGTATGTATATGTAGGTGGGATAGTCAAAGTGACTCTAGTAGTGATCGGGGGTAGAGACTACGGGAAGGAGAGGACAATGTTCTAGAATGGGGTAGGGGTAACCAACACCATGGGTGGTTATGTTGTGATTGGTATATTTGAGATAATAGGCACGGATGGGGTTATGTTCTAGGTGGTTGATGAAGGAACAACCGATACTACGGGTGTGATAGATATTGTAGATGTGGCGGTCATAGTGGATGTGGGGCTCACTACAAAACCACCGGGGAAAAATAGGTGAGGGTAACATGGAGTTAGTAGGGGTTGATGTAGATGTAGGGAAAAGGGAAAGAGAGATAGATACAAGCATGCCATATATCAAGTGACCTAAGGAATCTTTAGTGGATGAGTGGGAAAGATAGAATTGTAATTCTATGGGATTATGATTGAGGATTCATGCAAACTCCTCATCACCCTGTAGTAATGGTGATAGGTGAGTTATATCCATGTGCGACAAGACAGAAAGGTGGTGAGGACTAGGTGGGAAGTGGTTGATGGCTAGCATGGAATATATGAGGGTGTTAGTTTGGCTATGAGTCAACACCATGTGAATAAGTGTTGACCTAGTAAGACTGTATTCTGTAAATGACACAAAAAATAACAAGAACAAAGAAAAATGAGGTTAGGGGGTGAATTTGATAAAAGTTTAGATTTTGAAAACTAAACACAGACACACCAACGAGTTAGGATGACAGTGATGGTTAATGGGAATCGATGTCAATCATAGAAACTAATGCTAGTTCTTGTGGAAAAACACCAATTTTAGAAAATGAAATAGGATTGATGACGGTGTAAGGAAACAATTTTTGTATGATAGTAATACCAATATCACATAAAAGAATGATAGAGGAGAATGTGCTTGGTGGCTTGAAAGCCAAAATCAAAATAGAATGAGTGAATGAAGAATATCCTAGGAAAAAATACACAAAAATAAGAAGTGACACTCATTAGGTTTAAGCGATGTCGATCGATGAAAAACCAACGATGGTCTCGAATCAACTCGATTCTTGTGAAATTTAGAAATAAATGAAGAAAACTGGGTTTTTGATTTAAATCAAGTGAAGAATCAAACTCAAGAATCTAAGAATGAGAAGATGGGGCCTGTGGCACACTCGAGATAAAGTCGAATACTCCAACTATGATGGTGGAGTGTGCAAGGAAAAATAAAAATGTGGAATCATATCCTCACACCTCAAAATCTAAACCAAGAAGAATGCTAAGAAAAACATGATCCTAAGAGTGATTTTTCTTTATGTTTGTTTCAGCTTACGCTATTTAGAACTGACTGTGTGTATTTATAACAGAATTTTTGGTTGGGAAGGCATCCTATGAAGAAGGAAATATAGAAGGTGAGGTTTCAGGTTATGTTATGGCTGGGGTGGGTTGTCATCCGAGGTAATGACTTGAAATAGGTAACGAGATCGGGAGTACCTACCAATCCTCTGATCGTGTGATCATTGATATGCATTTCCAGGTAAGATGTTGTTTAAGAAGAATGTGTATATTTCAATTTTTTATAGTTTGGTAAGAAAGAGAGAGAGAGAGAGAGATAATGTGATTTTATACGATTATTTGTGTCAACCATCAGTGGGCATGACTTACAACATATAGGTTGCCCTCATTTTAATGTGAGCTAAATGCATCATACAAGGATGAAATGTAACCAATTTTAAGCCTAAACCAAAAAATTACATTCGATGAAGCAAATGATGAATAGGAGAGGGTATGCTCTTTCACTAAATGCAAAAAGCAAGAAGAATGATTCTTTTTAAATTCACCAAAACCCAATTGCTTTTAGACTATAAGAAGAAGAAGAATAATTCCAGAGAAGAAAATTAATGAGTAGGATTTTGAAGGAAACAAACACACAACTTTCACCTAGGAATGAAGAAAATGCAAGAACCCCGATGGGTCCCAGTAAGTGTAAAACATTTCACCATTTTCTTTATGTTTTCAAATGTGATGAAATAGATAGGGTCATGGGATGAGGAGGAATACATGTTATGTTGGTTAGTTGAAGGTTTTGCATGCGTTCGACTTCTTGATCCAATGCATATGTGTGAGAGATTCATTTTGGCTAGGAGGAACTACCTGAAATAGAAAACAAGACCACAAAAGAATAGTTAAATAATATATGATAGTGGACTGCCTAGCATATGCTAGATCCGAGAAGTATGATACTCCTAGATGGATGTCAATCGACTATTTAAAAACAACTTAATGCGAGAAATAAATAAATTCCTATTGTAGTTGATATGATTTAGGTATCTCATTTATGTATAATAAACAAATCTAACATAACAAGATAGTCTATAATCAGATCGAAGGGTAGGTAGTTGTCGAGGTGTTGGAACTAGTTAGGGGTCAAGTTACGGGTTGTTTGGGTCACTTGGTAGAACATTATTTGGTTATGTTATTAGAAAAGGTGTTAAACACAAATATCGATGTCGAGACATGTATAAATGATGATGGTTTCTCAAGAATGACAATGGTCATAGATAACCGGCGAGTATCTGGTCGAGGTGATAAAAAATTAATGAGATCTAGTTGGAGAGGTTGATCTGAGGCTAAACAGAGAATGGAAAGGGCAATGGATGGGTCAATGGATGGATTAGGTATACTAAGAGGTATTTAATGATCGGGTATGGGTGATTTAATGGTGTGGGTGAAGGAATGAGTGAGTTTGCAGGAAGGTGAATGGTAAGAGAATGGGAGTATAAATAAATAACGATAACTAAAGTAACAAAGCCTATTAAAATGAAATGGATAAATTTTGGTTAAAATAAAACTTACTATGATGCAGGTTTGATGGTTGGGTGGTGGTGATGGTTGACCAATGGGATGGAGCTTAGTGCCGTGGTAGTGCTTCCCAGAATGTTACCATGAGTGAAATACCTCTGGATATGTCTAGATGATGGATATGGCTCTTTGAATATGTGAGTAAGCTCTTGTTATTTCTTTCATGTAGATCTCCTTTTCTTCGAGATCGAGAGAATGTGGCCAACCTTCCAAACAAGGTTATAAAAAGGAATAAATGGTAACCAATGACGGTTTTGGGTTGTGAAGACATCGGTTTAGGGGTGACCAGCATCGGTTAAGGTAGGATTCCCAAGGTTTACTAAAAATAATAGATCTTGGCAATCATTTTCTCCAGGTCTCTCTATCTTCGCAGATCAAAGTGGGAGTTTCCTTTTTAATAAGTGGAATGTGGTTAGAGGTATAGTAGCCATTGATTTTTAGGGTTGAACTAAGTCTTAACTCATTAAGGCAAGTGGGACTAAGTATTAGTTAGTTATGGAAACATGAAAATAATAGGTATAGGGTGAGGTGGCTAGGTGAGGTGGAAATTAATTTAATTAAGCTAATTAAGTAATGAATATTGTGAGGATAAGTATTACTTTAATTAAATTACTTAAATTAATATTAATGTGGATTGGAAGGGGCCATGGTTAGGTGAATATGTTTGAGTTGGTTATTTAACGAGGACAAGGAGTTCGACCCTAATTTTAGCGTCTAAAAAGTTGATTGATGTGGGAAGCTTTTGAATATTTGTGTTTGTCTTTTACAGGAATACAATTCTTTTAATGAAGTTGTGCATAGTTTTCCTTCAAGAGGAGTAGTCTATTTATAGCAATTAGATAAAGAGAATAGATGTCCTTTTGAGGGAGTCATCTTTTTGCTTGAAGTTTGAATCAAGGAGTTGAATCTCATTTTACTTTTGAAATTATTTTTCTTTTGGACTTTTAAATCATGGAAAAGACTATAGAGAAAAATAGAGGCTCTTGGTTTGAAGACAAAGCGAAAGCACACAAAGGTTACCCGGGATAGAGAGATTTTAAGTGATGCACGACCATGGAATTCCATCTTGAAAAAGATGAAAAGTATCCATGAGAATCATGACATGAGTAGAGCCATGATACTCATATTAAAGATAAGGCTAAACAAAGTGACAGGAAATCACATGATCCCTGTTTAGTCTTTGATCCTTAAAATGGAAGGTGAATGGTGCTCAAGGGATGAGCATTTAAACTAGCAGTAAGGTGATATACAAATGGTTTAATCAATAGAATGGTCAAAGATGCAAGGCATTGAGGGGATTAGGTTTGGGTTTACCTTCAAGTGAAGATAAATTATAAGCACCTGATCCATAGGTATGAGTAACAATATAGGGTCCAAGACAATTAGGAGAAAATTTTCCCCGTTTACTTTTCTCCTCTTTGGTTACATGTTAATTTCCCTTCGAGGATAAGGTCACCACACGGAAGTTTCATTCACGAGACATGTTTGTAGTAGGCACATCGATACATTTTTGGTAGATTTGGAGGTGGTCGAGAGCGTTGAGACATCCTTTTTAAGGAGATGATGAAATGGGTGGTAGTGGTTAGAAAGATGTGAAATAAAATGATGAATATATTACATCTTACCTTGCAAACTACGAAATTGGTGAAGGTTAGTAGGTGGAGGAATTTTGAGAATATCCTCAATTTTAGCGGGATTGACTTCTATGCCACTCAAAGAAACGATAAAACCAAGATGATTTCCAGAGATAACAGCGAAAGCACACTTCTTAGGTTGGAGGAAAACACAATTGTTGATGAGATGATCAAAGATGACCTTAAGGATAGTAAGGTGTTCAGCCTGATGTTTGGATTTGGCAAGAAGATCGTCAACATAATCTTCCAATATGCAATGCATGATGTCATGAAGGATATAAGTCATATCCTGCTGATATGTAGCACCAACATTTTTAAGGCCAAAGGGCATGAATCGATAACAAAAGGTCCCCTAAGGAGTGATGAAGGTGGTTTTATGTTGATCTTCCGGGGTGAGTAATATTTGGTTATAACTGAGAAACCATCCATGAGTGATAACATCTCATGGCTAGTGGTAAGATCAACTAGTTGGTCGATACTAGGTAGAGGAAATTCATCTTTGGGGCAAGCTAAGTTTAAGTCATAGAAATATGTGTGAATGTGGAGTCCCCTATCCATTGGGGATAATAAATGGGTAGGATGAATGAAAATGGGAGGATGTGCTGGAGTTCTTCTTTGAAAATAAGGATAATGTGAGGGTGCATTTTCCATGACTTCTATTTTATGGGTTTGGCTTCAAGAATAGTGATGATATTGTGGACCACAATGTTTGGGTCAATACCATGCATACCAACATATGACTCGGCAAAAGTGTTTCTATGATCCTAGAGGAAAGAAGTAAAGCCTTCTTGTTCAAAGAACACCTAAAGATTGTACTCTCTTTAGAATGTGTGGGTCATCCCGAGTGTGAATGTTGATTTCTATGGTTGATTCATTTAACATGGTTTATGTCTCAAAAGGTAATGAAGTGGTGAATATATGAGTCTTTGGAACCAAGGTAGGTGAGAATAGACTCATTTTCATGACATTGAACGATGTTAATAAAAGGTGTATTTTCATCGATCATGTCAGGATATAAGAAGGGAAGAGAAGAGGAGCCTCGCCCTTGTGTTGATAGGTCAAAGGTCCCAGGAAATACTATTCATGAAAACAAAAAGTTAGGAGGAATAGATTTTGGATCTATAGATTTCGTGGGTGAAGGTGGTGACGTTAGTGAAAGGGGTGGAGAAGGTTTATCATCCTCGATGAGTTTGACATGGGCCTTCTTAGAGGATGGTTTGAAAAATCCAATACCACTATGGTCATTGTGTTTACGTGTGGTACATGGGATGATAGTATGACAACCCTGTTCGTAGAACCCAAATCCAAAGCCTTTCCATACAGTGGTGGAGAAATGTGTGGGAAAAGTGGCAGTTGGTGAGAGATTGGAGATCAGATGAAAATGGTCACATTTGGGAAGGTGACTCGAGGTAAATAGGTGGAAGTATCAAGTCCCCCATATGTGAAGTTGGTATGAAGATAGGGAGGAATGACTATAAAGGAAGACCTTTTCTATGTGTTTATCATAGCAAGGATGTTGGAAAAGGTTACTATACTCTAAGGAGTAAGGAATGTGTTGATGTTATACAAGTGGTACTCCCCTAGAGTGATGTGTTAAAAAACACCTTCTAAAGGATCAATAGTGGATATATGGGTAGCAAGAATAGATGAATCACTAGGTGATTGGGCGAGAATAAACATTGGTTTAGTGAGAAGTAGATGGGTTGGTAGTCGGAGTTAGCTATAGAGGCTACGACATCACTTTGGGCATAGATGAGTTTGAGGTGGGAGAGGTAGTGGTAGCATTAGTGGATGGGGTTGTGGGTGAAGGAGAAGTGATGGTGGTGGTAGTTGCCTTAACTGGTACAAGGACATCATTAGGTCGGTACAACATGTTACAGGTTTTGAATGGCGAAGGATCAACTGGGATGGTATAATTATGTCCTTCATGTTTGAATTTGACACAATGATGTAAAGTTTAAGGAACACAACCCATGACATGGATCCAAGATTGTCCAAGTAACAGGCCGTACTAGAATTCCCTCTCTAAAACATAGAATAATTTGGGAACAATATGGGGGCCTACATGAACATGGAGGATGATGGTGTCGAGAGTAGAAGTGATGGTGTCATTAAATGAGCACAACATAATTGGGTTATTATGCATGTAATTTGAAGGGATGCACATTTGGCTGTACACATGGGAGGAGATGATGTTGATACTGACACCGCCATTGATCATAATGTGTTAAGCACATATATTATCAATATAGAAAGAGATGAAAAGGGAGGGATTAGGGTCATTTGATTGGAGAGGTACGATCTCCTCATTATAGAAAATAAGGAAAATACTTGATGAGAGTTAGTGGGTGTAGAGTACGGATACAAATTAGTGAGAGAGGCCATGTGTTGAGGGGTGATAATGGCGGATAGGTGTGGGGTCATTAGGTAAAACCTTGATGGATTGTAGAACCTCCATGAGGGCTTGTTGATGGGATTCAAAATTTTGGACAAGGTTATACAAAGACATTTTTAGAGGGGATTAGTGTAATTGTTTTATCATTATACGATGAGTGACCCCATCAGAAATAGGATATGTGGGTCCCTAAATGGTGATTTTTGGCGCGGGTGCAGATGGTATGTTAGGCACAAGATTGGTGGATGGGCTGGTTACTTTCTCTTTCCCTTTGTCCTTCTGGGTGTGAGTGGAAACTTGAATCATGTTAATCTGAAGAAGATAGGTGGATGGAGAAGGTGTGTCAAGAAAATTATAACGACATGATGGAAAAAACTAGTGCGGGATAAGAGCCTTGTGAAATGAGTAGGGTGTGCTGGAATTTTGGTGGGATTTTGGCTAACTCTCTTATCTGGACCATATTAATCTCAAATCTAGGAGTTAGGTAAAATGGTTGTGTAGGTGAAGATGTGGGTCATTGAATAGGGAAGGGAAAGAATGGGTAGTGACAAGTAACGATGGAACTAGGTCCTCATCGAGAAGATCATCGTCATCAAAATTTTCTTCAGGAGGGCATAGTTGGACGATAACATATTTAAGCACCTTACAATTCTCGACATTGTGTCCTTACACACAATGTTAGGCACAAATTTTGGAATCATCAAACCCTTTTGGTTTGGGTTTGAGTGGGTCGTATGGTCTAAGGGGTGGTAATGTGATCATAGAAGTCTCGAAAAGGTTGGATAAAATGTTGGCATAAGACCCGCCAATGGATCACAATGTGAGGTGAATGTGGGTCTAGATGAAGATGTGGGTGATTTTTTTTGAGAGAGGCACCACAGAAGGCTGGGGTTGGATGTGAGATAGTTTTTACCACCGGTTTGGTAGGAAGTACTATTTTAGGCTTGGTTTAGACCTTCTCGGAGTAAAGGTGCAATAGTTGAACTAGCGATAGAATCTGTTATAGGCTTAACTACCTCTTTGGAGGGTGGTGGGTTTTTGTCTTTATACTGCACCTTCTTGGTTAAAGGTGAGGGAGGAATATATGATGTATAAGGGAAGGTAGATGGAAAAAGAGGATGAGTTAGCCAAGATGATAATAGAGGTGCGGTGAAGGTTTTGGGGAGAGGTGGTGTGGAAGGTATGGGTTAAGGCGAGGTGGAAGGTATAGGTTTAGGAATTGGGAATATCATAGGTGGAGATGAGGTTATTGGAAGTTGTGTTGGTAAATGTGGTAAAAAGGTTACAAGTGATTTGTAGAGGTATACGTGGCATAGGTTGGTTAGGTGTAATAGATTCTCGTGATGAAGAGGAGGGTTGTTGCACTCTCGGGTTTCCTTGGATAGGAGGTTTCTTGACCAAGGTAGATGGGTGAGGTCCTAAGATAGATGGAAGAGGCATAGGTGAAAAAGGCGTAGTGGGTGAAACAGTGTGTGTGGCCTAAAAGTTGGGTCTTGCGCTTAGGTGGAGGAATAATTTTGGTATGGGTTTAAGAAGATGTAGTTAAATCTAATTTGATGGGTTGATGGATAAGGCTTGATGTCGACATGACACCCAAGGTAGTGATGGGTCTAGATATGGGAGAATATGTAGGTGCGGGTAGGTTCTTAGGCATAGGAATGGGTTTAGTTGTGGGTAAAGGTTTGGATGTAGGCAAGGGTGAAAAATAATTATCCATTTCAAAAGCATGGTCGGGGGTTGATTTGGTTACTTGAAATACTTTTAGATAAATCCTGGAGGTATCTCAGCAGATGAAATTTACATTTGGGTTGAAAAGGGGAGCTAAAGATGTCCCCAAAGAATGGAATTATCAACATAATCCAAGTGGTTGGCCAGGCATGAAAATGGTAGTGCTGTAAGAGGAGATGATGTTGATTTAGTAGAAATCCCTATAAAATATGTCTATGAGATAGGGAACTAGTTAGCTTCGGATTCTATGGGTAAGAGAGCCGAGAGCAGATCAATGAGATCTGGAGTGCTAATGGGAATTATCAAAGCAAATGAGCGGTGGGGTGTCTAAAGGATCTTTTATGGGTAGAAGAGATGAAAGTTGGGATGAGATAGTTTTGTCTTTTAGTGTAGAATAAAGAAAGGATGACTCTCCTATGTGTAGGAGAGTTAATACTGTTGGTTGTCCATTAGGTTGCAAGGCAAGTGATGACACGACATTGGCTGAGATTATGGACTCCTCTATGGGTGAAGAGGGAATAAAGGGGACTCCTCGTGGGTGGAGGAATAGATGAGGTAGGCTCTTCCATGGGTAAAGGAGGTTGTGTTAGGATCTCCTCAATAGAGGGGATGTGAGGAAATTGAGGAATGGTCGGTATGATGTCAAACACAACATGAAATTCATGGACATTACTGTCATTGGTTGAAGGTTCACTACTTTGGTTAGATGATGGGGTATGATTAGGAAATGGCTTCTTGAAGATATGTAAATTTTGATTTTCTGGTGCATTTGGGTTGTCCAAGACAAGATCTCCATTATCTAACATTTCTGAACAATGTTCTTGAAGGTTATACAATTACCATCGCTATGGCCTTTGACACGATGATAGTTACAATAGTCATGTTCCTTGTACCATGCAGGCATAGGATAAGTGGGGTCAAAACTAGTATGTGGTTTGATAGGTGGAAGAGAAATGGCTCTAGCCTTAAGGAGTTTTTCTAATACTGAAGAATAAGGCTCCCCTATTAGAGTATACTTTCGTTGTTCCCGTCTAAACTGAAAATTTTTAATGAGAGAAAGATTGGAGAAAGTGTTTTCTTGGTTAGATGAGCCAATTTTGAGGACTACCGCATTGGTAGATCCTTTAGATTTAGGATAATTTCTTTGGGGTTTTGAAGAGGAAGAGGTATTATTTGATTTAAAGAAGGCATTTTTACTACATAATTGAATTTTCTTCTCTTCAATGACATAAATCTCTATTTTCACGCCATGGTAAAGGCCTCATCAAAGGTACGAAAGGTTTGAACTTAAAAATTTGGTGAGATGTGCCTAGCACAAGCCCTAGTGAACAAATATATACGCTTAGTTTGAGGTAACTAGAATGTTATTTGGTTTATAAGGCTTTGCCAAAGCCAAGCAATGAAATATGTGATAGATTCGTCATCGTAAATCTTGTCATGTTGAGTATAGGTTGGTCATGGTAAATTTTTGATGATATTGATTGAAAAATGGTCAAAGAAAGTTTGAGCCACTTGGTTAAATGAGTAAATGGAATGTCTGGTTAAACCACTATACCAATCTAATGTGGGTCTGTCAAGGACATGGGGAATGTTTGTAGGAGTAAAGCATCGTCATGGGCGATTAGATAACACCCATGTTTAAATGATCGTGAGTGTTTAGTAGGTAGGTTCTCTTTACTATTGAAATAGTTGAATTTGGGCATTTCCCAAATGTACGGGGTATGGACGGATGGGAATAGATGGATGAATAAGCTCATTACATGTTTCATCGTAAGTTAAGGAGTTGCGAGAGCTAGAAATTGATGCCTCTAATGTATGCATTTTTTCTATCATCATTTAATGAGGCCATTGGTAGGTTGTGATGATTGGGCACCCCCTAGAGTATAATGGGGTTGATGATGAATGTATGATGTGAATGAAATATTAGTATATGGTGGTTCCGAGTATGAGAACTAGGAAGGGGGAATAGATGTAGGTGGAAAATATCTTGAATAGGCGATAGATGAGATTGGGGGTTATTGGTGATATGTGTAAGTAGGTGGGGTAGTCGTAACGATTCTTGTGGTAATTAGGGTAGGGACTACGGGATGGAAAGAACGAGGTTTTGGAATGGGATATGGGTTTCCGAAACCATGGGTGGTTGTGATGCAAGGGGTACATATGAGGTGAAGGGTACAGATGGGCTATACTAAGGCAATCGACAAAGGAGGTGTCAGCAGTGTAGGGGTGGACCGACATTAATGGTGTGACATGCACTATAGATGTAACAAATATAGAGGATGTGGGGTCTAGTTGAGATACCATAGGTGGTAGGGTAGATGAAAGAAACACCGAGCTAGTAGTAACCGACATGGAAGTGGGAGAGAGAGTAGGAGGGATGGAGATGGGCATTCCATATACCAACCGTCTGAAGAGTTCTAGGTGGATGAGTGAGCAAGATAATATTATAGGAAATGAGATTCTAGTCAAGGAGTCTTGCAAATCCTTATCACCGGTACTAATGGTGATGGGATGATTTGGATCCATTGGTGACGAGGATGGAAGGTGGCGATAGGCTAGGTAGAAGTGGCTGAAGGCTAGTGTGAAACATAAGGGAGTTAGCTTTGCTACGAGTCAAAACCATTTGAATTATCGTAAACCTAGTAAACTGTTCTTTGTAGATGACATAAAAAAATAGGAATGAGAAAAATAGGTCTTGGGAGGTGAAATCGGTCACTGTTTTAATTAAAAATCAAAACATAGGAACCAATGAGTGATTAGGTTAAGCGATGATAGTGAGAGGGTAACCGATGCGCGGTTAGGGTGATCTGATACCGATTCTTGTGGGAAAATAATATTTTTGCAAATGAGGTAAAAAATGATGAAAATAAAGTAAAGAAGCTATATTTGATTGTGATTTTAAAATTATGGGGGGTATGATGATGTTCTCGAGAACTCAAAAGAACAAAAGACGCGATGAGTGATTTTTTTGGTAAAATGACTAAAACAATTGAAAACCAACAATGGCTAGATAAACCAATGACGGTTAGATGTAAAGCGATGACGGTCAGCTGGATCGGCGCCGATTACTATGAAATTTGAAAAATGAAGAAAAATTGATATTGTGAATTAAGTAATATGAAATATCAACCCAGAAACCTGAGTATGATAGTAATGGATCCTGACACACTCAAAACGGTCAAAATACACCAACTAAGATGTCAAAGTGTGAAAGGAAGAAAAAAATGAAGAACATGACCTCACAACTCAAAACACAACTCAAGAAAAAGCTAAGTAAAACATGAAATCCTACAAGTGAATTTTATTGTTTAGCTTATGCTATTTAAGACCGAATTACGAACAGAACAAAGTTTTTGGTTGGAAAGAAGGTGTCCTATAAGAGGCAAGATTTAAAAGGTGGTTGCAGGTTATGTTTTTGTGGGGGCGGTCCTTTCTCTAATAATGAATAGTCAGAGAAGCCATCTAGGCACCCAATGTCAATCCTCTGATTGTGTGATCATTGACAACTTCTTCTAGGTAAGGTGTTGTTTAAGAAGATGTGTTAATTATGTTTGTGTAGTTTGGAAAAGAGAGATAAGAGAAAGTGCTCTACAATTCAATTATGACAACCATCGATTAGGCATGACTTCCAAGTATATAGGTTGCCCTCGGTTTTAATGTGAGATAAAAATGCAAGCATAGAAGTATGAAATGTAATTATTTTATAACCCAAATCAAAATTTGATATTTGATGTAAACAGAGAGTGAATAGGACAGAGAATGACTTTACCTAATGCAAATTCAAGAAGGAAAATATTGATTCTTTTTTAGTCCCGAAATACAAATGTCACTTAGAAAAATAGAAGAAAGAGAATATTCCCAAGGAGAGAATTTAATGTTAACTTCTTTTTTAAAAGAAATGAACATACAACAATTCCCTAAGAATGAATAGATGCAAGGAACCCCGGATGGGTCCCACCGAGCATGCCAAAATGTTTCACTAGATTCTTAACAAATTAATGAAAATATAAAGAGGTAATAGGCCAAGGTAGAATACCTATTCCTTATGTTAGTTGAAGGTTGTACATGCGTTATGATTTCCGATTGAATGCTGATTGCGAATGCTCCCTTTTGGCTAGGAGGAACTACCTATAAAATGCAAAATAATACCACCAAATAGAGTTTAAAAAATAATGAGTGGATTTCTAGCGAATGCTAGATTGGGAAGCGTGGTGCATCCTAAATAGGATGTCAATCCACTTTTATATAACATTTAATGCTATTTAAAACATACATGAAATAAAGATCCTATTAGAATTGAAACAATTAGGGTATCTCATAAAAAACCATAAGAAAGGACAGGTAAAAGGTGATTGAGGTCAACATGGGTCAAGTGATTGGGGCATCGGGTTGAGGTCTAAATACGAGGCTCTGTATAAGGTTTGGTAAAGATTAACAATGATTCTGGACTGTTGGGGAGTGGGCATTAACTCTCTAATCTAATATAAATTACCAAACACAGTAACTGACGTCAGCTGTGTGACCGATGCCGGTTAGACAAGATGACCAACGTTGGTTAACCAACCGATGTCAGTAGGGTAAATTATCATAACAATCTTAGTTTTGGCTTTTGAGACTCTTTATCGATTGCACAGAGGTTGGAAATGGTGAGGGTGAGGTCATAAAATGGTCTTGAAGACTCAGGGATGATTAGAAGAGGGTGAAGATAGGTGAAAGGGCTAGGTATGGTAAGATTATATTTTGGTTGGAAGAAGGAGGTATACGAGATGTACCAAAAGATGAATTACCAAGAGGAATAATGAATCTTACTAAAAGAAACCAAGATAAATGAAGAGATGTTAGGTACTTACCTGAAAAGTAGGTGGATAATGCGGGTGATGAGGATGGTGATGGCGAGAGATCCAAAAATAAGAGACGTTGTGTTCATGCCATGATAGTTCAAACCTTCATGCTTCTTTATGTGAATATGAGATCGTGAAGGAGATGATGAGTGCCAATGGTTGTTGGTAGTGCTCCTTGGTACTTTTCTTTTCCGAGTGCTCCAAGTATCTATTCGTATGAGATCCTGAATTGAATGAAAAACCTAGGCAAAGGATTTTGGAAATGTATTTAACCTAACCGGAAATGGTTAGGTGAATGACAATCAGTTGAGATATAACTAGCATCGGTTAAGGTGGGAATATCTAGGTTGGCCAAAAATAGCTAGATTGTTGCTATTTTTGGTGTGGTATTCAATCTTCATCTAAGTCTCTAGTGATAGATCACATAAGGATAAGTAATATTCTATTTAGGTTTGTTAATAGGAGTTAAGTCTAGGTTTAGAATAATTCCTAGTTGGTTAGGATAGGTTTAGACTTGGTCTTAGGTCATTAATGAAGTTTGAGTAGGTCATTAACTGAGGTGGCTAGGTGAGTTGGCTGGTGAGGATATTTATTAATTTAATTAAGATAATTAATTCAATTAACATGTGCACTAGGGGATATGAATGGGTAGGATATGGTTACTTTGATCAACAAAAGGTTTTTAAAGGGAGTATGACCCAATTTTGGTATCTACAAACCTCACTTATGAGAGTGATAAGTACTAATATAGATCCTTATCCATGAAAAGTAAATGATCCATCAAAGTGGACTTGCCACATGATGGAATCTTCAATATACATCATAGATGCCCTTCGGCAGATCCAAACACAATGGTTCCATTCCAGGTAGGGGAGCTTCACAATTGATCAGCCAATACCTGTCCTTTCAAAGATTTTTGGTTAACAAACTCAATATCAAATTCACTAAGGAGAATGATCCAATTATCCATTCATCCTGTAAGGGTGGGTTTGGATAAGAGGTACTTGAGAGGGTCAACTTTGGATATTAATTTGGTTTTATTATTAAGGAGGTAATGATGTAGTTTTACGAAGGTAAAGACGGCGCCATGCAGGCCTTTTTAACTTGTGGATAATTTAATTCATTTGAAATCAAGGTGCGACTGAGATAATAAACTACCCTTTCCCTATGGTCAAGGTCATATTGGGAAAGTAGTGCACCAATAGAAAATTGGGTGGTTGAAATATATAATAGGAGGGTTCACCTCGGGTAGGCAAAGGTATTAGAACAGTAGGTTGATAAGGTATTATTTAAGTAATTCAAAGGATTTTTGACAATTTGGTCCCTAGTTGAATGTAACATCCTTCTTTAATAGATGTGTAAATGGATGACACTTATTCACAAGTTGTGAGATAAAATGGCATATTTCCTTAATTTTACCTTGTAGACTTCTTAGTTATTTAAGATTTATAGGTGGAGGAATTTCTATGATAGATGCAACCTTTATGGGGTCCACCTCTTTTCCTCTTTGTGAAACGATGAAACCCAAAATATTTCTTGATAGGACACCAAAGACACACTTTCTGGGATTCAAACAGACCTTATAATCTCGAGAGATGCTTTGGAAAATACATCTCAATACCTCAGGGTGCTCTCCTCTAGTTTTTATTTTACTAATATATAATCAACATAATATTCCATGATGTCATTAATCATGTCATGAAAGATCACTGTCATTGCACATTGATAGGTGGCTCCAACATTCTTGAGTCTAAGGAGCATGAACTTATAATAATTTTTTCCCCATGGGGTGATAAAAATGTCTTGTGCTGATCTTCTTCTGCTATCCTGATTTGGTTGTATCCTAAGAATCCATCCATTAAGGATAACATTTCATAACCAACAGTGGATTCAACAATCATGTCGATATTAGGTAGAGGGAAATCATCTTTGGGACATGCTTTATTGATGTCTCAGAAGTCAATGCAAATTCTAATACCAACCGAATTCTTCTGAACTGGGACTATGTTAGATATCCAATCTAAATACTCAATGAGTTTAATGAAATAAGATGCTAATAACTTCTCCAGTTCTTCTTTAATGAGTAGTGTAATCTTGAGATGTATCTTTTCGATTTACGCTTATGGGTTTGACATCAGGGTGCACAACAAGGTTGTGCACGACCAACCCCCAGGTCTAAACCTGGCATATCTGCATATGACCATGCAAATATATCTCCATATTCTCATAATAAGGCCACGAAAAATTTCTTCTCTTGATCTAAGAGTGAAGCCCTAATTTTTATCATTCAAGGATCCTCTTGATCCGAACTGATGTTAACGCTAATCATCTCCTCAACAAGCATTTTGGATGTATCTTCCATCCATGTAGGATCAAGGGGAAGAGTAAGATCAACCACCACAGGTGGGGTGAGATCATATTTGTAAGGATACTCCACTTTTTCCATGAATTCTTCATTTTTTTCTACTAGTGTCTCAAAGAGCTTTTCACTAGGATATTTACACTTGTTCCTCTCACAAGGCTTCTCTAAATTACTTTTACCTTTGCTTATGACCTTTTTATTCAAGCATCCACACATCTCTACTTCTTCTCCAAAGTATGCACATGCATCTAATTTGATTGAAAAACCCTTCTTGTGATCTCCATTTGGAATGAAATCCCTGAGTCCCATAAATTATGCAAATGCTTCATCATTTTCAAAAAAATTGATTGGAACATGAAGTTGTTGATCCCAATCTATAAGTTCATGATATACTAGGGTTATTTGGTGATTGGATGGGGTATCAAATTTAGACAAGGTAAGAACAACTAAATTAGGAAATAGGTTTGTGGAGGCAAGATCTTTGTATAGGCTATATTAGGAATCTACATCGCTATCTAAATGAGATGAGCCATCCTCACATTTTGAAGAGGTGGCATATATCTCAGTAGGTAAATCATCATGGTTATTAATTATGAGACCATGCTTATTTGTCTTGAAATGAGGAATAGGAATGGGTTCTAGCCTTCCTTGTGCATTTATACCACATCCATACCCATTATAGCCCATGACATACATCATGTGGTGGCCTTTAATATACTGCAGAGCTTGATGACATGACACCATGGTACCTTCAGGGAACTCACTTGGTGGGATCTTCTAACATCTTCTCCTCGAGATAGGATTCCACTAGTAATAAACTTCTCCAATGGTTTAGGGCATCTATCTCAAGTGCTCTTGAATTGGAAGTATGGTTTACCATGTGTCATGGGGGACACAGAAAGGTCTGATATTAACAAAGCTTGTTGTAGAGTGAATTGATCATCAGGGCCATATTTTGTAGATGTGGCTTCCCATGATGTGAAGGGATTGACTAATGATGGGAAATTCTGATTATAAGGAGTGTATCCAAATCTACACATTCCTTCATAGCCTCTATTTGCAAGGGAACAACAATATCTACTGAAGGAAATTCATATGTTGCACGTGAAAAGCTATGCAATTCTCTACAATGTGTGAATGGTTCTAGATCACCTAGAATGGTGATTATCTATCCTCCATGGCACAAATTTATACACTAATGAAAAGTGGAGGGAATGGCTTGCATGGCATGGATCCATGGGCATCCCAAGAGCATGTTGTAAGGAAAATCCAAGTCAAGGAAATGGAAAGTTATATCATGACATTTTTGTCCTACCTCCATTAGAACTACTATAGTACATGCTGATTCTTATTCCTCATCGTCATAGGTTGTAATGGTAATGGTATTAGCCCCTAGATCTTCATTTGAATCACCTAGATGCTTAACCAACTTCAATGTACAAATATTGAGACCAGATATGCCATCCACAAATACTCTCTTGATTTTACGACAAGTAATGACAACTTCTATATATAAGGGCAAGTTATCCTCTGGGTCATTACACGAGATTGTAGTGTGATCAAAGGTGATATGATTGTTACAATCAAGGTGTGCAACCATCACTTATAAGTGCATGAGATATAATTTTTAAAAAAATCCTAAGATCTAAAGTGTTTTTTACAATATGTACTTATGAGTAGTAGATATTTTAAGGAGATCTAGGATTGAGATTCTAGCTAGAGTCTTCTCTAACTGTTCTATCAAGTTATACTAACCTTCGTGTGGAACAGGTAGAGGGTATGGTATTACTAAGCAAGCTCATTGTGTACCTATAACATAACTCTTCTCTAAGATCCCAATGGTATTAACTTTTTCATTAGAAGAACAAATGTATCTTATGAGGGAGTCAAATGGCTTTTCCTTGGCAGGGTAGATATACGTGACAATTTTATAATCGTTAGAAGTCTATCCGTGATCTTGCTTCTTGTGATTTTTATCCCGTGGTTAGGAAAGGGTTCTTTGAATATCCCCATATTTTTGTTTGGTCCCTTCCCCGAGTTTGGTGGAGAATATATTGTGATTTTACCTTCTTCAATAAGGTCTTGTATATAATGCCACAATCTGAGGCATCTATCAGTTTTGTGTCCTTTGACATGATGGAAATCACAAGTATTCATGTTCCTTAAACCAACTTAGTTTAGGGACATCTTCTAGATATGGTACCATTAATGTTGGATACTACACCATGTTCACCACATCTAGTTGTTTAAGTATAACATATAATGATTTAGTTAGAGGTGTGAACTTACATTTTGTAGGTACCTTTGGGTGAGGTCCTTATGAGAGTTTTAAAAGTGGACCAGTTTGTATGGCTTGGACTCTCTTGGAGTTTGTGATACCATCGCCAACGACATTTTTTTTTATTAAAAAATTTGGTTTATCTATGGATTTTGTCTCATGTTTGTCCTTTGTAACGGGTTT
Source organism: Taxus wallichiana var. yunnanensis (assembly GCA_018340775.1). Lineage (NCBI taxonomy): Eukaryota > Viridiplantae > Streptophyta > Pinopsida > Cupressales > Taxaceae > Taxus > Taxus wallichiana. The sequence continues at coordinate 523,097,041 of CM031238.1, forward strand.
GAGTGTCCCTTTTCTATAAGATCCTTTTTATTTGACTACCTTTTTCTATAACCTCCTCGAAGTTAGAGCCATAGTACATTTGTAAGTGAAAGGATATTTATGGGTTCAAGTTAGGAACGAATATACTTACTAACTATTTCTTTGGTAGGACATAAGGGAAACAACTTGCTAATCCACTCCATAGCTGCAAAAACTGTGAAGGTTTCATTGGGTTTTATTTAGCATTACACAAGTCATTCATGGTGATGTCATTCTCCATGTTGAAGGAGAAATGTTACACAAACTTTTCAGCAAGTGTGGGCCATGTTGTGATCAATCCCTTAGGTATACTAAAGAACCACTCTAATGCCCCCTGTTCCTAAGCTATGAGGAATAAACATATCAAGTAGTTATCACTATAAATGACCTCCTGCAAGCCATGTAGAAGTATTTAATGTGATCATGAGGATCACCCTTGCTTTTATATTTATCAAACTTAGGCATGTCAAAATGTTTTGGAAATGGATTCCGCATCATATCTTTATCAAAGGGGTAAGGACATAGTTCTTCATATAAATATTTTCTATTGTGTCCTACGTTACCTTCTTATAGAGTAGTAAGTGTATTCTTCATTGATTGCAACTCTTGTTGAATGAGTTGTTCCTTTGTGGGTGATATCGGTCTATTCATTTTAGTAACCATGAAAGTTGTGTCATTATATAGATCCATGTGAAATTCACCTATTTTTGTCTTAAGTTTATCTTTATTTTTACTCAAAGAGCCTAATTTTGCTATATTTTTTTGAGTTTCAGAGATCTATCTTTAGATGATCTCTCTTGATTAATGGATCATCTTTTCATCAAACCTAGGAGAAATGAATCCTTACCTCATATAATTTTTAAATGTGAAGCCTTAAAGTAACGTCCTTATGAATGGTGGTTTTGGTGGATCGTTTTCAACATTGTTGTTACATTTTCTTGAAGTGGAAGCATATCCTATGTCAAAAGGATTATCCGTGTCTATGAGAGATGGTCATGGTTGTTCTTCCATTTCATGGTTAATGGTTTTAATCATCACTTCACGCTCTTATGGTATCCTAGATCCTAATTCAAGAACTCTTGTGAGTACTTGGTCTTTATTATAATAAAGGATCTCGTCAAAGTGAACTAGGTCTAACTTGTGTCGTTCCTTGGAATAATCAAATTATTCTACGCTATGATTAACCAAAGGTTATGAATGTTTGAATTATGAGAAGATAGGTTCTAACTTATGCCCAGTGAATGGGTATGAGATGAAATGATTTTATTCTAAGTTACACTTATCTTGTTTGGATGCCATTTTCATGATTCTAGGCATCACTAGTCTAAGTTGGCACTAGGTTTTGTCTAAATGTGTCAAGTTATACGAAACCTAAGTGTATGTGATATGAATCATTTCTTAAAGTCCTAATATCTCAAAATATGTCCTAAGTATGAAGAACATACAAATATGACTGTATCTAGGAACAAGCATGTAAATACTCAAGTAGTCAAACACTCAAACTGTTCTAAAACGCTATACACCTTAAGATATGATTTCAACGATAGGCACACAAATTAGATAGTGAAAATACCCTATCAATACCTAGGTCAAGTTGAAATATCAACAAGATCTAAGCACCAAATTTGTATTGACGTGATCTCTCCACGAGATATACTATGACTAGTTCAAATGCTGACAAAATCTAAGTTTTTGATAATGGAAGTTACAAATGTGAATAACGTAATAACACTACCCCGACATGTTAACCAAGCTTTGGAGGAAGCAAGGTGTTAGTATCAAGATGATGCTATTGTGATATGAATAATGTAGTATCAACACTCTCAAAAGGCCTTAGATGTTGTTGGGATCAAAACTAAATACAAGTATAACAAGAAGTTGTTAGTTATGTGAGTAGTGTAACGATACAATAAGGAAAATTATATCAAGTTCTCAAAAGATGAAAACAAAATGTAAGTATCACAATTGTATGGCTAAAATGTGGGAAGAGTAATAACTCAAAGGGAAATAATGATGAAATGAAATCCTAGCTATGAAGATGATCCTAAAATCAAGATAACGTGACCATCAAATATATAAAGAAGAATCAATGCACTTTAGATGTTTAAAAAATTATCCACAAACATGGGTGAGCGTAAATGGAAAAAATTGGCTAACACTATTTGTGAAAACACTCCCGAATGATGCTTTATTTTGTCCCAAAGGTGAGAGTTTTGTAGATTTTTTCCTCAAAAGATGGAAATAAACTTAGCGGCACTTGGTTAGAGTTTTGCCTCATCCAAAGGTGAGAAAGAAACCAAGTGACGTGATGTATTTGTTTAATTCCATGATGAGATACACTTAGGTCTAACTTAAGTGGATTTGTTACCGTGTTTGAAAAAAATAAGGTTTTGAATCCAAAAAAGTTATCACTTTGTGATGGTTTGAATAGACGCGATAATGGACTAGCAAAGTGGGATCCTTGACAAAATGGATTTCCTAAATAGACCACTCAACTAGGTGAAAACATTTTGTCTAATGTGAGCTCGATTTGCCAAGAAAGTCACAATGACTAATATTGGTTTATCTCAGCTTTAATTTACCCCTTTTGATACAATGAACAACTATTACGCTCAATTGTATCATCCTTTGGGGTCATGATACGTGAAAAATTTGACTCTAACTAACACTTTGTAAAATATAGTCAAGTGGGTGTTGCAAAGCACTTCTGTTTCATCCAAGAGGGTTATGTGACAAGAAAATCAACACATGACCTTCATCGGCCCCGACCTCTCGAGGTCGTCTTTGAGATATCTGGTGTGGATTGGAAATGGAAATGAATGTGATGGTGATGGAAAAGATAATTGGGCAGTCTTATGTCCTCAAATGCAATACTAGAATCTACGAGTCTAGGGCAAAGAACACTCTCCTAACTTGAAGTGGTGTGATGGATCGATCGGATATGATAGCCTCTCAAAGACTCCAATTAATGTCGAGTTCTCACCGAGACTCTGTTTATGGGTTTCGAATACGTGAAAGTGACCTACATGGCGCCTCGTATATATTTCCAAAAAGGTCATGGAAGTAAAGTGAGAGGTGTAATGGAACCGTAGGAACTATGGTCGATTTTACGATCTAGTCCAGAAAGTCTTAGCCTGATTGGCTGCTATGTTCAATACGAAAAATTATGTAATAATGTTAGGTGGAAGTGGTGAGGATCTAAATACCAATGTACATAAACTAGTGTCAATATCTAATTGGTTGGCAGGCCCGTTGGGTTGTGGGACCTGAGGATCATAACCAAAGACTCATGGAGGTTGTGGCCCTTGTATGGTCATGTGCGTAATGAAACCTTGTTGCCAGGAGTACTCCAATAATTGTAGGCTTGATAAACAACAATGTTTATTGTGTTTAGTTGTTCTATTTTCTCAATGAAAGTTACAGAGGTGTGTGTAAAACTATTAAACATAAGCCCTGTATCAATGTCAATTATCAATTCGGCCTGTTGGGTTGTGGGACAAGGGGATCGCAACCATAAGTATTTTCTTGTTGTAGACCATTGATGGTCATGTAGATTGAACTGAAATAATTGTTACAATGATAGCTAATTGTTAAAAGGAAATATAATATATGTTTTTGGTGTTTTCATAATATATTGCATCAAAACAATAAAATAAAGCTAATCTAGTGAAAGTAAATGTTTTTTTCTTTTCTATTTTTAAACAATTCATCTCATCTAATATATAAACTATATACAAATGATTATCCAGATGTATATACTCACTTGTGTGGATACGCGAATCTTAATCTAAAGTAAATAACCCAATTCAATAAAAAAACCCTCAAACCTTACCTCAGGTGAAGAACAAATCATAGCCCCAGTAAGAGCTATTGTTCCCACAACTTCCCCAACAATTTCAAAGAGAAAACTTCCTAATGATATGATCTACTTGCAATTACCTAATTAATTGAAATGAATGATTTTACTACTCTATTTGATATGCAATTAAAACTAATGATTTGAAATTGACAATTTTATAAACAAATAAGGTAAACATGAAACTAAAACTTGAATGAGCAAGAGTTTTGACAAATCCATTGTATATGTATCTTCCCCTCGTTTGTTCCTTTCTTTCTTTGAGTGTTCATGTGAGTCCAAGGGATTGGGAATGAAAAGAACAACATCATAAGAAGATGATTGAGAAATGGTAGCTTGAAGGTAGTCGGTTGCAATACAATTAGAATAGAGATAAAACAAGAGATCTCGAGCTTGGCTATGTAATTCCTAGAAAGATTGTGGCAGCAATACAATGCAAGATACACAAAAATCCTCAGGCCATTTGCTTGAATACAAGCACAAAATATATAAGAATTGGGGCTGGTAGGTTCTTTCATGCACAAGGAAAGAAGAAATAGTTCCAACTAATTAAATCTTTTTAAAAATATAAGAGGGAAGGAGAACCATGCAATCAAAACTATTTTTAGACAATTTGGCTCATGGATGCAACCTAGAAGTGAAGTTGAGTGAAGCATCACATGTTGAAACACACATGAGGAATTTTCGAAAAGGTGGGCATGAATACCACCCTATGTAAGGTGGCGGTCATAGGACCGCTGCCCTAACACGGGTGATGGTTTTAGAACCATTTCTAGGCGTGGCGGTGGTCCTCTCACTAAAGGCCAAAACTTGCACAAAAAGAATTAGGGAGCTAAAAAAAAGTGTGGAAAGGCTATGTAAGGTTGTCTAGGCTACAAATATACATTACGAATGGGTTTTGGAGCTCGAATACATATTTGAAAGGACTTTGAATCATCATTAGGGGTTCTTGTAAGCTTTTTTACGACAATGTAGCATGTGAAATTTTGGGTGTGTACATATTGCCCCCTCGGAGAAGCATCTTAGCCATGAAAATGCATAACACGTAGATTCCGAGTATGGCATTCCGAAATGGGGAGTTAGAAGCTATATCCGACATGCCCGTGTGTTGAAACGTCACCATCCAAGCTCCCGATACCATTTGTGTGGGGATATGGAGATACAACTATGCCAATGCTCCAACCCTATAAACACATACGCTCAAAACGAGGTCAAAACATCACACACACACACACACACATATCAAAACAACTCATTTTCTAATTCATTTGTGCATATTTGATTCGGTGAATTTGAAGCTCTAGGCCCATGATGATGTTTCGATGAGAGTATAGCCGAAATGACTGTTACGAGATCATGATCATGCCTCCATGAGTGGGAGATTAACGCGCGTGGTCTAAGGTTGGTTATTTTAACTTTTGTTTTTTCATACCTAAAGTGTAAAAACGTTGAAAAGTTCACCTAGGGGGATTATTTTAATTTTTTTTAGTCTTAAATGAATATCTAGGGGGGACGCCCATAGGGAATTCTTTTATTTGGTCAGAAATGGTCTTTTTTGTCTTTTTGAGCATTTTTAGGGTTAAAATATGCATTTGGGAAATCAGTCCAGGACCACCGCCCAAAGCAGGGTGCTACTCATGAGACCGCTGCCCTACACTGGGTGGTAGTTCAGGAAAAAATGACCAAAATGTGCATTAACTTGATTTTTTTATATTTTTGATGTTTTGTAAAAAAATTGTTGAGCTTATCTTTTAGTATACGTTACTAAATTTATCTTTTTCCATGTTTTGGTGAATGTAGAAGATTGAGGAGTACCTATGATGGAGTCGAGAGAGGGAATGTGATTGGCTCCATGGTATATTGGATCAATTTACCTAGGGTGAGATGGACCTTCTGTAGAGGGAAGGAATCTAGAGGATTGCACGTGTCCCCACATCACTCCTTCCAGTCACATTACGTGTGACTTATTTTCTTCTTGGGACATAGACTATAACACTTTTCGGTTTCCAGTGTCCAGGGTGAGTGGACCATCACCTTAGAGGATGTATACCTCATTCTTGGGCTTCTGATACTTGGGAGGAGACTAAACTGCGGAGACATCGGGATCCAAACTAGAGATGAATCGGTGGGCGGCTTATATGGGAGACACTATTTTCTTGTTTGGTTTGAAGAAGGGAATCAAAGTTAGGTCCATTGCCACTACTCCCATTCCTATCATACGGAGAGCCATTATGGGTATCTTGTCCTCCTGACTAATTGGGGACAAGGGGGGTAACACCCTTCTATATTTTTGGGCTCTATTATTGTGTAGATCAAGGGGCACGATTGTACATATGCCTAGGGTGGAGACATCCTGGGGACTACCTACCATGATTTGTATAGGGTAATTCGATTACAAGGATATCCACCGAGAAACCCCACTCTTATTATGAAATTATTTTATGAGTATTTCATCCCCTATGGAAGGGGAGTACTAGTATTGGATCTAGGGGCTATTCGAGTGATGTGATGGATAGGTATGTCAGTTCTCAAGATGCCACATCGGCCAATGGCTTCCTTGACTACAAAACTTGGTTGCCATACCCTATTAAGATATGGTAGGGCTATGGGGATAGGAGATGACTGCAGTGGTAGCTTTCTCTTCCACAATCTAGTTAGTTGAAAGGTTAGGGAGACTTGAGACTCACCCATTTGATCGAGTCCCCAGAGTTTGGCCTCCCATATGTTGATATGCTCCCTCCGGTGACATCGGTCTATAGGACCATTCAGGAGGCCCAAAGGGGCCCTAGAGGAGATCCCAGCTAGACAGTGGTCATTCCAGGTATGCCTATTATAGTTAGGTGGGTGGTCCATGCTCCATGGGAAGCCTGGTGCCCCTTGAGTTCCATTACTTCATATTGCGGTCACTTTTTCTCACAACAAAGAGCATGATGAGCCCATTGATCTAGGCTCTAACTCTGAGGAGCATATAGGGGATGAGACGAAGGAGGATTTAGTTGGGGAAGAGATGGAGGATGATGGAGTTGGTGTTGAGGCTAGTGAGGTAGCCCATATAGAGGAGGAGGAGAGCGACCCTAAGTGGCATGACACTCGGGACATGCCGAGGGAAATGCATGAGGAGGCGAGTATTGAGAGAGAGAATTTTGTCTCGAGGAGACACTTCCTCTAGATGGAGAGGGGGATGCCAAGTACTTGATAGGAAATTGCTTCACCTCCAGCTTTGGGGAAGCCTCGCAGCCACCAACAACAACCACCAACCCTACTTGGATGCCTGGAGATCTGAGTATGTTTAATATTATTCTCTCGACCTTGTTAATTGGAAATGTTAGTTGGTAACTTTTTTTTTATGGTTTTCTAACTCATTACTTCTTATTCTCTTTCTTAAAGCAACTATGCGGGAGTGGCGAGAGATCATCCAATGGGTGTGCATGGACACCCTATTGATCCCCTTGGGGAAGACCCAAGCCGAGAGATGACTGTTGACTCAGACCAACCATTAGTAGCCAAAAGACACACTAATGTGTTTTCTCCTATTTGGAGGATAGTGGAGGTGGTGACCTCCCTTTGTACTTAGGTGGCTAGATATGATAAATCTGAGAATATGAGGAGACATATCCATTATCACAGCGAGGCCATGGACAATAGACACTACCATGAGCACTCACATCATTCAGTTCACTCCTAGCATCATCGCAGCCGTAGTAGGATCCCTAGACGTGGCCGTGCACCATCCAAGGGATCCCACAGGGATTGATAGTCTAAGGGGCCATTTTATTACTTTGATGCCATTTTTTCTAGCATTATATGATTTTTTTGTACATTTCAGGCTCATTGCGAGAATTTTGACCATGCCTAGTGCATGATGACATTATATACAAACTTGATTCACCGGGATATATAAATAATCTTATTTTTGGTTTGGTATCTCCTTATGTCCGAGTTGAATTTATTTTTGGCTTATCTCTCATGTGTACTCTAAATTTTTAGATTTTCCATTTTTCAATGCTTTTGAGAATGTATGCGGTGGGTGTGAATGTCAACATAATGATTTCTTTTTGTATTTTATAATGATGATGTATGATAATGCAAACACAACGTGATATTGAACTTTAGCTTCTTTAATAAATATTAAGTACTTCGTATTGTCTTGGAAAAAATGTGACACAATGATATGATAGGAAAATAAACATGCCCCACTCCCGATTCCACACAAATAGTAATATGCAAGGGCTCAACAACAAGAGCGAGAAAAAGGCGCAAGTTATGAAAAATTGTTGAATGGTAATGATGAGGGAAAGAAAATGATTTGACAGAACCAAATTGAGATGCTACAACCTCACCCTACTCAAGTTACTTCATAGTTTATAATGTGATTTGATTTCCAGTTTATCTAGACTTAGATCGTAGATGATGACTTGGTTGACAAAATCTGGTTTTAGGGTTTTGAATTCTCTTGGATTTTTAGACATCTAACTCACTTTGTTTTTGACTTGTGATTTCATAATATTTGAATGGATCATTTCTAACTTTCAAATTTGTTAAAGAGACCCCCTATCCCTTTCCCCATGCTACTAGTAGGAAGCACAATCTCATCACCATGGAAAAGGAATAGGAGAGTAAGGGAATTTAGCTCCTTTCCCAACCCTACATCACCAGTAAGAGATGCAAGCTCAACACCAAAGGTTGGTAGGGAAAAAATGTGTAAAATAAAAAAATTTCTATGGATTTTCATTTGACTTACTCATTGAGGCAAAATGTTTAGAATGTTCTTATTTCTAAAGAGATGTTTATGGGATAAATGTGACACCATGAAGCTTTTAGAATAGACTATAGGAAAAGACACCTAATCTAGAAAGAGACCAAAAGTAGAACCAAGTATGTATGCCTTGGTATGGTTACTATCAAAACTTTGCCTTATCCTCTTTAGGTTGATGAAATGATTTAGAAACAATTGATGAGACTATAAAATCTTGAAGAGACACGATCCGAATGTTTTTCCATGACTTTTAGAAGTTTTTAGGAGTAACTATAAGAATAATTACCTTGATCACAAATTTTACAGAATGAACTAATGAGATGAAAATGTAATGCAAATGCAGTAATTTACATATTAAAATGCTAACGGATCATGTGTAGTACCTCTTTAGGTGTAGATATTTTACAAATTCACTAAACTCCTCACCCTCTAGTGTATACAAGTGAAATGCCCCATTTTTATAGTCTTTTATCACTCGATATAGACCCAACCACCTAGGTATGAATTTCCTTCCTTTTCGATCTTTTTGTCTATCCGGATATAGAGTCTTAAGACAAAATATCCCTCATATATTTCACACTCATAGACCTTCTTCTTGTATTTCCAAGACATCCGGTCAGCGTAAACGCTGTGTAGTTGTTCAAAGTGTTAATTATAGCCTCATCAAGACTTTCTAACCGAGAGATTCACGCTTCTCGATAGCCTTCTTCCCCTAATATTCCTTACAACCAAATACAGAGAATAGATATTTCAACTTCAAGTGGTAAAACAACTTCCACAACAAACACAAAAGAGAAGGAGGTTGCCCCTATTGGTGTTCTAACTGATGTCTGATAGCCCCACAAGGCTGGAAAAAGCTTTAAGTGACAATATCATTTTTTTCCTTAATGGTTTTAAGGAGGATGGACTTTAATGTCTAATTCATAGCCTCATCCTATCCATTGGCCCAAGGATAATAAAGAGAAGCCATGTGGTGACTTATCTTTAACTTTGCACATAATTCATGTACTTTTCATTTTTAAAAGATGTGTCATTATATGAGATGATGACCTATGGGACTTCGTACCAATAAATGATCTAGTTCAAGATGAACTTAGTAATTACATACCTAGGTACGGTGGTAAGAGGAATGGATTCTACCCACTTAGTGAAGTAATTTGTGGCCATGATTATGAAGTTGTGGCCATGATTATGAAGTTATGGCCATCTGTTGATGAGGGAGAGAAATTCCCTATCAAATCCAGGCCCCACATGGAGAAGGGCCATGGGGTTGTAATTGGTTATAGGGATTGTGTAGGTATGTGGATCTCATGGGAGAACTCTTGACACTTATGAAATTTGTGCACAATTTATATTGTGTCATGCTCTAGGGTGGGCTAGAAATAGCCCATCAGGTGTATCTTCCAAGCAATGGCATGGCCACCGAAGTGACCTCCACATACTCCACCATGTGATTGGTAATGAATATTTATGGATTATTTTGCATCAACACATATTAAAAGCATTCTCAAAGGCTCTTCAATAGAGCACTTGTTCCAAGATAACATACTTAGTGGAAATGACGTGTAACCACCTTCTTTGTTACAATGTTTCCAATTGCAGGTAAATATGGTCCATTGTAAAATTAACGATGTTAGTTTACCATAGACACGTAGAAATGGGGGATATTTTCGACAAAGTATAAAAACTCATCGGGAAGTCTAAATCTACTAGATCACCTCCATCCAAGGGTTATCAACTAACAAGTCTATGATGATTTTTCCTTTGTGATTTACGATTTACAAAGGTTAATTCAAACTCACCCATAAAAGTTATGAAAGGCCCAACTATCTTAGATAAGGATCCCCGCATGAGAATCGTCTGCGGGTGATCCATTTTAAAAATGACCCTAGTCTCTTGCTTTAACATATAATGTCTTAAAAGCTTTGTCACAAAGACAATGGTGAGGCATTCTTTTCTCTGTTTGTGTGTAATGTGTCTCATAATCAAACAATGTTCGACTAATGAAATAGACCGCACGTTCTCATTTATCATCATCTTCTTAAGCCAACATGTAATCTAATGAAATGTCTATAGCTCGTGAGTATAGGATTAAGGGGCGATCCAACCTAGGTGGCATGAGCGTGGGTGGAGATAATAAGAATATTTTGAATGACTCGAATGTCTCATTACAATATTCTATTCACTCAATGCTATAATATTTTTCACAAAAATATTGATTAGGTGAACAAAAAGGTCAAATATGGGATAAACCTTCGGATTACACCAAGTTTCCCAAGAAAAGACCCGATGCTAGACTCGTCGGAAGGTGGAATCATTTCAAGCACAACCTAGATTTTGGCTAGGTTGACATCAATCCCTCGTGAAGATTTGATGTATCCCAAAATCTTTCCTCTGTTACACCGAATAAGAATTTTTCTAGATTGAGTGTGACACCATATTCAATTAAACGTGAAAGGATGACACGAATCACCTTTAGGTGATCGCAACATTTTCTAGCCTTAGCTAGAAGGTCATCCACAAACGATTCCACAATCTTATGAATAAGATCATGTTATATGTACGCGTCATTACTCGTCGGTATGTATCGTAAACATTCTTGAGTCCGAATGGCATAACAACATAAAGTAGGTTCCCGAGGGTTATGCATGTAGTCTTGGCTTGGTCTTCCTCAAAGAGTTTGATTTAATTGTACCACGAAAACCCATCGAGAAGAGATAATAATTCAAACCCTACTATTGCATCAAAAATAACATCAATGGATGGTAATGGGAAATCATCCTTGGGACAAGCCTTATTGATATCCAAAAGCCTATGAAAATATAGATCTTTCCATTCTTCTTGAGAATGTTAACTATGTTAGACACCCATTGTGTGATTGGCTTGATGAATCCTACCTATAGGAGCTTCATCACCTATTCCTTCACCATGAGGTCCACCTTTGGCTTCATGGGCCTTGACTTCTGTTTAATTAGTTTGACATCTAGCTTGGTGATGAGGTTGTGAATTGCGACATACAATGCAATTCCCATCATTTCCTTTTAGCTAAACGAGAAGGCATTTTGATATTCCTTGAGGACTTGGGTATGTATCTCTACCTCCTATGGAGTTAGGGAGGATCTTAGCTTTAAAATATTTTTTTCTCCTCTATCCCAATGTTTATATTGATCGTTCCTCGATTTAGGAGGTGTTGCATTTGTTGTTCACCCGGTCAATAATTTATTTAAAAATATTGCAACATTGAGTGGATGGAAGCTGTAATGAGGCATCCGAGTCAATCAAATGATTCTTATTTTCCCCACCCATGCTCATGCCGCCTAGGTTAGATCACACCTTAATCCTATACTCATGAGATACATACGTCTCATTGGCTTGCATGTTGGGTCAAGAAGATGATGATAAACGAGAAGGTGCATTATATTTAATTAGTTGAACATTTCTTGATTATGAGACACGTTACACACAAGTAGATACATTATGCTTTACCATAGTCTTTGCGAAAAAGTGTTTAAGACATTATATGCTAAACAAGGAGACTATGGTCATTGTTAAAATGGATAACTGTAGATGTTTCTCACATAGGGATCCTTATCTAAGAAATATGGGTGTTTCATAGCTTTGATGGGAAATTTTGAATTAACCTTTATAAATTAGAAATCCATCAAAGGAAAAATCATCATGAGACTAGTTGAATGATAACCCATTGGATGTGTGTAACCTTTTCAAAGTTGTCGTCAGACGCACCAAAAATTTCACATGTTACATTGTTAGAAAATGGTTAGAAGAACACCCTCAATGATGATTCAAAGTCCTTTTAAGAAGGTGTTCAAGCTCCAAAATCCATACACAAAGTGTATATTTATAGCCTAGACATCCTTACAAATCCTTTCCACAATTTTTTCCAACTCCCCATTTCTTTTTGTGCAAGTTTTGGCCTTTAGTGACAAGATCAAAACCAAAGACTCATGGAGGTTGTGTCCCTTGTATGGTCATGCATGTAATCAAACCTTGTTTCCAAGAGCATTCCAATAATTATAGGCTAGATTAGCAAAGTGGATGTTTAATGTGTTTATTTGTTCTATTTTCTCAACGAAAGTTGTAGGTGTGCATAAAACTATTAAACATAAGCTTGTATCAATGTCAATTATCAATTCCAGCCCATTGGGTTGTGGGACCAAGGATCGCAACCATAATTATTTCCTTTTTGTGGACCATTATGATGGTCATGTAGATTGAACTAAAGTAATTGTTGCAACGTAAGCTAACCGTCAAAAGGAAATCTAATCTATGTTTTTCATGTTTTCACAATATATTGGAACAAAGCAAAGTAAAAGCAATTTAATTTAGTGAAAGTATATGTTTTTGTTCTTTTCTTTTTTAAAATAATACATCTCATCTAATAAATAAACTAAATACAAATGATCGCCGGATGTATCTATGCACTTGTGCGGATACGTGAATATAAATATAAAGAAAATAACATAATTCAATCAAAAACCTCAAACCTTACCTCGAGGTGAAGAAAAATCATATCCCTAGAAGAGCTATTATTCCCCACAACTTCCCTCACAATGTCAAAAAGAAAGCTTCCTTCCGATTTGATCTACTTGCAATTACTTAACTAATTGAAATGAATGACTTTAATACTCTATTTGATATGCAATTGAAATTGAAATTGACAATTTGATTAAAAAAAAGAATGCAAACACACAACTCCAACTGGATGAGCAAGAGCTTTGGAAAATCAAGTTGTATTTGTATCTTTCCCCTCATTTCGTTCCTTTATTTCTTTAAGTGTTCATGTCATTCCAAGGGATTGGGAATGAAAATAACAACACCAAAAGAAGATGCTTGAGCAATGGTATCTTGAAGGCATTCTCGTTTCGTAATGCAGAAGAGAGATAGCACAAGAGATCTGAGCTTGGCTATGTAATTCCTAGTAAGATTGTGGCAGCAATACAATGCAAGATACACAAAAATCCTCAGGAAATTTTCTTGAATACAAGCATGGAATATATACGAATTAGGGTTGGGAGGTTCCTTCATCATGCACAAGGCAAGAAGAAACAATTCCAAGTAATTAAATCTATTTAAAAATAGAGGGAAGGATAACCATGTAATCAAAACTATTTTTAGACATTTTGGCTCACGGATGCATCCTAGAAGTGAAGTTAAGTGAATCATCACATGTTAAAACACGCATGATGAATTCTAGAAAAAGTGGGTAGGACCGCCACCCTATGCATGGCGGCGGTCTAACACTAAAGGATAAAAATTACAAAAAGAAGTGGGGAGCTGGAAAAAAGTGTGGAAATGTAAGGATGTCTAGGCTAAAAATATATAGTGTGAATGGGTTTGGAGCTCAAACACCTTCTTGAAAGGACTTTGAATCATCATTAGGGGTTCTTATAACCATTTTCGACAATGTAGCACTTAGATAAGTGTCTTAGCCATGAAAAGGCATAAAACATAGAGTCGACTATGACATTCCCAAAATAAGGAGTTAGAAGCTATAATCGACACACCCTTTTGTCAAAACATCATCGTCCAAGATCCTGCTACTGCAAGAAGAAGAAGACTCAAGTGCAAGTAGATAAAATATCGAAAAATAAATACTAAATCAAAACAACAAGAGAATTTACCATTTTTACGGGGATATGGAGATATACCTAAACCAACGCTCAAGCCCTGTAAACATATACACTCAAAATGAGGTCAAAACATCATATATATAAAAACAAGTCATTTTCTAATTCGTTTGCGCATATTTGATTTGGTGAATTTGGAGCTCTGGGCCCACGGTGATCATTTCCAACAAGAGTATAGCCAAAATGACCGTTATGAGATCGTGATCATACCTCCATGAGTAAGATATCGACCAGTGTGGTCTAAGGTTTTTCATTTTCACTTTTGTCTTTTCATACCTAAAATGTAAAAATGTTGAAAAGTTCACCTAGGGGGGATTATTTTAAAAAAAATTTATCTTACATGAATCTCTAGGGGGCACCCATAGGGCATTATTTCATTTGGTCACAAATGGTCTTTTTTTTTGTCTTTTTGAGAATTTTTAGGGTAAAAAACACGTTTGGGAAGCTTGATCATGGGACCGCCACCCCGCACTAGGCGATGGTTCTGGATAGAATGACCAAAACGTGCATTAACTTGATTTTTTTTTATGTTTTGTAATAATTTTGGTGAGCTTATCTTTTGGTATATGTTACTAACTTTCTATTTTTCCATGTTTTGGTGAATACAAACAAAGGAGTACATATGATGGAGTTGAGAGAGGGTGTTTTATTAGCTCCCCGGTATCTAGGATCAGCTAACCCAGGGTGAGATGTACCTTCGTAGAGGGAAGGCATCTCGAAGGATTGTACGGGTCCCCCACATCACTCCCGCTAGTCACATTCGTGTAACATCTTCATTTTATACATTAGAACAAGTCAATTTATTTTTTGATAAATGCTTCCTGGTTCTAAATACATAATTTAGAACTCACAAATCAAATAACCATTCTTATAACAGATAACCATATGTAGCTGTAATGACTCGGAGTACCTCCAATCTATTCATTCCATGACTCGGTAATCTCCGATCTATTCATGAGTAATAAGAGATGGCATTTTTATTTAACACACCACTCTTGCGGTTCTCTTCCCTATTCTGGGATTCAGAATGCTCTGTCTAAGGAACCTATCTGAATAATTGTTACCATTATTCATCAGCATCTCATCCCTTAGACTAGGTGACTTAGGACAACGCAATCAGCAGCTTGCGATACTTTGGCCAAATATTTGAAACATATCTTTGCTTATGTCTCGTATTCCTTAATGGCATACTCGTCAATTTGGAATACGTCCTTCACCCCATTCCTATGTTATGTAGAATGTCTTATACCGACTTCACATTCGGTCCCTCCTATCCCAAGTTATTCACTCGAGAAATGGATTAGTAAGGTGATAACGTTATATGGATGCTCCCGAGGACTAGGGATACGATGACATCTTTGGGTCAACCCTAGTTAAACCAAAGTGTGTCAAGATACCACGAGTCTCCTAGGCAGCCTTATAACATGACCACATTCCTAATCGGTCCTAGAGTAACTTGTTCGAGTTTAAGGTGTAAATCTTAACGATCAATGCAAAGGGTGTTGTCATAAGTCACCTGCATTGTTGTATTTTTGAGGAGATCCTAATCTTCTCGAAGGTACAACCCTGCATTTGACTTGTGCCGTCAACCTTTAAATCCACCTCGAAAAGATATACTTATTAAAAAGTGTTACATACATTGAGTTAAATTAAACCATAAGAAACTCCCTTTAAGGGTAGTCTTTCCCAATCCCTGGGTTCCTCACCTTAGAATGACCTTTCTTAATAAAACCCAATACACAAGAGAAGTTATTAAGACTAGA